>JAJJWW010017666.1:0-327351 GCA_023531295.1 Papaver armeniacum
AAAAGGCCTTAACACTAATACCCTTTTGTGAAATTTAATTGCAGTACGGGATGGATAGGTACTCTACGAGGAAGATCCAGAAAGATCCAAAACGTTGGAGACATCAAAAGGTTTTCGAAATTTTGAAGACGCACTTTCCTGGTGGAATATGATCCGTCCATCTTAGTTCCTCAAACTTGCAGCCAAGCCTCCCAACGAGCTAACCTATAGAGCGGTACGGAGACCAATGATGAAACGTTTAACGATTCACAAACCACAAACGTGAATCCTCGGACCAAGGACGAAGAAATGCATTTTATCGGGATCAAGGTCCCCTAACGTGCACCCGGTAGGGATCAGCCTAAACGAGCTAGAGCGGAAGAGAGAAGAGTAATCGAAGGACTCGAACTGCAGACATTAGCATATTTCCAACAAAGGGATGGACAAAGGTTTGAATGAGACCAAAAAGAGGTCGGGATAGGATGAATTTTCTATGAATGTATACGACTAATGGTCCGTCTATTAGAAATTTGGCGACGAGCACCGAGTTGTTAGAAAGGAACAAACGACTTGAGACCGACATGGGATGATGAGAATTGATCTGCTCAAATAACCAATGAGAGTGAAGGGAGTATTTCGCAATCTCAAAAATGAGATTATGATTCTCCAGGGTCAAGTCGCCGTTGTTGATGGTGGATTTTCATTTAAGGCTAAATTTGTAAAGGCCCAAAATTATGCGCTAACATCTTGCAAAGATAAAGCCATTAATAAGTGATGAATACTTCTTCACTTTACTAATTCACCTGAATGGAGCATGTGGCAACAATCTCATTATTCTCGTGAATTAAATACACGAAATTCATCCAGGTTGGAGCATGTGGCAATAATCTCATATACCATGTGAATTTGAGCAATATTAATTAATGCATAACTCACTCGTATTTCCGTGACTCATTACTGCAAGTGATGACGATCGAGTGCTGTTCTCAGAGAAACACTGAATCTCCAAGCACTAATAATAAAACATGTACAAAATACCCAGGCTACAACTCTTGATGTGTTATACTAGCTCGATAGAGCATGTTTCAACTCGAATCGACCATATCGGCCTCTAAACGATCACGACCATCCAACCTCACCAAAGATGATTGGATGGCTTAGATTAAATCCATGACCCAAAGCGGTATTGGAATATTCACCACCGACCCAACGCGGCCCCCGCATGGTCGGTCTCCCGAAGGGTGGCATAGCTTGACAAACCGTCCAGCAAAGCAAAACGATGGACGAAAAACCCTAAATTAGGGTTTCATGCACAATACATGTATCGCAAAATGGGTCTCAACCATCCATCTTCGCGAGGTATAGATGGAGAGGTGTAGATGTAGATTCAAGGGCCTGAGACATGTCAACACAAACACCGTGGGCCCGCCTACATACATGACTGATCGGTCGAGACCGACTATGGTTGGTCGCCTCGATTCGTAGGCGTCCCAAACTCGGTATGACACACGGCCGACAAAACCTCGATTAGGGTTTGTGTCGCGATCACGAGCGTCCTTTTATCCTGCTTCGGATGAAGGGTCCAGGAATAGACTAAGCAGGTCCGTGAAGTATCAACATTATCCATTGCGGCCCACTCTATCTCCAGCACCCGATCCGCCAAGACCAAACTTAGTTGTACACCTCGATTCGCACGCCGAAACCAAGGCGTGGTCGACCTCCTAATTGTAACCAGATCTCACCACTCAACTTCTCCGGACAAATCTGAGTGGCTTAGATCACGTTTACATGAGACAATGAAGCACAGCGTGAACACCGACTTTACCACCCACACGCTCGAATCAATCTAGCCGGACCACCAAGCTTTGGTCGCCTTGAAACGCTACGCCGCGGCGGGCATGATGTGCGGCTTATGCGGCACCAGATTTCGCTGTAAATCGATCTCAACCGCTTCTCTTGCCTGGCCAATTGAGTGGCCTAGATCGCACTCTTTATGGGGACAGATGAGGTACGGACGTGTACACTCGGCATGCCATCTACACGCATGCTCTGGCCGGCCCTTTCCAAAACACCTCCCATGCTTGGTTTCGACTAAGCCGAAGAGTGATGCCTGCGCACCTCTTCAAAACCCTAAAACTTCATCAACGAGTCGCAGATGAGCGCCGCAGATCATCTCGTCCGCCCCAACTCTACCAGCTTGGTCAAGTACCTCGGTTAGGAGCTAAGAGACCAGCAAGGCATCACCACGATCACCGTCCACCACTCTTCCACATGAGGTGATCGGCCAAATCATGGCTTGCCTCGTATAGCCTCCAAACAATCACTCCGAAGATGGCATGGACATGATGCTATTCTAAGACGCTTAAATTCGTGACTTATTCCATTAAGCCTTAAAAACAAGCAGATGCTTCATACATGTCTGAATATACTTGACGCAAGACTGCGCATGAATCAACACGATACTTCACAAGTATCGACTTCCCAAATAACTTAGTTATTTAGTCTAGCATTACATGCTACTGGTCGGTTGTCAATCCGTCAAATATAATTTCACTTTCTCAATCAACTAGATATAAATATAGTATGCGATAAGAAAGAGTTCGTATCCCAGAGAGGCTTTCGTTGTTATAAAATTTCGGTTTCTAAGTAACCACGGGGAATGTTTGTTGTATCCAAGCAAATAAAAATAATTGAAAGCAAAGTAAATAATTTGAGAAATCAATAAGGAGAAGATATTGGTCACGGGATAGTATCATTCACAAACATGTATTTTCATCAATGATTAGAATTGGTAATTTAATCTCTTATTTTACTAATAGTCCTAGGATACCTTGATCGCAAGAATAACCCGCTAATTCCCTGATTTCATCACAACCACATTAAAAGATGCATATGTGAATTCTTCTTAGAAAGCAACCTAAAGTGTAAAAGAACAATTAAGTTTAACCCCCTAAAAGCAATACGTTCTACGGAATAAGACTAATCAATGCAAACGAATCTGTAAAAGCACTAAACGTTTTAACAAAAGTTATGATTCACTTGTGACTAGTAGGATATATCACTACAAGCACTACCCAGAATTATGCTATTTAGAATCAGGGATAAACAACTTTTTCGTATTGAAAACCCTAATATAGCTCTAGAGATGAATGCAAATCGGATTGATTAGGACTCAACCTAACAAGTATTCAAATCTTATAACACTATTAATTGTGAATCACAAACAATAAAATATTGAGACAAAACTAATTCATAGATTCAAAAACATGTTGAGAAATCAACTTTTATCCCATCACCAATAATATGTTTAGCTACTCATAGCTATGGAGTTCATCATAATCAATATTCAATAATAAAATAATGAAGAAGAAGAACAGAGCAAACCCTAGAAGCGTAAACAAAACGGCTCTCCAAAATTCCAAGAATAAGATATCCTATAAGTTGTAGAAGACCTTCCCTTTATAGCTTATCTCCAACTTCTAAAATTAGGTCTAGTCTTCAAAGTCCATTAGATGAAAATCCACCAAGCCCATAAGAGTGAGAAACCCATGTAGAAAATATGACCCAAAAATGGTCGCCGGAAATATGGTATTGTGGCTCTAACTTTTGGAAAGGTCACCGGAAAACATCTCGGTGACGGCAAAGTCCGCCCGATCACCGTTCAGATGAGTCAACTCGGTCGGGTTCAACGGTCGGCTCGAGTCGGCCCGAGTCAAACCCGAATCGGGTGTGCCAGCGAGAACCGTCAGTCCGAGTTAGACCCAAGTCGACTGTTGGTGAGTGACTTGGCTGAGCCATTGCATTGGCCAGGACTCATAGCACAATCATTGTGCTTCAGCCATGATGGCTGCCTTCCCTGTAACCTCAGTGCATAACCTATAATGCACCATCATCATCTAGTTCATTGCAACTCAAGTTCAACCCTTAAATCATCAAGCCTCCAGCTCAGTCATTTCAATCACCTGCCCTGCCCTGTAACCTTCCAACCACCACAATTGCAGGCCAGGTTTCTTGTCTCACTGCCTCGCAGCTCGCAACCTAAGTTTCACAAACACCAATCCCATAACTCAGTGCAATACAGCACCACAGCCAGTTCAGCTCATCCTGCAGCTTAACCCAAGGCTTCAGCTGCACCATCTTAGCTATGCCACAGTTCACTCCCTTGTCAGCTCAAGGTTAACACAGCCTCAGTACCATCACCATCCTGCAACCATCTGAGCCATAAACCACCTGACTCATGTGCACAACCTCCAGCCATTGCCAGAGCCTTCCATTCCATAACACTATCACCATCTCTTCCACCTGCCATGAACCAACAATTCAATATCTGAGTTGCACTCATTGCCACAGTCCAACCAGCAACAGCAACTAATTGCAGCAGCAGCTCAAACCTCCAGCAAGCCTGCACTCCATCTTGCCAGCTTACCAAGCCACCAGAGCCCTGAATTCATCTGATTTCTTACCACTCAACCACCAGTACTTCCCTGAATTGGTCCTCAACTGAGCCATCTCCTTCCCAGCAGCAACAGACTTAAATTCATCCTGTAGCTCCACAACAATGCCACCAGTTCAGTACCACCACAGACTCCAACCCTTACACATATCACCAGCTCTTCTTCCTGCCAAACTGAAGCAACAAGCTATCTCAGCGCCAGGGCATCTGAGTCATTCGAATGCCATCACTAGTATCTCCCAGTTCAGTTCCAGCTGCAATTGTTTCTCTGCAACACCAATAACTTTTGTAGCTCATTGCACCAGCTGCCATTTCTGCTTCAATACCAGTACCTAAACAATTTAACAGCAGCTGCAATTCCTCATTGTCACCAAACAATTTCATTGAGCTTCATCGTAGTACACGGCTCTCACCGCCATCCGTTGCATTTCACTTCATAACTTCTCAATCTTCCCATGACAATCATCAACTCCAATTTAACAGCTGAACGAGGAGCTCAAAGATCATCATACCCTTCTTGAAACACACAACATCACCACCAACAACTTCTCAGTTCCAACTTCCCTTCAATTTCATACCCATTTGCTTCAATTAACAGACCCAACTTGAATCAACCTAAATTCCAATTCGAATTCAACCCTAGTCTTCAATTATCGAACCCAATCACAGCATCACTGGTTTCTCAATGTCTCCACCAGAAGCACTCAGATCCCCTTGCTACATTCTCAATTCTAGTTCATTCCATCTCTCGAATTCATCTGGCATTCTTCATAAACTCTCGGTCCAACACATACCCACGACCATTCACATCTTAATCAACTCAAATCTATCTCCCGATTCTCACGATTCAAAGAGCAACACCAAACCCTAGCTTCTTCCATCCAAATCGACCATCGAGTCATCTCTTGCTTTTGAGTTCATCTCGATTTCTTAGTCTCAATTTCTCGATTTCACAAAGCTGACTTTTCTTTCTCTTCTTCTCAATTTCTGGTTCCATGGCCGCTACACACTCTCTGAATTTCTTGATTTCGGACAAAGAAAATGATTGAGAAGAAATAATGTCTCGAGTTTAGGATTGGGTTATAAGAACCGGGTGCGGATCCGGGTTTTATTATGGGCCACTCAATCACATCCCCAACTAGCTTAATCCATAGGTGCCATAAGTGCCTAACACGGATGCCTTTAGCATTTGAATGGGTTTCCCCTTATCCTTAGCTAAGCTGTCTTTAATTCTTCTCCAAAAGAGTTGCCTCTTAACCTTGACTGGGCTCGAGTTAGTGTTAGCTCTGAAATGACAATTTTGCCCTTTGGCTCAATTTGGGTGATTTAAAACTTCTTTTCCTCCACGCGACTCCAGTACCTAATAACTCAAAAACACACGTAAAGTACATAATTCACACGAAAAATAGCAAAGAAAGCATAAACTCTATATAGTAAATAGGTGTATTCTACACCTATCGATTCCCCCACACTTAGACTTTGCTAGTCCTCGAGCAAATCAAACAAAACAATAAAATACAACAACTCCGTGTCGTCGAGGCTACGGTCACTTTTAGCATAAATAACAAGCCTTTAAACCCCTAGGTGTCCCTAGTGGACGATCTATAGTCTCGTGAGGGTTTACTAGAGATATACCCACAAAACCTATTTTTCCAACTTACTAGTTCTCCGAAATGATAGTATCCAAGCGCTAAGAAGACATAGAGATTCTGCACACTAATCATAAGAAGTTAGACATAAATGAACATAATCTCATTCTTAAGAGTTGAGAGAGAAATAACCATCCCTTCTCGACATAAATTCGGGTTCGGGTGATCAAAAGTCTCGACTCCGCCTCACAAGAAAGGGTTTTATGATATTGCGCTCAATAATATGACTTTTTATGGGTCACACATGTGTCCAGGTTGGAATGAAGAGAGAATCTGCGACACGTTGAATGGTAGGAAGGCAAAACCCTCCGAAATTTTGAAAACCCACATCTTTTATATATTTTGAAAACCCATTTTTCGACGATCTCTTCGAAAGGAAATCAACCATTTAATGAAGGTGGGAATATGCTTACTTACCAGTGTATCCGTTCGGCGTGCAGCTAGCACCACTCTCAAACATCCATAGAAACGTCTTCGGTCTTCTATCGGTGTCTTCATCTTCGTCTTCGGTCTTCAACTCTTGATGATAACTCTCGAACTTCGTAGAATCTTGACAATATGATTCTTTCCTCAAATTCCTTGTCGCTTGAAACTTCATTATAGATATTCCTTCTTTCCATTGACTTTATTGAAAGAATACAAAACTAAAAACAAACTATACAAACCCAAAATTTACCTTTTTTTTTTTTTTTTTTTTCCTTTTTTTTTTTTTTTTTTTTTTTTTTTTTTTTTTTTGAATAAGAAATAAAACAAATACAAAATAAAAATAAAACAAAATAAAAACTATTAACAAACCTAAGCATTTTCTCTTGTCTCTTTTTTTTTTTTTTTTTTTTAATTTTTTTTTTTTTTTTTTTTTTTTTTTTTTTTTTTTTTTTTTTGAGACAAGAGAAAGTAAATACAAATAAAATAAAAATGTAAGTACAATGCCATAGTGTAAGTACTTTACCGCTTGATTCTTCACAACTTATATGTCTTGATATCATAGACTTCTCGAACTCTCATCCTTTATAATTTTCACTCTTGTATAATAGTCTTCAACTTATAAAAATTCTGCTCCTTGTTTTGTTGCTTTACTCAAATCTGAAATCTGCCCATTTTAGTATTGTTGCTTGTAAACCTCGAACGTTTTCAACTTTCCTTCAAATCTGTGATGCTCCTCTTGTTGATGATGATGGTGTTTCTATGGACCTGTTGGTGTAGAGAGAGATAAGGTGGATGGTGCTAACTGCGAACAAGATTACAAGTGGTATGTAAGTTAGCAATTCTATGTCACCATCATGGTTGATAAAAATAGCACTCAAGAGAACAAAATAGTGCTTCTATGGTGGGAAGTTGGGCAGCTCACCATTCTGCCCGGAATTTACGTACGGTGACACACACTCTAAAAGCACAAATTTAGACAGGTACAAAGAATTGAAGGTTGGTGCCTCACATTATGTAACATGGGTAGTCTCCACTATAGGGGATCACATTTCTAATACCGAATTCAGTCTGCACCTTATTTGCCATTGGCATGGTTAAATCCAACTTTAACTCTCATACAATTAAGAAACCCGATCATGTTCTCTGTCATCTCTAAGTTTAGTCACTAGTATGAGATTCTCGATGTAATCTTAGCAACATGTATACTATGTGACTCTAAACTGACCATAAGTTGGAGTTTTCTTATTCACTAGTTCACAAAAAAGTTGAAAAATTGCAAAAATTTACAACATAAACCACTCCCCCACACTTAAACTTTACATTGTCCTCAATGTAAATTGAATCGTCCAAAGTAAGTTAAGGTGGGAAATCCTAATAAGAAATCAGCAAAAAACAAGACAAGAAAAACTAAAAACAAGAAAAGAAATAAATACAAGACAAGAAATACTCATCCTTTGGGTTGCCTCCCAATTAGCGCTTGGTTTAAAGTCGTCAGCCCGACTATCTCCTTGCTTTCTATGACTCCTCCGGAGGAGTACATCCACAAAGTTAACTCCTTCCACCACTTCGGAAGTGAAATTCTCATAATATGGTTTCAACAGGTGCCCATTAACTTTAAGTTATTTCCTGTAGCTATGCTACGAATTTCCACCGCACCATGAGAAAACACATTAGTAACAATAAAAGGTCCGATCCATCGTGACCTTAATTTACCGGAAATAATTGCAAGCGAGAATTAAACAAAAGCACTTTCCAATGGAAAATTGTTTCCTAGAAATCATGTTATCATGGAATGCTTTCGTCTTTTCTTTGTAAATCCGTGAGCTTTCAAATGCATCATTGCGAAGCTCCTCTAGCTCTTGGAGTTGTAACTTCCTTTGCTTTCCAGCCCCATCCATCTCCATGTTGCATTGCTTAATAGCCCAAAACGCCTTATGCTCAATTTCCACGGGTAAGTGACAAGGTTTACCATACACAAGCCTAAAAGGAGACATCCCAATAGGTGTTTTATATGCGGTTCTATACGCCCATAAAGCATCATTAAGTCGCATACTCCAATCCTTCCTTGTTGGGTTCACCGTCTTTTCTAGAATAGATTTCACCTCCCGGTTAGACACCTCGGCTTGTCCATTGGTTTGGGGATGATAAGGTGTTGCAATCTTGTGCGACACATTGTACTTCGTCAACAAGCTTTGTAGAATCCTGTTTTTGAAGTGAGAACCCCCATCGCTAATTATGGCTCTTGGAATTCCAAACCTTGCAAAAATATTAGCTTGCACAAAATCTGAAACCACTTTAGAATCATTAGTTGGGGTGGCTTTAGCTTCCACCCATTTCGAGACATAATCAACCGCAAGTAAGATATAAAAATTCCCATGGGAGTTGACAAAAGGCCCCATAAAATCAATACCCCATACATCAAAAACTTCAATAAATTGAATATAAGTTTGTGGCATTTGATTTCGGGCACCTAGATTGCCGGTTCTTTGGCACCTATCACAAGTTGTACAAAATATATGTGCATCCTTAAACAAAGTTGGCCAATAAAAACCACTTTCAAGTACCTTGTGCGCGGTTCTCTTACTCCCAAAATGTCCTCCGCAAGCATAAGAGTGACAAAAAGACAAGATAGAGTTAAATTGATTCGGAACGCACCTTCGTATTACTTGGTCACTACCATGTTTCCATAAGTACGGATCATCCCATATGTATTGTTTCCCTAACCTCTTAAGTTTGTCCCTCTCAAAGACGAGACAAGTTCTTTGGGATTTGTTTAGAAACTAAGTAATTGACAATATCGGCATACCATGGTTCTCCAAAGGCAATTGAGAATAGTTGCTCGTCAAGGAAACTTTCACGCAACGGGATAGTCTCCTTGTCCACAGACAAGTCGGCTCAAGTGATCCGCAACGGTGTTCTCAATTCCTTTCTTGTCTTTGATTTCAATATCAAACTCTTGCAAGAGTAAAATCCACCGTATGAGCCTCGGTTTCGCCTCTTTCTTTGTAAGCAAGTATCTAAGTGCTTGCATGATCGGAAAAGACAACAACTTTTGTACCAATTAGATAAGAGCGAAACTTTTCTAAAGCAAAAACAATGGCTAAAACTCTTTTCAGTGGTTGTGTAGTTTTGTTGGGCCTCATTTAATGTTCTAGAAGCATAATAGATAGCATGAGGAAGCTTCCCCACACGTTGCCCAAGCACCGCACCAACCGCATAATCACTAGCATCACACATGAGTTCAAAAGGCTTACTCCAATCCGGTGGTTTAATGATAGGGGCTGAAATCAAAAGTTCTTTCAAACGATTGAATGCCACCATACATTTCTCATCGAAGTTAAAAACCACATCTTTTTGCAATAAATTACAAAGTGGTGATGCTATCTTGGAAAAGTCCTTTATGAACCTACGATAAAAACCTTCATGACCAAGAAAAGAGCGTATCTCCCTCACCGTAGTGGGAGGGGTTAGAGCACGAATAAGGTCTATCTTAGATTTATCGACTTCCAAGCCTTTAGAAGATATTATATGGCCTAAAACTATGCCATGAGTTACCATGAAATGGCACTTCTCCCAATTTAGCACAAGATTTGTTTCAACACATCGTTCAAGGATTAGAGACAAATTGTTCAAGCAAAGGTCAAAAGAATCACCAAAGACACTAAAGTCATCCATGAACACTTCGATTATGTTTTCAACATATTCCGAAAAGATACTTACCATACACCTTTCAAAGGTAGCTAGAGCATTGCATAAGCCAAAAGGTATCCTTCTATAAGCAAAAGTATCGAAAGGACAAGTGAAAGTGGTTTTCTCTTGGTCCTCCGTCTGCTATCACAATCTGATTATAACCCTGAATAGCCATCAAGAAAGCAATAATAAGAGTGTCCAGCTAAACGTTCAAGCATTTGATCAATAAAAGGTAATGGAAAGTGATCTTTTCTAGTAGTGGCATTCAATTTTCTGTAATCAATACAAACCCTCCAACCGGTTTGCATACGAGTTGGGACAAGCTCGTTCTTATCATTCTCCACCACTGTCACACCTGATTTCTTTGGTACTACTTGTACCGGACTTACCCACTTGCTATCGGATATGGGGTAGATAACACCCACTTCCAAGAGCTTGAGAATCTCATTTTTCACAACTTCCATCATGGGAGGATTCAAACGACGTTGCGCTTCCCTAGTAGGCTTTGCATCATCCTCCAAACGAATTTTGTGCATACAAACGGCGGGGCTTATACCCTTGATATCGGCGATTGTCCATCCTATGGCCGTCTTGTACTTCCTTAGCACCCTTAGAAGTTTTTGCTCCTGTAAATCATTAAGCTTATTAGAAACAATCACGGGTAACTCTTTATTATCACCCAAGTACAAGTACTTAAGGTGGTGGGGAAGAGGTTTCAATTCTAACTTTGGAGATTTAACAATTGAAGGTACAAGCTTTTCATGTTTTGCATGGTAAAGAAATAAAAGAGATATTATGAGTTTTCGGGCATCCTTGGAGTGAATTAAGATCACAAAGGGCTTCCTTGACTTCATTACCACACTCTACACCATTATCCATGGATGTAGTTAACACGGTTTCCAAAGCATCATCACCGTTTAATTCAAACATTTGTTGTGCCAATGAATCCATAACATCAATGGAGAAACAAGAGTGGACATCGCTAGGATATCTCATCGTCTCGAAAATGTTGAAACGTATTGTTTCTCCATCAAACTCCATGGTCAACGTTCCCTTATCCACATCAATTATGGTTCTCGCCGTTTTCATGAAGGGATGCCCAAGTAGCATTGGAAGAGACGCAGTCAGGTGATCCTTCATCCATCTCTAGCACACAAAAGTCAGCTGGAAATACAAGTTGATTAACCTGCACAAGAACATCCTCAACAATACCCATTTGGTAGACATTAGAGCGATCGGCTAATTGCAATACAATTTCAGCCTTTCTAAGAGGACCAAGATCAAGTGAATTATACATTGACGCCTTGGCATAACATTAACGAATGCACCTAAATCCAACATAGCTTTGTTAAATGTTTTGTTACCAATTGTGACGGGAATGTCAAAACTACCAGGATCCTTGCACTTAAGTGGGAGTTTGTGTTGTAAGATTGCCGAAGCATTCTCCCCACACTAAGCACTTCATTACCTTTGAGTCTTTGTTTGTTGGTACACAAGTCCTTCAACACCTTTGCATACTTTGGAACTTGCTTGATAGCATCAATGAGTGGTATGTTCACATGGATCTTTTAAGAACGTCTAAAATCTCCTTTTCTAGTTCCGCCTTCTTAGAACTTGCAAATCTGCGAGGAAAAGGTAAAGGAGGAACATAAGTAGAAACCGGAGTTTTAGAGTTAGGAATAGGTACCTCGAAGTTTGGGAGAATCCTCATTCTTCTCCTCCAAAACAGGTTCCTTTGGTGTGTCCACCTTGCCCGAATCGGTAACCTCGGGTTGCACAAGTTGTGTACCACTTCTCAACGTAATAGCATTGACACCCTCTTTTGGGTTAATAGGTTGAGAAGGAGTTTCCCACTATTTTGCGCCTTCAATTGGTTCAACTCAATAGCCATGGAGCCCATTTGTGTTTGCAACTCCTTAATAGCACTCTTAGTCTCTTGTTGACTTTCTTTGAACATGGTGGAAATGCCTTGCATCATTGTTTGAAGATTTGAATCAATATCCGAACCTTGATTTTGCATTGATTGTTGTGCTTGTGGTTCTGAAATTGTTGTTATTGTGGTTGAAATCCACTCGGACGGTTGAAAGTAGGTTGTTGAATTGCACCTTGCTTGTTGACATAGCTAAAATTGGGGTGATCTCTCCATCCCGGATTGTAAGTGTTGGAGTATGGATCATACCGTCTTGGTTGATTTGGAAAGATCGCATTAGCTTGCTCGTCTTCATAAGATTGAGGAGAACTTGGTATAACCGCGGATGCAACTTGTTGCAACATTGCTGTCATGTTACCCATTTGTTGATGAAGTTCCTCCACCTCGCTCACTTCACTCACCCTTCTTAGAATCACATCCGAACCACGACTCAAGAATTGTTGTGAGTTCGCTGCCATGTTCTCAATAAACTCTCTAGCTTGTGCCACCGTTTTGCTAACTAGTGCACCACCACCCGCAGCGTCAATAAGATTCCTATCACTTGATTGGAGTCCTTCATAGAAGTATTGGATGATCATAGCGTCACTAAATTTGTGGTGAGGGCAGCTTTCAACCAATCTCTTGTACCGTTCCCAACATTCATATAATGATTCTCCCACAATTTTCTTCATCCCACAAATCTCCTTGCGAATTTGAGTAGCCTTTGATGCGGGGAAAATATCTCTCTAAAAAGAGTTTCTTCAACCCATTCCATGTTGTGACACTTAGGGAGGTAAATAGTACAACCAATCTTTAGCATTATCCATTAAAGAGAAACGGAAAACTTTCAACATTGCACCATCTGCCTCAACATTATTTGGAAGCATAGCCGTGACAATGGTGTGGAAGTCCAAAGATGTTTGTTTGGGTATTTATTCACCATGCCATGGAATTTTGGTAATTCTCTAAGCAACCTAGGCTTTATCTCAAAAGTAGAGTTCGTTTGAATACACCTTGTTGTGTATCAAGCCTATGAGAAGCTAAGTCCTTGAGTGAACGATTTGCATCACCCATTGCTTCTTCTTCTTGTTGTTGGAAAATCTCTTCTCCTACTTCCAACTCGTGCTCGTCCGTTGTGTTTCTCCTTGGTTGGAGTATTGTGCCTTTTCGAGTAGCTATCCCGCACCTTGGATAATTCCAATCCTTAAAAGCCAGAGATTAGGTACCTGCAAACAATTCTCGCAAACAAGTGAGAAACAAGACAAGAACCGAAAAGCAAAGATAAAAGCGAGAAATTGTAAAAAGAAACTAAAACTCAATAACAAGCCGTATGCCTCCCGAAGCTTGCGCCAAAATTTGGTCGGTTGTCAATCCGTCAAATATAATTTCACTTTCTCAATCAACTAGATATAAATATAGTATGCGATAATAAAGAGTTCGTATCCACAGAGAGGCTTTCGTTGTTATAAAATTTCGGTTTTCTAAGTAACCACGGGGAATGTTTGTTGTATCTAAGCAAATAAAAATAATTGAAAGCAAAGTAAATAATTTGAGAAATCAATAAGGAGAAGATATTGGTCACGGGATAGTATCATTCACAAACATGTATTTTCATCAATGATACCTTGATCGCAAGAATAACCCGCTAATTCCCTGATTTCATCACAACCACATTAAAAGATGCATATGTGAATTCTTCTTAGAAAGCAACCTAAAGTGTAAAAGCATAATTAAGTTTAACCCCCTAAAAGCAATACGTTCTACGGAATAAGACTAATCAATGCGAACGAATGTGTAAAAGCACTAAACGTTTTAACAAAAGTTATGATTCACTTGTGACTAGTAGGATATATCACTACAAGCACTACCCACAATTATGCTACTTAAAATCAGGGATAAACAACTTTTTTGTATTGAAAACCCTAATATAGCTCTAGAGATGAATGCAAATCGGATTGATTCTGGAATCAACCTAACAAGTATTCAAATCTTATAACACTATTAATTGTGAATCACAAACAATAAAATATTGAGACAAAACTAATTCATAGATTCAAAAACATGTTGAGAAATCAACTTTTATCCCATCACCAATAATATGTTTAGCTACTCATAGCTATGGAGTTCATCATAATCAATATTCAATAATAAAATAATGAAGAAGAAGAACAAAGCAAACCCTAGAAGCGTAAACAAAACGGCTCTCCAAAATTCCAAGAATAAGATATCCTATAAGTTGTAGAAGACCTTCCCTTTATAGCTTTTCTCCAACTTCTAAAATTAGGTCTAGTCTTCAAAGTCCATTAGATGAAAATCCACCAAGCCCATAAGAGTGAGAAACCCATGTAGAAAATATGACCCAAAAGTGTTCGCCGGAAATCTGGTATTGTGGCGGAACTTGGCGAGGAAAGGTCACCGGAAAACATCTTAGGTGACCGGCAAAGTCCGCCCGGGTCACCGGTTGATGAGTCAACTCGGTCGGGTTCAACGGGTCAGCTCGGTCGGGTAGAGTCAAACCGAATCGTGGTGTGCCGGCTAGAACTGGGTCAGTCCGAGTTAGACCCAAGTCGACTCAGGTGAGCTGTGACCTTGGCTCGAGCGATTGCATTGGCCAGGACTCTGTAGCACAATCATTGTGCTTCAGCCATGATGGCTGCCTTCCCTGTAACCTCAGTGCATAACCTGTAATGCACCATCATCAGCTAGTTCATTGCAACTCAAGTTCAACCCTTAAATCATCAAGCCTACAGCTCAGTCATTTCAATCACCTGCCCTGCCCTGTAACCTTCCAACCACCACAATTGCAGGCCAGTTTCTTGTGCTCACACAGAACAGCTCAGGCCCTGCAACCTAAGTTTCACAAACACCAATCCCATAACTCAGTGCAATACAGCACCACGGCCAGTTCAGCTCATCCTACAGCTTAACCCAAGGCTTCAGCTGCACCATCTTAGCTATGCCACAGTTCACTCCCTTGTCGCTCAAGGTTAACACAGCCCTCGTACCATCACCATCCCGCAACCATCCGAGCCATAAACCACCCGACTCATGTGCACAACCTCCGGCCCATTGCGAGCCTTCCATTCCATAACACTATCACCATCTTTTCCACCGCCATGAACCAACAATTCAATATCGAGTTGCACTCATTGCCACAGATCCAACCCAGCCTGCAACTAATTGCAGCAGCAGCTCAAACCTCCAAAGAAGCCCTGCGCACCCATCTTGCCGCCTTACCAAGCCACCGAGCCCCGAATTCATCCGATTTCTTACCACTCAACCACCGGTACTTTCGAATTGGTCCTCAACCGAGCCATCTCCTTCCCAAAGAACAACGAGACTTAAATTCATCATGTAGCTCCACAACAATGCCACCGTTCGGTACCACCACAGACTCCAACCCTTACACATATCACTAAGCTCTTCTTCCCGCCAAATCGAAGCAACAAGCTATCTCGGCGCAGGCATTTGAGTCATTCGACCGCCATCACTAGTATCTCCCATTTCGGTTCAATTGCAATTGTTTTCCGCAACACCAATAACTTTTGTAGATCATTGCACCAGCTGCCATTTCTGCTTCAATACCGAGTACCTAAACAATTTAACAAAGAAATTTGCAATTCCTCATTGTCACTGACAATTTCATTGAGCTTCATCCGCAAAGTACATGACTCCTCACCGCCATCTGCTGCATTTCCGCCTTCATAACTTATCAATCTTCCCATGACAATCATCAACTCCAATTTAACAGCTTCAGAGCTCAGCATCATCATACCCTTCTTGAACCACACAGCATCACCACCAACAACTTCTCAGTTCCAACTTCCCTTCAATTTCATACCCATTTGCTTTAATTAACAGACCCAACTTGAATCAACCTAAATTCCAATTCGAATTCAACCCTAGTCTTCAATTATCGAACCCAATCACAGCATCACTGGTTTCTCAATGTCTCCACCAGAAGCACTCAGATCCCCTTTCTCTTCTCAATTCTAGTTCATTCCATCTCTGAATTCATCTGGCAGATTCTTCATAAACTCTCAGTCCAACACATACCCACGACCATTCACATCTTAATCAACTCAAATCTATCTCCTGATTCTCACGATTCAAAGGAACAACACCAAACCCTAGCTTCTTCCATCCAAATCGACCATCGAGTCATCTCTTGCTTTTGAGTTCATCTCGTTTCTTAGTCTCATTTCTCGATTTCACCAGCGAGACTTTTCTTTCTCTTCTTCTCGATTTGGGTTCCATGGTCGCTACACACTCTCTCGAATTTCTTGATTTCGACAAAGAAAATGATTGAGAAGAAATAATGTCTCGAGTTTAGGATTGGGTTATAAGAACTGGGTCTGGATCCGGGTTTTATTATGGGCCACTCAATCACATCCCCAACTAGCTTAATCCATAGGTGCCATAAGTGCCTAACCTGGATGCCTTTAGCATTTGAATGGGTTTCCCCTTATCCTTAGCTAAGCTGTCTTTAATGCTTCTCCAAAAGAGTTGCCTCTTAACCTTGACTGGGCTCCAGTTAGTGTTCGCTCCTGAAATGACAATTTTGCCCTTTGGCTCAATTTGGGTGATTTCCGCTTCTTTTCCTCCACGCGACTCCAGAGTACCTAATAACTCAAAAACACACGTAAAGTACACAATTCACACGAAAAATAGCAAAGAAAGCATAAACTCTATATAGTAAATACGGTGTATTCTACACCTATCAATGGCGCGTTGCACGCTGCGCGCTGTAAACTTCCGGACCAATACCCAGCATGTATCCCCGATTTGTGACATGATTGATGTCTCGAGTGTGTGGATCGTGGGACCCACAGAAAGTTGCATGTAATTTAGATTAAATAACTAAGTTATTTAGAAGTCGATACTTGTGAAGTATCATGTGTATTCTATCGTGTCTTCGCATCATGGTGTGGTAGAGTGATGGGTGGTGATTACCATGACGCCTCATCGACCAATTAACTCCCGACGAGGGGTTGTATAACCAAGCGGTGAAGTTGGACGGACGAGATGATCTTTGAGACACTCATCTGCGACCGTTGATGGAATTAGGTTTTGAAGAGGTGCACAGGCATCATTCTTTGACTTGGTCGAATCCAAGCTTGGGAGACGATTTTGGCCAGGCCGATCATACATGCGTGTAGACGGCATGACGGTGTAGGCGCCGATACCCCATTATCTCGAAGATGTGATCTGGGCCACTCAAATCGTGCGAAGTTGAGTGGTCGATATCGATTCGACAAAAAACAAGTGCCGCAAAAGCCGCACATCATGCCAACTTCGTGCGCACGTTCCAAGACAACTAATTTTTGGTCTGGTCTTGGCCGACCGGTCTGGAGTGTAGGTGGTAGGCTAGTGTTCACGCCTATACCTCGACCCATCCCATGAAAACGTGATCTAAGCCACTCAAATCGTCCGTGAAGTTGAGTGGTGAGATCAATTTGCAATTTGGGAAGTGTGACCACGCTAGTTTGGACGCGCGTTTTGGGATAGCCAGGCATGATATTCATGCTTTGGTATGACCGGACCTGCTAAATCTAATCTTGGACCCTCCATTCGTGTTTCGGAGAAGATGGACGCTCGTGATGCTCAAAACCCTAGTTTTGAGTTTCACGGGCCAGTGCGTCATGCTCTGCTCGGGCGCACGAATTAGGATGACCAACCATGGTTGGTCCCGACTGATTGGTCGAGTATGTAGGCGCCCCGGTGATTGTGTTGACATGCTCTTGGTCCCTTTGAATCTACATCTACACCCTCCATATATACCGCGAAGATGGATGGTTGAGACTGCTTTTGCGATACATGTAATATGCCGCAAACCCTAATTTAGGGTTTTCCGTCCATACCGCCCTAGTTTGGACGTTTGGCAAGCTATGCCAATCTTTTGGGGAGGCCGATGCGGGGCGCGTTGGTTCTGGCAAATGAATATTCCATACCTGCTTGGGGGTTATGGAATTGATCCGCCATCCAATCATCTTTGGTGAAGTTGTATGAAAGAGATCATATCCAGATCGATACGGACAGTCCGGATGCTCAATCGGCTAGTATAACACGAGAGTTGCTCAATCGGGCTAGTATAACACACCGAGAGTTGCTGTCACACGGGTATTTCGTACATGCTTTCATTATAATGCTTGAGGTTCGTGTTGCTCCGTGGAGAGCAACACTCAGTCGTCATGGCGCACCGATAATGAGTACAAGAAATACAAGGATGCTCACGCATTAATCAATAATGCTATAAATTCATTGTGGTATATGGGATTGTTGCTACATGCTCCAACCTCGGATGAATTTCGTGTATTTAATTCACGTAATGGGATTGTTGCCACATGCTCCATTCTAGGTGAATTAGTAGAGTGAAGAAGTATTCAACACTTACTAATGGCTTTATCTTTTACAATATGTTAGCGCATAATTTTCTGGCTTTTACAATTTTAACCTTAAATGAAAATCCATCATCAACACTTGGCTAGGGCCAAGGAAAGGCGTGTTTTGGCTTGGCATGTGGGGCCAAGGGTTTGCCATGGGCGCATGGCGTGGCTATCTTGGCTAGGTGCGGTTTGGCTTGGCATGTGGGGCCAAGGGTTTGCCATGGGCGCATGGCGTGGCTAGCTTGGCTAGGTTCGTGGCCAAGCTAGGGTTTTGGGCCAAAGGTCATTTGGTAACCTCGGACGGCTAGGATTTTCTCCTGGGATTGAAGGGCGACCGTTGATTGTCAGACGCCTTCGTTTTTGGTAGCCGCGTAGGGAAGGCCTCGCAAGGTGGCGCTGGCTAGGTTGGCATGGGGCCATGGCAAGGTGTGTTTGGCAAGGTGCGGTAGGTGTGGCTGGCATGGTTTGCCATTGACACAGGGGTGCGGCTAGCATGGTTGGCATGCTTTGGAGCGGTAGGTGTGGCTGGCATGGTTAGCCATTGCCACATGCGGTGTGAGAATTAGGGTTTTGGACTATCGAAACCCTAATCAGTATTAAAAAAAGGTACCCTGGTAATTTTCTCGCAGACAAATTAAAGGGTTCAATAAATGAGCTTGGTTTGGACATTATTACTCAAGTTCTGTGACGTCACTGTCTGACTAGGGTTTTACGATTTTACCCCTAAGCTAAAAACCACCATCAACACATGTATCTTGAAGTTACTTTCTAGTATTACTCTTTCCTTTAATCTCATTGTCATTGCTATCTGTTCATTTCTCGAGTCAGTGCTTTACTAGCAGTTGTTTTCCCATTCTGTTTTGCTATAGCAGTTGAAAACTCACAGACTCTGCAAGATTTTCTTTGACAGAACTAAAACAATACTGAAACTTTGTGTCAGTTAGGAAGTTGAATATATTCAGACTCTCTTGCCTGAAATCTTGAATTGCAATCTGAAATTTTGATTTGCCTGTCTAGAGGACTAAAACTTGTATCTTTGATTTTGTGAAGCATATTGGTTTGGTTTTTTTTAGTGTCACTGCTTTAGTTTTCATTCAATTGCCTCCTCAGTTAAAATATGTCAAGCTAGTTCCCAATATTCTTAAGAAATCAGTCTCTGAGTTTATAGATTTCCTAGTTAGAGTGTGCTGCTCCCTGAGCTTACTTTTCTCTGATTTTGATAACCTTTTTTTTTTTTCCTTGATTCCCCTGAGTTTCTTATACTTGTTTATGGGTGAAAACTATTCCTGCCGGATTTGGTAATTTGGGGTGTGTGGATGAGGAATGAATCTATACCCTAAACAAATGCACTGCGCGGTGAGTGCTTGTGATTCAAAAAATCAATCTGTACAACTCTGGCCTAAAACCAAGAAATGGTAGTTCCAGACTTGCTTCGATCACAAAGTGAAGGAGATGGGGTTGATATTAGGGAGGAAGCGAAAGAAGGTGTTGAGATTGTGAAGGTGTAGGCTTGTTTATGACATATGAGAAAGGTGAGCAGGCTTTACGATTGATGCAAGCAGGCTTTGAGTGTTTGAATACGTTTTGTATTAACATTTGGTTTCTGTCTTGTCTTGACTTGTTCTTGTGTTGGAAATAGGGAGGAGAACCTATTTATACAAGTCATTTGAGCCGTATTCACGTCTCTCGTGGGAAGTGGAGGAAGTAGAGTGATGGAGTAGTGGAGTTGTGTGTTGGTGTTACACGGACCGGTCTTGCCCACTTATCCTGTATCTCTAACCGTCCATGACTTCCTCGACACATTCTTGTGATGGCGCGTTGCACACCGCACGCCGTAAACCATGAGACCAATACCCAGTATGTATCCCAGTTTGTGACATGATTGATGTCTCGAGTGTGTAGATCGTGGGACCACGAAGGAAAGTAGCATGTAATGCTAGACTAAATAACTAAATTATTTAGGAAGTCGATACTTGTGAAGTATCGTGTGTATTCTACGTAGGTACTGCATCGAGTATATTCAAGCATGTATGAAACATCGCTGTTTTTAAGGCTTACCGGAGTAAGTCACGAATTTAAGCGTCTTAAAATAAAGATCATGTCCAGCCATCTTCGAGTGATCGTTTGGAGGCTATACAAGTAAGCCACGACTTGACCGATCACTCCATGTGGAAGAGTGGTGGACGGTGATTGTGGTGACGCCTCATTGATAGCCTAACTCATGTCTTAGGCTGTCCGCCCAAGGGTAAAGTTGGACGGACGAGATGACTTGCAACCTCATGCGACCGTCGGATTGGGGTTTAAGAGGTACGCAAGTTCCTTCTTTCAAAGCAGTTGAATCCAAGCATGGGAAGTGTTTTATAGAGGGCCCGATCATGCATGTGTGTAGACGACATCTTTGGTGTCCATGTTTATACTTCACTATCCCACGAAGATGCGATCTAGGCCACTCAAGTTTACCTGAGTTAAGAGCGGTTGAGATCGATTTACAATATCCCATGCTCAAAAGGATTCCTAAAGGGACGTGGCATGCCACCTTCGTGGCGCACGAACCAAAACATCTAGCTGTGTTTTGTCTTGGTCGGTCGGACATGGAGATAGATGGGCCCAAATTGATCATTTTGATACTCTCAGGACCCGCTTAATCTATTCCTGGACCCTTCATCCAAGCGGTGGAAATGCACGCTCGTGATCGATTAGCGACACATGTAATATGCCGCAAACCCTAATTAGGGTTTTGGATTGGTCGTGCGTACACAACTTCAACCTAACGATTTGGTAGGCTAAGCTCCCCCTTTTGGGAGCCCGACCATGTGGGACCCATATTGGGACCGTGGTGATCATGGTGGCCCACTGTGACTGGTCATGGGCTTGATCAGAGCCATCCGGATGCGCCGCGAAGTTGGATGGTCGTGATCGGTTTAAGACCATAGCGACCCTTAAAGCATCACGCCGCCCGGGGTTATGGGGTGAACGTTCATTCCTTCGGGTTAGGTAGTGAGATGGTCGGCTATGCAGTAGAAAGGGGGCCGCCGATGTGCAGACAAGCTTGTCCGACCGGTCATGGGGTAATCCACGCCGTCCAATTATGCCGGTGAAGTTGGACGGCGTGGACGTTTTGAGACCATGCGTTAGCGGTTTTGTGCGCACAAGTTTTTCCAAGCTGCTCCACACCAGTCCAACCGTCTACTTTAGGGCGGTGTTCGGTGGTTATTTGGGAGGCATGGTCGTATTCCGACTGGGGCATAAAACGACCCGCTGGGTGGTCATTAAGGTGGTGAATATTCGATACACGCTTGGGGTCATGGATTTAATCTAAGCCATCCAATCATCTTTGGTGAGGTTGGATGGTCGTGATCGCTTCGAGACCGATATGGTCGGGATTCAGGTTCAAACATGCTCAATCGGGCTAGTATAACACATCGAGAGTTGTAGCCTATATGGGTATTTCGTACATTTTATTATTAATGCTTGGAGATTCGTGTGTTGCTCTGCCTCGAGAACAACACTCCGTCGCCATGCCTCACCCCAGAAGGAGTACAGAAATACGAATTTAGTCATCATTAATTAATAATGTTGTAAATTCACGATTGTTGCTACATGCTCCAACCTGGATGAATTTTGTGTATTTAATTCATAGAATCATTGGGATTGTTGCCACATGCTCTATTCTAGGTGAATTAGTAAAGTGAAGAAGTATTCATCACTTATTAATGGCTTTATCTTTTGCAAGATGTTAGCGCATAATTTTGGCTTTTACAATTTCAGCCCTTAATTGAAAATCCACCATCAACAGAAGGTGATGTCTTCTGATGTACATGATGTTTACTTCACATTCCCAAACAAAAATCCTAACCGTAATTTTTGTTTAAATTTTAATTGCGTTTTTTTTTCTTTTTTTCTTTTAAGGGTTTAGGTTAATTTAGGGGCAAGGTTGTTTTAATTTTTGTAATAAACCAAAGAATTGAGTTAATTAAAACCTACTTTATAGAATGATCGCCTCAAGAATTCTGCAGCTATTCATGAGATTCATAAGGTACATCTCTCTAATACCCTGTCTTTTTAGTGTTGAATGGTTAAATTAGGAAGTCAATTTTGTTAACGGGTTTGTTTCTCATTGTGGATTTGTTTCGATCTTTTATTTGGTGTTTCTTATTTACAAAAATTTCATTGACAATGGGAAGCTTGGTTCAACACTTTGAGGGACCTTTTGATTCAACCCTTTCCACTATGTCCCGTAAATCCCTATTCATCCGTCACTCAAATCAGTTGAACTTACCATCTACTTTCAGATAATTGAAATAGCCTTTCAGTTGGTTCTGTTAGTGATACTTTCTTCTGTGCAGGTACTTCCATATGTTTTTTATTCAATTATAGTTGAATGATTAACAACAACGTTATTAATTTGTCAATTTTGTAATCGTGTTTGCATATTTGAGAGATTGGGTATATAATCTCTACGTATAAGGTTATTTACCCTTCAAATTCTTCTTCAGTTTCTTCATCGTCTTCTTCTTCTATCTTAGAGAATGAAGGAGATCATTGAAAATACCCTGATCTCACTTCCAATCACCGTGGAAAATCGGAAATCACAGAGGCAAGTTGGTAGTGGCCATGTTGTATGACTCTTTATCTCAATTAAAGGTCATCTTTTTTCTTTTTGGTTTGGCTCTGGCTCTTTGAATCTACGAGATGTAGAGATTTTTCGTTTTGTGGACCATTTAAACGTTTTGGGCCATTTATTTTGTCGATTTATCTGTTCTTTTTCGATTTGGTGTGTGGAGATTATCCATTTATTTGTTCTTTGACTTTCTTCATCTGGATTATTTGTGATTCTACAACTATCTACCCATGAAACCTTTTTATCTTCTTTTAAGCGATTGTTGTCTAATGTGATGCAGGAGCATAATTAGTTTTTTGTTTCCTTTCTTTTAGATGAGTTATTTATTCTTAGGCGTTAGATGATTTTCTTATAATAAGGGCTAGGATTTAAAGTATCGTTATTTAGGATTCTTAGCCAAGAAACCCTAGTAGTATAAATAGGTTTATGAAACTCTTTTGTAGGCAGTCTATTATTATTATTGAATTTATTTCAGTGAGTTTACATTAAGAACTCCTTTTATCTACATTCATTGAGAATCAACCCTAGTTTCCTTATTTTCTATCTACTGCGCCATAAAGTTTGGTATCAGAGCAAAGAGATCCTATACTTGTCTTTCTCTTCATCATGGTTGGACGTGGAGGAGGTCGTGGAGATAGAGGAAACGGAAATCAACAAGCAGAGCTTGCTGAACTTAGGTGGATGATTCAAGACTTATCGCTGATTGTTCGAGCAATCCAGCGACATGAACGTGCGAAAGCCGAGATGGAGGATCCGGATGGCAACCGTGTACATCATGAATTATCGGAAGGTAGTCATGATGATAGTGATTCTTAAAGTCAATAGAATCATTTTCACAATCAAGTTAGAGGACTGGAAGCAAGGCTGGTTAAAGCCCTAGACTTGAATGGTGGAGGAATCAAGGTTGAAGTTGCTGATTTTTTTGGTAAGATACATGCTGAAGATTATCTAGATTGGGAAGAAAGCCTAGAATCTTATTTTGAGTGGAAAACCATGAAAGAAGAGAGGAAAGTTTTGTTCGTGAAGTTGAAATTGAAAGGTGCAGCACTTCAATGGTGGAAGCGAGTGGAAGAACAACGTGCTCGACAAGCTAAACCTAAAATCAGTACTTGGGAGCACATGAATTCAAAATTGCGCAAACAGTTCTTAGCAGCTGATTATGCAATGGAGTTGTACGAACGACTCCACAACTTGAAGCAAAGAGGACTAACGGTGGAAGAGTACACATCTGAATTCTACAACCTTCTCATAAGGGTTGGTCTGAATGAAACCAATGAGCAACTAACTTCTCGTTATTTGTCGAGATTGAATCAATCCATAAGAGACGAGATGGGAGTAGTTCGTTTGTTTACCTTAGAAGATGCGCGTCGGTATGCATTGATGACAGAAAAGAGGTTGTCACGTCCTATCATGAGAAGGAACATAGCAAGCCGAACGAGTGCAACATCTCCAAGGAATAGCGCTTCTGTAAGGAGTGATACGAGAAGTAGTACCGCTGACAAGTTTGATAAGGGAAGAAACACACGTTTTCAGCCGCAGAACAACAATGGAGCGAGGCTCGTCTAAATCTAACAATGGGTCACGAGCACGTTGTTAAACTTGTGGAGACAATAGCCATATGAGTTATGCATGTCCCGAGCGAAGAGTGAACTTTCTTGAAGTCGAATTTGAAAAAGAACGATCGGATCCCGTATATGATGACTACGATGAGGATGAAGAAGACAATATCGACCTTTTACCCGTAAAAGGGACTGCACTGGTTTTGCAACGAATATTGGCAGCACCTAATGTGGAAAAGGAAGATTGGAAGCGGATGAGTGTCTTTCGTACTCGCTTCTTTTGTGGCAATCAGTGTCGCAATGTTATCTTGGATGGTGGGAGCGGTGCGAATATAATCTCCAAAGAAGATGTTGAGAAATTAAAATTACCAATAGAGAAGCATCCTAGTCCATACAAGGTTGCTTGGATTGAGAAAAAGAGGTATGTACCTGTTAAATTGCGTTGCTTAGTCAAGTTCACGATGGGTAACAATGTGGAAGATGAAGCATGGTGTGATGTTGCGCCCATGGATGTTTGCCACATCTTGTTGGGAAGGCCATGGTTATATGATAAGGACATGGCCCACCTTACAAAAGCCAACACATACACCTTTCGGAAAGATGGAATAAAGTTTACCTTACATCCACTCCAAGAAGTAGTTGATAACAGTAAGAAAAACAGCAAATAAAGAGGCGTATTAACAGCCCAAAAGTTCGAAGAAGAGAGTAAAGATTCAGGGATTATCTATGCGTTGATTGGAAGGAGTGTGAACGAAGAGCTACATGAAGAGTTTGTTGATTTCCCAACTGAAATTCAGCAATTGTTGATTAAGTTTAAGGATCCGGTTGTCGATGAGTTGCCAAAGGGACTTCCACCAATGAGAAGCATTCAACATGTTATTGATTTGGTGCCCGGTAGCTCGTTACCGAACATACCAGCTTATAGGATGCCGCAAAAACACAGAGCAGAAATTCAACGTCAAGTAGAAGAGATGATGGACAAGGGGCTGGTGCGAGTAAGCAAAAGTCCATGTGCTGTTCCAACACTTCTTACTCCAAAGAAAGATGGTTCATGGCGGATGTGTGTGGACAGTCGTGCAATCAACAAGATTACAGTCAAGTATCGATTCCCAATTCCTTGCTTAGATGACATGCTTGATATGTTAGTTAGTTCTAAGTTTTTCTCCAAGATGGATTTGCGGAGTGGATATCATCAAATCAGGATGCGACTTGGTGATGAATGGAAGACGACATTCAAGACTCCAGATGGACTATATGAATGGTTAGTTATGCCCTTCGGACTTTCCAATGCGCCTAGCACCTTCATGAAAGTCATGACTAAGGTATTAAAGCCATTTTTGGGAAAGTTTGTTGTTGTTTACTTTGATGATATATTGATATTCAGTCAAACTAGAGAGGAACATCTGCTTCACTTGAATCAAGTCATGGAAGCTCTTGATAAGGAGAAACTCTATGTCAACATGAAAAAAATGTTCCTTCTTGTGTGACAAGGTTGTGTTCCTTGGCTACATAGTCTCAGTTGAGGGGTTACAAGTTGATCCGGCAAAGGTTGAAGCTATAAGGGAATGACCAACACCATAAACTCTTAGTGATGTCCGCAGTTTTCATGGTTTTGCATCTTTTTACAGAAGATTTATAAAGAATTTTAGCACTGTAATAGCCCCAATTACTGAATGTCTAAAGGAATCTACCTTCAATTGGTCAAATTCAGCGAGCCTTGCTTTTGAGAAGATTAAAGGTTTGTTGACGGAGGCACCAGTTCTTTCTTTACCAGATTTTGAAAAGCTATTTGAGACATGTGGCTGTAGGAAGTGTTCTTAGCCAAGAGGGCAGACCAATAGCTTGCTATAGTGAAAAGCTAACGGATGCTAAACGTTGTTTCTCGACATATGACTTGGAGTTTTATGCTTTAGTTCAAGCTATTCATCATTGGGAGCATTTTCTAGCTTGCCAAGAGTTTGTGATATACACAGATCATCAAGCACTCAAGTATTTGAACTCTCAGAAGAAGCTCAATCCTCGACATGCCAAATGTAGCGGTTACCTCCAAGGATTCACATTCTCGCTAAAGTATAAAACATGTAAGTCCAACAAGGTAGCTGATGCGTTGAGTAGGCGTTCTCTGATCTTAACAGTAATGCATACTCAGGTGACGGGTTTCGAGGAATTGAAAAGCTAGTACACAACTGATTTATTTTTCAGTAAAGTTGTGGCTGATCTCAACAGCTCGACAACACACATTCTTCGCCCATACAGGATGCATGAAGGCTATTTGTTTAAAGGTAACCAATTGTGTATTCCAGAAGGTTCACTTCGAGAACATAATCTAAGAGTTACATGGTAATGGATTAGGAAGACACTTCGGAAGAGACAAGACCTTGGCAATGGTGTCTGATCGTTATTATTGGCCAAAGATGGCTAAAGATGTTGGGCTAATGGTGAAAATATGCCGTAGTTGTCAGCTGGGTAAAGGAAACTCGCAAATACTGGTCTATACACCCCATTAGCAATTCCAACACTCCCTTGGGTCGATTTAAGCATGGATTTTTGCTGGGATTACCAAAGACATCTAAAGGTTATGACTCTATCTTTGTTGTAGTGGATCGATTCTCTAAGATGGCACATTTCCTTCCTTGTTCTAAGACATCGGATGCTACTCATGTTGCTGATTTATTCTTCCGTGAAGTAGTTAGACTACATGGTGTTCCGATTACTATTGTTTCCGATAGAGATGTCAAGTTTGTGGGACACTTTTGGAAGACTTTGTGGAAGAAGCTGGGTACTCAATTGAAATACTCCAGCACTTTTCATCCACAAACAGATGGAAAAACTGAAGTTGTCAATCGCAGTTTGGGTAATCTGTTGAGATGCCTTGTTGGTAATCATGTTAAAACTTGGGATACCATTATACCCCAAGCTGAATTTGCTTATAACAATTAAGTTAAAAAAACCACCAAGAAGACCCCATTCGAAGCAGCGTATGGATTTCAACCACAACATGTGCTTGATCTAGTTCCACTACCACAAAATACTCGAGTGAGTGATGATGGAGAAGCCATTGCTGAGTATATCAAGAAAGTTCATGAGGAAGTGAGGACTGCAATTAGAGCAAGAAATGATTCGTATACTACAGTGGCTAGTCGCCATCGAAGAGTTAAGAATTTTGAAGAAGGAAACCAAGTTCTAGTGCATTTGAGACGAGAACGATTTCCTAAGGACACCTATCACAAGCTCAAGTCAAGAAAGTTTGGACCTTGCAAAGTATTGAAGAAAATCAGTTCAAACGCTTATGTACTATAACTGCCTGAGGATTTACATATCAGTCCAATCTTTAATGTTGTTGATTTGTATCCTTGTGACGGATTTGATGGAGAGATTAATGAAGTAGGTCGTCAGGTGGCAGAACTCTCAAAGGGACCAATATAAGTGATTGAAGATGTATTGGATATTAAAAAAGTTGTTTCAAGGAGAGGCATACAATACAATCGAGTACTCGTCAAGTGGTTGGGCAAACCAGCTAGCGAAAGTACTTGGATCGTAGAAGAGGAACTTAAGAGGATTGACCCAGGAATCTATGAAGAGTTTTTGAAAGTTTTTCCGACCATGCTCAACTCTTCTTCACCCGAGAAGATTGATGCAGGAGCATAATTAGTTTTTTGTTTCCTTTCTTTTAGATGAGTTATTTATTCTTAGGCGTTAGATGATTTTCTTATAATAAGGGCTAGGATTTAAAGTATCGCTATTTAGGATTCTTAGCCAAGAAACCCTAGTAGTATAAATAGGTTTATGAAACTCTTTTGTAGGCAGTCTATTATTATTATTGAATTTATTTCAGTGAGTTTCTGTTAAGAACTCCTTTTATCTACGTTCATTGAGAATCAACCCTAGTTTCCTTATTTTCTATCTACTGCGCCATAATAATGTTAAATGAAAGTGCTTACATAATGCATTTATTATGTTCTATTTTATAAATTATTGACCCTGAAAATTGATTGAGAGGGCAATTTGTGCTTTTATGGACAAGTTATAGTAAACGATTGATCTATGCAGATCCGAGTATACTTATAGTTACAGAACCTATGCAGAATATAAGGCGTTACTAACCGATGGATCTTCTTCCGTGTACAGGACGCTCTGAAAGAAGTTGCGGAATTGCAACAAATGCAATCTCTTCATGTAAGAAAATAGTTTGGCTTCATGTTTCCCAAACTCTCCGTCACTCATCTTTTCAAGCTGTAATCCTAACTGCCATATAGGTACATGGTAAGATTGTTACCATTCAATGGAACTTCCGATTAGACTAGGATGCTATTTGTACAACATGGACTCCACTTTCAGACATTTAATACTTTCATCCACAGTAGGCATATTTCACTGAACAGTTTTAGACTATCAAGTACATGTGAAAACTTGATAGCACAGGAGTCAGAAAGCATTGCCGAGCAGGGTGCAATTGGGCTTCCTGTCCCTTATAAGCAGAAGCTAAAGCTGGAATTGAGGCGATAAGGTGGATGAAGGAACTAAAGCTACAAAATTGCTGCATAGTTAATGACTGTCAGACATTAATGAAAATTTTGAAAGGAGAAGATGATCCAGAAAATCAACCTTGGACGTCTCAGACAAGCATCAATAGATGCAAATTTTCCCTTATGCAATGTGATTCGGTTTCTTTTATGTATAAACCTAGGAACTATGTTAAATTTGAAGACAAAATAGCTAAGGAAGTAAGATCTAGGAAAATCGGATACTTCTTTACAGAGAATGAAAAGGATAATGTAATGTTCAACATCCTAGAAAGAGTTAATCTTGGATTAACTCCTATCTTGTATATTTTGAAAACTTCCGCTTATATATAAATAAACGTCTTCTTATAAAAAAAAAAAAGTACATGTGCACGAAGGAATCTTTGGATATATTATTACAGCATTACACTCTTTGAAACTTTGGCGTTAAATTAAAGAGTTTAACTCTAAATTATTAAATCACCATTTTAATAGTTATTTTTGGGTTCTTACCACTTGCTACTGTGTACATATGTTATACACCACTCCTTTAAATTGGTCTAAATCGAATTTTAGGATCACTTGCATTATTCATAAGTTCATTTTTTGCACAAAGCAAATGTACATTGTTCACATCATATCCTCTAATCCCGCCTTATCGCTTTAACACTTAAAGTTAATTCTCTACTTAGGCAAGATGGTTGTTGTATCGTCTTATTGAATCGATTTAAATATAAATTTTATCAATTAAAATTTGATGTTATTTAATAAGCATTTGATTGTGCAAGTGGTTTTCTTGCCATGCTCAATGAATTACATCAAGCTTTTTGGTGTACGGGAGATGCTTGGATATTTTAGTGGGAAAAGGGTTTGAAAGTAATGGATGTAGCAGCACCATGACAGCTTAATGCCTTAATCTTGCTCGGTCTCCTTCTTCGGGTCTTGAAGCGTGGATTGCTTCGAGAAATTGGAGCAGAAATGCATGTCAAAGGAGGCATCAAAATACATAATATGACAGTCATGGGTTATGGTTCCTGAGATTTCAGAAACCATTCCAAGATTTCTAGAATGTTGTTGGTGTTGAGCATTGTTGTTACAAATAACTATAGAATTTAATGTTTCCATTATCGTTCTACAAGCGGTCCTTGACACTGTAAAATGATTAACCTGTTTCTCTTGAAAAACACAACAACAACGCTCTTTCCATATACTCCAAGCAGTCGTAAAAACATAACAAATCTGGTCTTGAATGAAGTTACCAGTTAGCCATTTCCTTATCCAGTCAGAAATCGAAATATTAGAACCACAATCAAAGAGGAACAAATTACCATATGGAACCAATGACCAGACAGATCTAGATAAGCTACAGTTAATGATAATATGCTCAAATGTTTCATCATGGTTGTTATTACACATACTTGCAAAGAACATTCTGGTTAGTTGAATAGTTGGCTAACCTACACTTCGATGGAAGGATGTTCTCAATGCATTTACATATAAAGATCTGAACTTTAGGCATCACAGTGGTACTCCATATCTTTTTATAGATATGAGTCATAGAGTTTACTTGATTCATTGTTGGGATTGCTAGTAATGACCACGTAGACCGATTTAACGATGAAAGAGCCATTCTTAGTGAAAGGCCATATAAGTCTATCCTGACCTGTTATAGGGATTCTAGTTCTCAAGATTTTTGGCTATTTTCATGAGTAAAAAAGACTCAACTAAATAGAACTTCCATGATTGATTTTCTTGATCAATAAAACTAGCAACAGAATAATTGGGATTAGGATAAGAGACACATAAAGGTGTAGAAGCATTAGGTATCCAATTATCATTGAAAGCATTAATTTGAGATCCAGTTCTTACTTCCCAGATAGAGTATTTCTTGATAAAGTCAATGCCAGTACAGATACTAGTCCAAACCCAAGATGGATTGCTAGATTTTATAGTAGAGGGTGGCAAAGCATTAAAGTACTTACACTTTAGGATTATGGCCCATAATTCATTAGAGGAATGTATGAGATTCCAGCTGTTTTTTCGTAAGAAAAGCAATGTCTATCTCGCTTTAACTTACTTTAAACCTAAACCACCTAGAGACTTGTGAGGCAAACCTACCCCACCCTTTAAGTAAACTCCTTGTGAGAATACTTTCCCCACTAGAAATCTCGCCGAGCACTTTCCATTTTTGATGGGTAGTGTCGGGAGTAAAAGAGAGTTCATAGAATAACATGAGTTTAATTGAGAACATACTAAATGGATCTTCCAAAAGAACATTGGGAGATGGATTCCTTTCCATTTGGATAACCTTTTATCAAATTGTTCAACTAAAGGAGCACAAGTCTCAACTTTAGATTTTCCGTGAAATAAAGGAATTCCTAAGTACTTCTCATTCAACTCGAATTTCCATGGTTCTAATAAGAGAAACATGTTGTTCATGGTGGACATTTTTACTAAAATAGAAGTCGACTTTTTCAAAATTAATCATCTCTGTCTTAAACAAGACTAAAATCTTGATTAGGGATAGAAGATTACCAGTTTCATTATGAGAGGCTTTAGTGAAAAATAAGGCAATCGTCAAAGAAACAAAAGGTGATTGATGCTTGGTGCTTCTCTTTTGTGACCTTTATACCATGAATCAAATGAGTTTCTTCTGTGGATGGGGAAAACGATATGGGTTTTTGGGGAAAATTAAGAGACGAGCGTGTCGAGACTCGAACCGAGCAAACCGCTCAACCTCACACATGCACTGCAAAGGGGTGATTAGATTCGAGAGATCAACTGTAGGACTCGGCCTAAACCAAGTCAATGCCTCCAGAGTCAATTCAGACGCAAAGAGGGAGAGACGGGTTGATCCGTGAGGAGGGAAAGCTAAGAATTTGTGGAATCAATGATGATCAAGGATTGTGGATGTGTTGAAGGTTTCGTAATAATTGCGGAATCATGAGTTCTAATAAGTTCGACAGATCACGAATTCTTGAGAGTAGTTACTCGAGAAATTTATGCGGACGATTGATGATAGCTAGTGATCATTCGTTCCTCAATCATGGATTCGTAGACTTATTTATATTGTCAGATTTGTGAACACCTTGATCCTCGTGGCGTGATTTCGGTTTCATGAGTGGAAGAGTGGGCAAGTGGAAGATCGTGGTAAAGTCGGGCCCCATGTCAAAGGGAGATTAATGGATCGTGGCACCCACTACTTTGCTAACTCCTTCAACCGCTTACACAACTTTACTTAACATTTCTCGTCAGATGAAAATCCACGCGGTCTGAGGCCGCCAGACCAAAACCCTAGTTGTTATCCCCCTAATTTGACTGGACATATCTCTGTTTAATCGGAGTCTCGTGATGATAGACGTATTTAGTTTGTCGGGCTTGTCAATCGGGATTAGATAACGAGTCCAGTGTTTTGTCAATCGAGCATGTTTGACAAATGCTCGATTCATGAATGTTAAATGTTGCTCGCCTCAGCAAATATTGTAAATTCGATGAGTTGTTGAATATTGATGAGTTATCAATATGTGATTATTCGATAACTGAGCAAGTATTGCTCGATTCGGATTTAAATACCGATAAATTAATGAATATTGATAGTTGGATCAATATCTCGTTAATCGAGCAAGTATTGCTCAATTCACTTAATTATCAATATCGAGAATTTGATTTGTTAAATCGGATACATTGCTCAATTCGACAAAATAATGAATGTTGATGATTTTGACGCAGCAATTGAGCAAGTATTGGTCAATTCGACAAAATAATGAATGCTGATGATTTGACATAATTGAGCAAGTATCGCTTTCATTCGCAAATTATCAATGTTGATAATTTGTCGCAATCGAGCAAGTATTGCTCGATTCGGCAATATTTATTGGTGACGTGACTCCAATAAAATATTAAAATATTGGTAAGCTACCAAATATTATATGATTAATTCATATGTCAAGTTGTCAATTCGGATAAATTATGGTAAATTACCAAATATTGATAGTTGGATCAATATTTGAGCAACCGAGCAAGTATTGCTCGATTCAACGAAACATTTATCGGGTGACGTGACTCAATAAAATATTAAAATATCGTGTTACCAAATATTATATGATTAATTCATATGTCAAGCTGTCAATCAATATAAATTCATTAGTGTTTGAATCTTGCTTAATGATGATTCGTGAGAACATTTATTCAAAACCCTAATTTTTGTGATCACAGTTGATGAATCAGCCAAAATAGGTCATGAGTGATAGAGGGACCTACCACATGGGATGAGATGCGCCCACGTGGTGCCCAGGTTCGAGTGAGCATGCACCAGTGGTTCCGATGAACAGCTTGGTGATAGAATGATGATTAAATGCCGCTTCTCATCATTTATCAAATATTGCCGTTAACATTAAGTGATAAAACCTAGGTATGAAAGATATGGACCAACCAAGAGAGCATGGGACCGCTCTTTAAGCATCACGACCAGTTGTTGGTCATTGAAGGATCCCCAGTTGGTTGGAGAGAGTTTGAGCCCAAAGATGAGCACCGAGAAAATTAGGCATTACTGATGAAAACATGTGGGACCGGATTTGTGCAAGCCCAGGAATGACTCGCCGGCTACGAAGGAATGCACGGGCGCTGCGGTGTCCATGTCTCCACGCCGAGAATTCCCGCATTTTCCATGTGCGCTCGAGCAATGCTGTGAATTTTCGTAAGAGTTTCATCTGACTCCAAATTCTTGATTTTTGTTGGAAATGACAAAGCATGCTCAATTGATTAATATTTTGTAAATATTAAAATAATTGTATTTTAACATTTAAAATTGTCATGAGAGGCTACTTGGTCGTGTGACCCGTTGGCTTTATTTTTCAAGATTTGAGCAAAATTTGATAGTTATGACGAAATCATGATTTTTGCTCAAACCAAGGAGTTTCAGGCGAATTTAGAAAATAATTATTATAAAAGACTAGGTATTGCAGGTGTGGGACCGCCACGCTTAGGCATGGCCGGCCGGCTATGTTACCCTTTGGCCCCGCACACCTTTCCTATTTTATAATATTATTTTTTATGAATCCTCAAGTTATGGAGAATCCTTGAGCAGAGAATCCATGAGTTTTTGTTGAAATAAAGGAGTTTCATGAGATTAGGAATAATAATTATAAAAGCTAAGGATTGTGAAGTGGATCACCATGCTTGGGCATGGCCGGGCTTGTGGCTACCTGTCCCGCACACCTTCCTTATAATGCATTTTCATGAATCCATGAAGTTATGGAGGATTCACATGAGTTTTTGCAAAAACAAGGAAAGTTGCTAAAACCAAGGAGTTTTCATGAGTTCATGAAATAACAAAATAAGGAAAATAATGGAACAGGCATGGATCGACTATGGCTAGGGCATCACGGGCCAAAGGGGCCGTCCCCGGGCGCCTCTTATTATTTTATTAATAATTATTATTTTCTCCTGCTTTGCTTTAGGATTCTACTGTTTCATATTTTTTGGATGCGCTTCCCTGCATCCGGTGGCTCAACCAGGCATCATCGTTTAATACACTTGCACCATTTTTGTGGGGCTTACTCTGATGATCCGTGATGCCATATATTGAGTATTTATTAATAATTTATGAAACAAGGATGAATAATTCATGAACCGGTAATAAATGAATAGCTGTTTATTATTAATTCATAGATCAATGTGGATTCACTACGAATTTAGAATAATAAAGCAAGCATTACCATCCTATGGGACTGTGGGATGCCACTCATAAATATGAGTAATTAAAATTATCTATCACCATTTCATGAGACCAACTGATTCGATCATGAAATCGGAATAATGAGATAATGTAGTAGTTTATTGCCATTCTATGAGATCAAGTTTTGGATTCGATCATGGAATCAGAAAGTAATTGTTATTTCCATTCCATGGGATCAACTGTGGATTCACTCATGGAATAGGAGCAATTGTATTGCTATTCCATGATCAGCAAAGGATTCACTCATGGAATAGGAGCAATAATAGATTATTCTGGGAATTCAGTGGTGAATGTGATCGCTGTCGTAAGCGACACAAATATAATTTACACTTTCTTACTACTCAAAAATATAAATATAGCAAGGTCAAGAAAGGATCGATCCTGAGAGAGGTCTAGGTTGTCAAATTGTTTGGTTCCCTATATAAATTACGGGTAGTTTTATGATTTTTATGAAAGTAAAATAAACTAGAAGCAAATAAATAAAAGTAAGCAAATAAATTCAAGGATAAGAAGATATTGGTCATGGATTTCGTTTTCATTCACAAACATGTTTTCACACAATAACTAGAATTGATATTTAATCTCAACTTTTATCAAAGACCCTAGAATACCTTGATCGCAAGAATATCCTGCAAATCTCCTCTTGTCATCAACAAACACATTAAAAGATGCGAATATGAATTCTACCTAAAGGAACAACCTAACGTGTAAAAGCACTAATCAAGTTTAATTCCCTAGATGCGTTAAGTTCTATGAAATCAGGCCAATCAAAGCAATTGAGCGTGGAAGCGCACTAATTCAATTTAACAAAGGTTACGATTCACATATGATCATAAGAATATATCACTACAAACTATAATCATATTATGCTACTTGTATTCAAGGAATATCACTTTTGCGTATAATAAACCCTAAACTAGCAATAGATGTGATTAGAAGTTCTACCAATTTGCAACTTGACAAAACAATCAATCAATCATAAAACAATATTTTCGAGAGAATTGCAAACGATAAATATGAGACAAAACTAATATATTGAATCAAAGAATCATGCTGAATTAATATATTGCAGAAAAGATATTAGCCAGTTAAAGCGTCACATCTATTCTGAATGGTGCATAGTCAGGGAGTCACGGTGTTGTTTACGACCTAAAGGCGTTAGTGCTCTCAATCTACGGAGAACCGCCTGAATCTATACACGGTCTCTCCACATAGTCAGGGAACGGTGAGTGTCACCGACGTCCTGAAGGCGTCCGCCACCCAACTATTCTTCTATGTGGAGGTGGGTCTCTCTCCTGCAGTCAGGGAACAGTGAGTGTCACCGACGTCCTGAAGGCGTTAAGATCTCAATCTACGAAGAACCGCCCAATTATGTTATGGCATAGAGGGCATGATGAAATGCTAGGGATCGAATCGCTCACAGTGGGGATTTTCGAAAACATATTCATCATGGCTTCGTAAAATATGAATCGTTGCATGCCTGAAAGCCGCGTCGAACCATGCCTCATGATTTTACGATTTTGTCATTTGTTGAAATCCACCATCTAAATTAAGTCATGTTCTGCAGTAAGCATTAAATGGTGATTTTCAGTCGACGAGATCAGTGGTTGAACTCGGTCTACAAAGGCATTTTCAGAATCCTCGATTTGCTCCAATGGTGTCATGTACGAGCAAATGTTCGGGGTGAGGACCCCGATAGTGTGATAGAGTGTAATTTCGTGAGCACGGAGAGATGAAGCATCGATTTGGCCTGGCCAAAAGTCCAGTTTTGGTCGATTTAGGATTTATGGGCCAGGACCAAAAAAAGAACCCTTTGTCTTAGGAACGGACGTTCGTTCGTTAGTTTAAGAAACAAAAAAATAATCCCTAGCATAAGAGAGATTTTTTTTTAAATATGTGAGATTTCACAAAAATGGAATAAACTCTTGTTACAAAGGTGGATGCTCGAACGAGAGAAAAGTTTTTTTTTAATAGAAGGTCTGTTAGTAATAAAAAAATTCTATGAGCTTTCATGGAATTTTTTTATTTTCGATATGTGAGCTTTCTCGTTTCAAAGACGGATGTCATGAGGGAGCAAAAATATATATACATATATTTTCAAAGTTATGTGAGTTTCACGTTAAAATATATATTTTGTAAAATCAATGTTTTGGTTTTTGAACAATGTTGAAAGTAGACAATTATTCACGGTGAAATAATGTTTGTGTGTAAGTTTTCACAATTGTAGAATGGACGCCTGTCCAATTTTGAGAAACCGGTGAATGTTCACAGAATAAAAATTTTACGTGGATTGTTCACGATTTTAAAGATTTTGTAAAATCAAGTTTTGATTTTAAACAATTGTTAAAAGCAAACAATAGTGTTTTCGTGAGAGGGTATGCACGAAAATCAATGAATGTTCACTCGGTGGAAATTTATGTGAAATTAAAATTTTGATTTTCAAAGAATTGCTAGAAGTAAGCAATTTTTGATAAAATACGGTTAGTATGGATTTTGTGATCTGACAGTGTATGCACAAAGTCAATGAGTGTTCACTCGGTGGGGAGTCGCTCACACGGTGAAAAATAATGTGAATTGCTCACATGATGGAAGTTTCGTGAATTGTTCACAGTTTTATGAAAATCACGTTATGGTTTTGAATAACGAATTTTGTTCGTCTTTACAGGTTTGAAGAAGCGAACAAATTCTCGAGATTGTAATCACTACGACTAGTGAAATTGTAAATAGGTAAGAGTTGGATGGTTACCATTTTGTAGACGTTGTTGTGAGCACCTTTATTCCATGATTCATTGTTCTTTCGAATCCTCGCGCTTTGTACGAACGATGTGTCAAGTAGCCACTTTGCAAGAATGATGACTCCCATGATGACACTTCCAAAGATGATGTTTCCAGAGATAACATTTCTATGGACGAAACTTTAAGAAATGGTACTTCCGGGACCTCTCGAGTGATGGTGAGAGATCCTTCATACCGAGTTGTACTCACAGTTATCTCATTGGCTTTACCATAGGATGATCGTGGTAGTGAGATCCGGGATCAATGTAGACTCCATGGAAAATGGAAGAAAGTCTACGGAAGCGGAGAACCCGTAAGTCGGGACTACGGGATGTTAACAAATGACGTGGCGGTCCCCAGTTTCTTTGGTGAGTTGTTAGCGCTCCTTGTGTCATGACTTTGCCCGTGCAATTAGGATCACGAGACCAATGTTTGTTATTTCTTTTCAGAATTTTGATCCATCGATTTACGGTCTTCAACTTGTTCCCGGGCAAATAATTCATGAATTCAGCACTGATGAAGAAGTCGATGTAAGTATCTTTTTCGTGCAGGTGATCGTGGCATCTCCTTGAATGAAATAATAATAATTATTGTTGATGAATCCAGGAAGAAATCATTGTAGATGAGCAGCATGTTTATGAAGCGTGCTCTTCTTTGGGATATGGGAATATGGAGAATTTCGAAATCCCAAACCGAATGGAGATAGCGGCGTTGCCAATGGAGATTCCGGCATTGCCGAGCCTTCAAATGATTTAGAGACTCCCCTAGTAAGTATATCTCCTGTAATCTCTTCATAGAAGTATGAAATTTCTGATTTGTGAATGAATGAATGAGAATCCATGTGAGTATACGAGTAATTTTATGAAATACGTCACAGAAAATTTGGACTTGACCTTTTAGCAAAAACACCGTAGAATCTTCATTGAAGTCGGGTTTTCGTAATCTGCATATGTATCTTCAAGACCAGAAAATTTCCAAGCTTTTTTAAGAAAGCTTTTTGAGTTTTGAGCATGTTTCGGGTCTGAAAAAGGCGAAACAAGAAACTTCCGAGAGACTTTCGAACTTTTGATTGTATGTTGTACAATGTTTTGGTCACATCTCCTTGGTCGTTTCTTCAATTGCTTTGAATTTTGGATATGTTGTAGAGGACATCCATACAAAGAGAATGGTATATGACCCATCCCTAGATTCTTCACCAATTGCTCCCAGCTTGTCGGCTTGCACATGACAAAGTGTAAAATCGTCAGCCTGTGCTTGTTGTAAAACGTCTCTTTCGTATATTTAGACCATTTGCTTGTGTCTTGAATGCTTGATGAAGAAATTAAATGCCATTTATTAATTTGAAACCTGAACCCTTAGTTGATACATGAACTTGGTTCTTGCAGTACCATTTTTTGTTTCTGTCAGTCGTGGAAACATCTCTGAAACCCTGGTCACGGGACCATATCTGAGGTTGCTTTCAAGAGGGGATGATGTAATGACCATGGTGGCATCTTCAGGAGGTAACATTCCTTTTACGACGATTGACTAGCATCGAGAGCCCGGGCACCACGATTCTTGACCGTGAAATTGATCGTCATGATCAGGTGGACCGTCCGCTCCCCTGAATCTCTCTCTTTCATTTTCCCTTCTTCGGCAAGACCTAGATAGAGGACCCGGGTAGAAAATTTGATGTAAAGACCTAGGTGGTCGGGTTGGAGGTACCTTGATGAAGGATTTAGTGGAAAGATCCGGTGGACATCGATCGATTTGTGGAAGTTATGAATCCCGTCTAAGAATTCTTGCTTGCATGTTGTACGCTCCGAAGTCAGAGGAACCTCATACGACGTCGGAATTCGATGCTTGGACCAAACTTTTGAAGAAGAGACTGAGTTATCACATGAGAGAAGAATCACTCAATTTGGAGTTGTAGAGGTCAGCCAACGAAGCGTGCACATTTGTAATTTGTAATCCCGTACAAACTTTTCAGATTTTAGACCGACGTAAAGGCCGTATCTTTCAGCTCGTATGTCCGATTGATGTGACCTTTTGGTATGTTGTATCGAGACATAGACGAACATCTTTGTTGAAGAAGCATTGTCCCATTCCTCACCCATTGGTACGTTTTTGTAAACCCATGGCCCGAAGTGTGTTGTATCTCATTTGCAGAGGTGATGAGAACATCTTGTAGTAAGTCTTTGGCTTGTGCCCACCATCGTGCAAGCTTTGGGAAGACTTTCATGTGAACATATTTTCATGTCTACACATCTTGACACGAATCATTAATGCTTGGAGAAGTCCGCTTCATCGAGCAATGCTTCATAGAATGGTTAGTTGATGAAGACTGATGTTGCACCCGAGATCATTATTGATCTTGAGATCACGATTGAATTCTCTCCGTAAATTCTTATTGATGCCGAGACCATGAATAGAGTTCCTCCACATATCCTTGTTGATGTCGATCTTGGGTGGATTTCTCCACTCTATGAACCTTCACGTTCACGAACTAGTTGTTGGGTTGAGCATCCCTAAGATGTAGGTGTACTGGGAGTACAACCCGAATTATCCTGATCAGTATGACTTTACCGTGAATTGGCTTCATCAATGAGTCGACGTTGTTGTGGCAGATTGCATCAAGTCTCCATTCGGGTGTGATCGATGAAGAGATAAGTTCCTTAGTTGTGCAAAGTTCTTGATGTAGAGAGATTTCGTTGATAAAGTTTTCATGGAATCGCGTCGGTTGCAATGACTTGCTATGTCTTGAATCTTGTCCAATAAGATCAAGTCCCAGTGCACGTTGAAGGAATTTGTGCCATCGGTGGATGAATGATGTTGCATCCGCCGGAAAGTCTTGTCATGGAGATAGGAAAGACTCGGTGATTGTAGTTCGGTTTTCACTTTGATCGTGTCGGTGGTAAATCAAAGTGTGTCATCGTCGAGATGTTTGTCTGCAAGAGGAGGCGCCATTATCGAAGGTGTACTCTTTGATTGGGAGTATAATTTGAAGACTTCTTAGATACTTGAGCGTTGAAGCATCGTATTATTTAAGCTTCAAATGTCTTAGGCTTGATCGTCTCGGCCCCGAGTATCTTCCTCGCTGATTCAAGATTCCTTTCCTACGGTAGAGGGATTCAACACTTGTGCAGACATCAGATCTTTCTGATTTTGTGGGACATATGAACACTCCTGAAAGGCTACGGAGAAATGCCCAAAGTGTTCCTTGCCATGCTTGGACATCATCTCAGTAATGAATGTCTCAATGCTCGATTCATAGAAATGTCAGATTCAACCTCTTGGTAAAATACTGCTGAAGTGAGATTACCAACTTATAGCATCTTGCAATAGTAGAGATGCTAGCATAATTGAGTCCCCATGCTAGAATAGCATGTGAGAAAATAAATGACATAGACATGGGAGGAACGAGACTTGCCTGAGTGCATGACTTTTTGATGAATGTCTATGCATCTTTTGCAGGTTCTTGTTTCAACCTCGTCAAAGTTCGAAATTCCTCCAAGTGCCCTGATGATGGAACGTCCGCCAAATCTTCCGGATCAGAACTTTCTTCGTTGGAGAGATGTGCAACCAAAGACGCTTTGTCGCATGAGTCATCTTCTCGGCATGAATCCACGTCCATCCAAGAATCATGTCGTATCCGGATCTTCCCGATTATGTGAAACTTGGTTTCGTCTGTGTTGAGCCAACTTTCATTTTGAGAGTGATGCAACCGCATGCATCTCTGAGCGTTCCTTCATGGTCTCTGATTGAGAAAAGAGAGGAATAGCATCTTAGTTGAGTGATGCCTGCGACTCTGAGGGTTTTCAGTGGAACGTTGTTGATGGCGGTGTCAACATCGATCAACATTCTTCCAAATTCATTTCCTATGAGATGGACTGTGGTAAGCGGTCCCAAGTCGCATCTCCTTGTTTGTGGATGAAGGTTCAAAGAGTATTTACGGGACGATGTCCCGACACAATGTAATTTGGTGTTGTGAACATGTCCTTCCTTTGTGTCTTAGATAAATAGAGCAATTTCACAGATACGCTCGATCAACAATTGAAATGCTTCTTTGACCGGTTGTTCAGAGATTGCAAAAGTTCTGATTAGGTGAGGATTCTTGTGTACTCCTTCGGTCCCAATTGAAGCTATTATGGATCAACCTTCTCTTTGAAGATGTGCTTCAAATATTGCGCTTACTTGTTGGATGATCGATGAACCTATGAAGGCGACAAGATTTGGGATTCTCCATTTCTTATTGATTGGCTCTCTCCCGATGAACGACAATTTGATTGCACCATCTTGAACCATACTTCCAAGAACTCGATCACTCCTTCATGAGAAGAGAGAAGTTTGAGTCCTGCTCGATCATTTCCCTGCCTTGTTGATGCTGATGGTCGAGGTTTGTGCATTTCATGATTGGTTATCTTTTCTTCGCGCCTTCAGAGGAACCGGGATGTTTGGAGAAGCGCTCTGATGCCGTGTCTCGGCTTTCCTTTCATTCCTTCCGACAACAACGTTTGTTGAAGGCTAGAGATTGTACTGATTGTTGACTAGGCGTTGGCTGCTTCGAGGTTCCTCCACCTTTCATACTTTGCTCTTTTACAAGAAAGCATGGTGCGATGAGTCGGCGATCGTTTGGATGCTTCATGAAGCTCGAGAAAGTATGGAACCGGAGATTTTCCAAGAAGGCTCAGAGATCGATCATTCCGTTGATGCACAAGTCCACCAGCTTGTTGTTCGGTGACATTCGGTCATGACAATCCAAAGCTTGGACTCGAACCTCTTCATATAATCGTTTGGATGTTCATTGCTCTTCCGAGACATTATTTTTAAGTCGGAGAGAGTAATATGCTCTGAGATGAAGAAGTATTTCCTGTAGAAGGCATTTACATTTCTCCCCAACTAGCGATGCTCCCAGGTGCAATGTTGTTGTACCAGGTATATGCTCGGGCTGTCAGAGATTTCGATAATTCTTTTAGAAGGACGACATGATTTCTTTGGCTTTTCCTTTCTTCTCGAGCTTTCTCGACATCTTGTCGGTGAGAGTTTTGAGATAATTGCACAACTCTTTCCATGTGTTAGCCATGTCAACCGGTTGTGAGAGTCTCTTGCACCTTTATGAGATCAGCCATGGTAGGTTGATTTTCTCCGATTTCTTCGGAGAGTGGCCGAACTTGGGATGGTCTTCGATGTTGGTTTGAGGAGGAGTGGTATCACCCGTCATAGGTGTTGGGAGTAGGAACGGTTTCGGAGTACCACCATTGTTGCTAGTGCTAGCATTGTTTGGGTTAGGATTAGTAATCGAACTCACCTATGATCAACCATCTTTGTAAGAATGAGAGATTGCAATCGAGAGATTAATCTCCCACCGTGGTCGCCAATCTGCGGGATGGGAAAACGCGGTTTCCGGGGTTTTTGGGGAAATGAAGAGACGAGCGTGTCGAGACTCCTCGAACCGAGCAACCGCTCAACCTCGCAGTATGCACCGCAAAGGGAGTGCTTAAATTCGAGAGATCAATCTGTAGGATTCCGGCCTAAACCAAGTCAATGGTCGTTCCAGAGTCAATTCGGCCGCAAAGAGTGAGATGGGTTGATCTGTAGGAGGGAAGCTGAGAATTGTGTGGAATTAATAATGATCAAGGATTGTGGATGTGTTGAAGGTTTCGCAATAATGGGTGAACCGTTGAGTTCGAATAAGTTCCGATAGATTGATGAATTATTGAGAGTAGTTACTCGAGAAATTATGTGTGGACGATTGCTGATAGCTAGTGATCATTCGTTGTCCTCAATCATGGATTCAGAGACTTATTTATATTGTCAGAGTTGTGAACACCTTGATCCCTGTAAGTGTGACGGTTTCATGAGTGGAAGAGTGGGCAAGTGGAAGATCGTGGTAAAGTCGGGTTCCATGTCGTGTGGAGACTTGACGGATCGTGCACCCACTACTTTGCTAACTCCTTCAACCGATTTACACAACTTACTCACATTTCTCTTCGTGGATGAAATCCACGGCCAGAGGGCCGCTGAGACCAAAACCCTAGTTGTTATCCCCAATTTGACGTGATTGATGTCTCACGACCGTGGAGTCCGCATGATGACGTGTATTTAGTTTGTCATTGTTGACCGATTAGCATACAATGAGTCTAGGTTTTGTGAATCGAACATGTTTGACAAATGCTCGGTGATTCATGAATGTTAATGTTTCTGCCCCGAGCAAATATTGTAAATTCGATGAGTTGTTGAATACCTACGATGAGTTATCAATATATGTGGATTATTCGAGCAAACCGAGCAAGTATTGCTCGATTCGAGGAAATATCGATAAATCATCAATATTGATAGTTGGATCAATATTCGTTAAACGTGAGCAAGTATTGCTCAATTCGACAAATTATCAATATCGAGAATTTGACGAGCAATTGAGCAAGTATTGCTCAATTCGACAAAATAATGAATGTTGATGATTTTGATTTGTTAGCAATTGAGCAAGTATTGCCTCAATTGAAAAAATAATGAATGTTGATGATTTGACGTACAATTGAGCAAGTATCGCTCAATTCGACAAATTACTGGTAAATTACCAAATATTAATAGCTGGATCAATATTTGAGCAATTGAGCAAGTATTGTTCGATTCGACGAAACATTTATTGGTGACGTGACCCAATAAAATATTAAAATATTGGTAAGCTACCAAATATTATATGATTAATTCATATGCTGGTTGTTGAATCAATATAAATTCATTAGTGTTTGAATCTTGCTCAGAATAATGATTCGTAGAACATTTATTCAAAACCCTAATTTCATATCATAGTTGATGAATCAAATGAAAATAGGTCATGAGTGATAGAGGGACCAAACCACATGGGGATGATGGGCGCCCAAAGTGGTGCCTGCTCGAGTGAGCATGCACTGTGGTTTCCGAGTTGAACTGGTTGGTGATACAATGATGATTAAATGCCGGTTTCATCATTTATTGAAATATCATGGGTTCAAAGATTAGGTGATAAAACCTAGGTATGAAAGATGGGGACCGACCAAAAGAGCATGGGACCGGCTCTTGGTGATCACGGGACCAGTTGTTGGTCATTTGAAGGATCCCCCGGTTGGTTGGAAAGAGTTTGGGCCCAGTATGAGCAATTGAGCAAATTAGGTCAGAATTATGAAAATATGTGGGACCGGATTTGTGCAAGCCCTAGGAATGACTCTGGTCGGTCATGAAGGCATGCACGTGTTGCCGTGGTGTCCATGTCTCCATGCTGAGAATTTCCAAGATTTTCGATGTGCGTTCGAGCAATGTTGTGAATTTTCGTAAGAGTTTCATCTTGATCAAATTCTTGATTTTGTTGGAATGAGCATGTATGCTCAATTGATCAATATTTTGTAAATATTAAAATAAGTGTATTTTAACATTTAAAATTGCCGTGAGAGGCTAGCGGCCGTGTGACCTGTTGGCTTTTGGTTTTTCATGATTTGAGCAAAATTTGAGAAGTTATGACGAAATCATGATTTTTGCTCAAACCAAGGAGTTTCATGAATTTAGGAAAATAATTATTATAAAAGACTAGGGATTGCAAGGTGTGGGACCGGCCACGGCTAGGGCATGGCCGACCGGCTATGTTGCCCGGTCCCGCAAACCTTTCCCTATTTTATAGTATTATTTTTCATGAATCCTTGAAGTTATGGAGAATCCTTGGAGTTATGGAGAATCCATGAGTTTTTGTTGAAACAAAGGAGTTTCATGAGATTAGGGAATAATAATTATAAAAGCTAAGGATTGTGAGGTATGGGACCGACCACGGCTCGGGCATGGCCGGCCGGCTAGGTTGCCCGGTCCCGCACACCTTTCCTTGTAACATTATTTCATGAATCCATGAAGTTATGGAGGATTCATGAGTTTTTGCAAAAACAAGGAAAGTTGCTAAAACCAAGGAGTTTTCATGAGTTCATGAAATAACAAAAAATAAGGAAAATAATGGAAGAGGCATGGAGTGACCATGGTCGGTCACGGCCGGCCGGCCGGTGGGCCCGGCCCTGGGCGCCTCTTATTATTTTATTAATATTTATTATTTTCTCCTGTTTTGCGTAGGATTCCTCATTGTTTCATATTTTTTGGATGCTCGTTCGTGCATCATTGTCGAATACACTTGCACCATTTTTGTGGGGCTTACTCAGTGATGATCCAGATGCCCGGTTATTGAGTATTTATTACTAATTTATGAAATTCAGTGGAGAATAATTCATGAAACTGAGTAATAAAAATGAATAGTTGTTTATTATTAATTCATAGGATCAGTTGTGGATTCGACAACGAATTCAGAATAGTAAAGCAAGCATTACCATCCTATGGGATCGTGGATGCGACCATAAAATCGGAGTAATTAAAATTATCTATCACCATTTCATGAGATCAACTGTGGATTCGATCATGAAATCGGAATAATGAGATAATGTAGTAGTTTATTGCCATTCTATGAGATCAAGCCGTGGATCCGATCATGGAATCAGAGCAATTGTTATTTCCATTCCATGGGATCAGGACGTGGATTCGACCATGGAATAGGAGCAATTGTTATTGCCATTCCATGGGATCAGGCCGTGGATTCGACCATGGAATAGGAGCAATAATAGATTATTCTGGGAATTCGGTGGTGAATGTCGGGGGCGACCATTAATCTATTAAGGAAAAGATATTAGCCGCTTAAAGCGCCACATCTATTCTTCCGAATGGTGCATAGTCGTGAGTCACGGTGTTGTTTACGACCTGAAGGCATTAGTGCTCTCAATCTACGGAGAACCGCCTGAATCTATACACGGTCTCTCCACATATTCAGGGAACGGTGAGTGTCACCGACGTCCTGAAGGCGTCCGCCGCCCAATTATTCTTCTATGTGGAGGTGGGTCTCTCTCCTGCAGTCAGGGAACAGTGAGTGTCACCGACGTCTTGAAGGCGTTAAGCTCTCAATCTACGGAGAACCGCCCAATTATATTATTCTCGCATAGAGGGCATGATGAAATGCTAGGGATCGAATCGCTCACGAGTGGGGCTTTTCAAAACATATTCATCATGGCTTCGTAAAATATGAATCGTTGCATGCCCGAAAGTCAGCGTCGAAACATGCCTCATGATTTTACTTAGTTTTGTCCTTTGTTGAAAATCCACCATCTACATTCAAAGATGTAAAAAAGGTACCTAGTGAAAGACTCCATACAAATAATGAAAAGATATGGAGACAATGGGTCTCCTTGTCTTAGTCCTCTAGTTGGTTTAAAGTCCTTGTCTTAGTCCTCTAGTTGGTTTAAAGACGGGACAAGGAGAACCATTAAGCATCACAGAGATTGTAGTTGTATTGATGCATTGGTATATGAGATCCCTAATTTGTATGGATAAGAAATCAAATATTATGCACATTAGCTGGTAAACTTGTGTGACACAAAAGATTTAGTAACTATATCAACATATCTGGGAAGGATCATCAAGTTGCACGATCAAGAAATTGCAAAGATAAAGGAGACTCACTAAGATAACATACTTCCAATAAAATGTGAATATCATTTGACATCAAATTTTTTCAGAACAATGATACAGCAATAAGAATTTTTCTTTTTCTTCCAAAACTAGTGAATCTCCATAGACGTCCTTTTTCTCCTTAATAGCTGTTTCTCCATGATGGTAAACAACTTATATAAAGCGGGCAATTCCATCTTTCACAACAATTTACCTATCTAGGCTCTCCATCACAGTTATCAACCTCCTCAAACCTTAGCAACTTTTCTTTGTTCAATCTGGCCTGTCAAAGGACACTGCATCTCTGTACAACTGATTGGAACCATTGTTGCTCCTGCAAATAATAGTAGCAGTTATTGTTTTTATACATGTAACTAAGAGAAGGCAATACATCTAGGTTTTACTTCCATGCCCATGGCCCTTAGCATGTTACTCAAAGTAATATATTATTGTCCAGAAGGTGTAGATGGGAAATATAGATTAACCCTGTCATTTAGAAAGTACAGACTGCAATAATTAGATAAATTAGATAAAGGGAAGAGAATCTACAACATATAGTTTTCTTGGTTGCTCTCGAGCTACAAATAGAAGTTGTATTAACGTTCAATTATAAGATCTTAAAGGAGTACCATATCTGTTGTATGCAGGTACATCGAAATTCAGATTGCTGCAAAAAATTGCAAGAAATTTCTATTTGCTGCAAATAAGTCTTACCTCCGATGCTTTCAGCAGATACAACACCCAGTTCATTCTTCGCAGTAGAAAGATAGTAAGCTCGTGCATCTCCAAGAGAGAGCTTAACAAGGAAACTGTGTTAAAGATGGCAATAGGAAGAAGTAGAATGATGACACTAACAGTCTCATGCTATTAATTACTAGGATAAAGTGTTTCCTTTAGAGGGAAACACCCTGTATTCAGTATGTAACAGAGAGCTAGCAGGTGATCAACCAAACAAACCTTGTTGAGAGAAAGATTGAGCTACTGACCTATAACACTTAATTGTTTGGTAAAGGTTACTTGCACATCGACAGTGAAAAATTAGGGGTAGGGGGAAATGTTTTCACAAAAGAGTTTTAACTTCAAAGATAAAAAACAACTGAAAAACTTAAAGATGCAATTGAAATATTTATTGAATTGAGGCATTAGAAATTTTAAAAGCATCGGAGCCAAATAGAGTGTGCCTTTGCAGATAAAGGATACAACAAGAGCCTTCACTATATCACCAGGGCGAAAAGACAAGTGCATATCCACTTTATCAATTTCTGTGGCTCTAACATCTTGTTGCCTGTCAACATATTTTCTGATAAGTTTAACATTGGTAACTTAAATAAGTATGCTCAAATCTACGTAACTCAATCTTACATTCCTGTGAAATACAACGATTTGTCTAAGTCAACATCTACCAACCCAAAGGCAAAAGAAAGAAACTGTAAACATAACTACAACACTAATGACAAAAGTTATTTTTCCTGCTAGTGCTGCCTTAGAGATTCACCCCTTGCGGGCTCGGAAAGCATAGTCGCTTCTTCTTCAATTAATAGGGGCTATTCGGCGACGGTCTGCCTACCCATGGGGTCGATGATTCCCACTAATAGAATCCAATTCGCAAAATGACAACACTGACATGCATAGCAATTGGACTCTTCTCTGGGCATTAGCACCTGTACTTATTAGCTTAGCTCATATAATGCCTAACTCACCATTCTTAATCCAAAATGAAAACATTACTAAACACACTTCAACAGAATGGAAACCAAGTTCCCTTCAAAACTATACTATAAATATTGATCCTCAACCAAGAACAGGGCATTTTCCCTGTTTGATTTTACAGTTTTTATCCATACATATTAACATTCTTTTCTTACTACTAATAACCATTCAACTCTTCCAGACTTTGAACTTATATACACATACGCACAGTTTCTTAAACTTCTACAATTATTCCTATCATATACATACTCAGAAACATAAGTTCAATAAAATTTCCATAACCTGGAATAAGCATACATACCTGATAACCCCGCTAAACTTTTCTTTCACCGATTTGGTACCAACACACATAATATCAGCTGAAGTCATCTTAGCCATCACCTTAGTTACCCTAGCAATGATGATGGATCCAGGTTCAGGAACGGCACCATGAGCTTTATGACCAGTAACCTCCACAATTGATCTCTTCTATCAGACAGACAAACAAAACTTAGAAATTCAATCATTGAAGATTCACAAACCGAGAAAAAGTTAAAACCTTAAAACCCTAAACCTTACCTGGTCAGGTGAATCGGATGAAGGAGGGATGATGACCCGACGTCCAGTAAGAGAAGCGTATATAGTTTTATTGTGTAAGTATGCACCTTTACCTGGGATTAGGGTTGATGAATAACCCAACACTTCTCCTGGTGTTACCATTACTTCTTCCTTCTCTTTGTCTACTTCCATCACCATATCTAATTTCTCTCTCTCTCTCTCTTTCTCAGAATTCAGAAACGAGGAAGAATATGTCAAACTTGGTACGTGTGGCACGAACTTAGGTTAAAAGAGATTGGGCCAGCGAGTCAATTCCGAGTGGAACGGAGTTGTTTTGCGGTAAAACCAACAATCTTGGTAAAGGGGCGGTAGGAATCGGTAAAGGGGCGGCAACCTAATAAGACAAAAAAGGTCATTAGAAGTAAATTCAAGTGCCCCTTATTAAAAAAAAAATAGAAATGACCAATTAACCCTTATTATTAATAATCAAGATTAGTGTTTGATAATCAAGATTAGTGTTTGATAATCAATTTTCACTCATAATAACTCTAAAATTAGATTTTTAGAGTTATAAAAAAAATAAAAAATTATGTGATATTTGTGAAACCCTAGATTTTGATTCACTCAACCAAAATGAGTGATTCAAGTGGCAAATAAGAGGTGAGTGATCAAAATTAGTTCTCATTAGCTTTTTGTTGATCAAAATTATCTAAAGTATGTAAAAAGATCAAATTTTTAAAATTTTCTGAAGAACATACGGTTGGAAATAAGCTAGTTACCAACCGTAACTGGTTCAATTTGGGGAAAAACCCAATCGTAATACCGATTCTGATTGCTAGAAAAAAATCTTGGATACGAACCGTAACCAATTACAGTTCATAAAAAGGAATAAAACCAACAGTAACTAAACTACGGTTGGTAAGTCATCTATAGTTTCAACCGTACATCACTACTTCAAAAATTCTTAACATTCAGATGATATACGGTTGGTAACTTTCATTAAGTTACCAACCGCACCTAGGTACGGTTGGTAACTAAGGTTTCTTACCAACCGTACCTAAACCTAATTCTCAATTTTTTAAGGTACGGTTCAGTATTTGAACTATTACCAACCGTATGTTCTTCAACATATCCGATTCACGGTTGGTAATTGAGTTATTACCAACCGTAACTCGCATAAACCCGTAAATTTCAATTTCAATTTTCATACAAAACCCTAATTTTTGATACAAAATTAACTTAAATTCAACACGATAAACTAAACCCTAACCGGGTTTTTCCAAACATTTTCAAATCGCCGATTAATCAAGACGATGAAATTTTCGGTTTTAATGGAGGTTAGGATTGATGGAGGAGAAGAGAAGATGGAGGAGAAGATGAAAAAAATGGATTTGATTTTTTTGATTCATTGGGTTAAAAAAATTGATTTGATTTTGGTTGATTTAAGGTGAAAGGGTAATCTAGTCAATCTACATCCCTATAGGACACCCCCTAACCAATAAGAGGGACATTGCTATCACACTTGCCGCCCCTCTACCAATTCATGCCGCCCCTTTACCAAGCTTGAAAACCAATGCAGTTAATATGGGACTTGAGTTTGTCTCGGCTTGAGGTCCACACCGGTACACCCGTGCCTGGGAAATTATTTGAAATAACGGTGAGATATCGCCTCCAGATTATAGACCTATGATTTTTATAACAAGCATTTTTTCGCACATTTTATCTGTTAGGATATATATTTATGCTTACATGACAAGAGGGTTTAGTGTATCACCCAATGGTTAGGATACATTGGATTTTCTAACTACCGGCCCAGATCTTCCCTCCCACTTAGAACAACGTACTATATTTGGTTAATCCAATGGTTGGCTTTTCCTCGCGCCCCACGCTAGGTGCATTAACTCTTTTTCCTTAATTGGCGAAGCGTTTTCTTTTGTATGTAACACCAACAGCTGTGTACAATGATTTACCATTTCCATTCTCTCTTCATGTTCTGATCAATGGCAATCTCATCGTGGTTCGAGTAATTAATTTTGAAAAAGTGGGGGTACAACAACCTCACCCAATAATTCGCTTAGCAATCTGTATAGACTAACTCCAATATACTTTTAAGAGAATCAACTAGACAGTCAGACTCAATCTTAATAAAAAGTATATCAAAGAGTTATATCTCAATTTCTCGATTCAATACTTACTCAAGCAAATAGAAATCATGAGTCTAATTGAATACAAGAGAAATTAACTTGAACGTACCAAAGACCAATGTTCAAGGATCAATCAATTTCAATCAACAACCAAAGGTCTGATTTCCCAATTGATTGATTCAACGACAACTTTGTGATATTTCAATTATATAACAAAATATAATGCGGAAAAGAAATAACACACGGACACTGAAGTTTTGTTAACGAGGAAACCGCAAATGCGAGAAAAACCCGGGACCTAGTCCAGATTGAACACCACACCGTATTAAGCCTCTCTGGACACTAGCCTACTACAAACTAACTCGTGCCTGGGGTAGTTGAACCACAATCAATCTCACACTTGATTCAAGGTACGATTTGCGCTCCTTACGTCTCCGATCCCAGCAGGATACTACGCACTTGATTCCCTTAGATGATCCCACCCACAACTAAGAGTTGCTACGACCCAAAGTCGAAGACTTTAATAAACAAATCTGTATCACACGTAAAAGTCTACAGAATAGATAAACTGCCTCCCACGGAAATACCTACGAAGTTTTGTTCCGTCTTTTGATAAATCAAGGTGAACAGAACCAATTGATAACCGGACTTATATTCCCGAAGAACAACCTAGAATTATCAATCACCTCACAACAATCTTAATCGACTAAGCGAAACAAGATATTGTGGAATCACAAACGATGAGACGAAGGTGTTTGTGACTACTTTTCTATCTTGCCTATCGAAGAAATTAATCTCAAGCCAATCTTACGATTGTACTCGATACGATAGAAACAACAAGATCGTGATCACGCAACTACAGAGAAAATAGTTGGGTCCGGCTTCACAATCCCAATGAAGTATTCAAGTCGTTAACCTACGTGGTCTCGGTAGAAACCTAAGGTTAAAGGAGAATCGACTCTAGCTTATACAACTAGTATCACACATGAGGTGTGGGGATTAGGTTTCCAGGTTGCTAGGGTTCTCCTTTACATAGTCTTCCAAATCGGGGTTTGCAATCTAAGTTACCTTGGTAACAAAGCATTCAATATTCACCGTTAGATGAAAAAACTGATTAGATTCAAGCTAATATCTTTCAACCGTTAGATCGAACTTAGCTTGCTATACACAAATGAAATACACGTTCATTTAGGTTTGTGTAACCATACTTAAACGTGTACACCTAGTTGGTTAAACAAGAGTTAACCAAATGGTTAGCCATATGAGCACTTTCATATCAACCATATTCATCGTCACCATAACTAGTTCAAATGACTCAAAAGAACTAGTTAGAGAGTTGTTCAATTGCTTAGATCTCATAGAAGTATACAAGACACAATCGAAGCAAAAATAATTTTGATTCACTCAGAATCAGTTCATGAGATTTATAGCCACGGTTTGCAAATATGTATTCCTTAGTTTATATAAGTTTAAGTTCACGAATAAACCGTTTTTTAGAAAATAACCTACTCAAGTATGCATACCGTACGCATGCTTAAGTACAGGATTAAGTTTGTTTTTAGTTCGCAAACTCCAAAGAGAAATTCACGGAACATGAACTTCCGACAAGACGCGGACTTTAGTTAAGCTTATCTCGAAAGCAACAAAGTACGCATACTTTGGTTCAAGGATTTTGGACTTACACACGTATGAGTTCACATACAATGTTTATATCCATTCAAGGTTATAAATTCTAAACTCTCATTTCAATCATTGAAACATTCTTAGAGGATGTTAAATAGAGGTTACTCACACACTATTCTTCATCAAAGCGATTTTCAAGATATTGAAATAATCAACATGACATTCGTCACTTGTAAAGATGAACTTGGCCAAAGCGAAAGCTTACCAACATATATTTCGAGAAATAGATAAGCGAGATAAACTCGGCTCGAATAGCAAATGTGTATAATCGAAGTCTATATAGCAATACGACTTTTGTCTCAAGATAGGAGATAGAGTAGATAGACTTTTGAGTGATAGATAAGTTCAAGTCTCCACATACCTTTTAGTCGATAAAGTTCCACCAGTCTCCTTGTATAGTTCTCCGTCTTTGTATGATGATCGCCGTGGAGTCTAGAGATCAACTATACTTCTATCCTAGTCCGAGACTTAGCTATAAGTATACTATAAATCAAGATTTATAGTTTTGGCAACTAAACTTGACAAATAAGCTTGAGATAGCAACGCTTGCGAGTTCGACCGAGCAATGCTCTAACAATCTCCCCCTTTGTCAATTTTAGTGACAAAACTATCAATACATATAGAATACAAAATAAATAAACTTTGCAGCTTCTCTTCCACATGCATGATCTCCTTGGTTCTTCAACATTACTCGAAATCTTCGTCACTTCCAAGTACTCCAATGATTCCAAAGGTTGTAAGTTTAGCATCATCGTTGTTGAAAATCCGTAGCCATAACAATGAGAAAACAAAAGCTCTCAATCATTGTTATATAGTGTCATAGTATTATTACACAACATCAAATTTCAATTGTATCACAACTTTGACAACAATACTATGGTGATATGTATCACTCCCCCTTAGTCAATACTCCATCTCACATGGAAACCACTCCCCTTACATAATGATCTAAAAACCATATGTATTTGTAGTGTGAACTACATATTAATTCTCCCCTTTTTGTCAATAAAATTGGCAAAGGTACGAAAACTAGTGGGATCCTAATGAAATTTCCATAGAGACACTTCAAGACCAAAAGAAAACACATATCAACTTTTAGATGCAATCATATAGCCGAAGCTAAATGCATTCATCAAGGAGTTTATAAAGATACAAGATAACCCCTATAATATTCCATAGCCGCACTCCCCACAAAGATTTGGCAATTAAGCACAAGTTCAATTAAGAACTCTCCCCTATAAAATTTCATTCCCGAAAGAATAACAAGAGCGACCTTACTTTCACAAGAAAAGAAGGATTTCTTTGGACAACACAAATCATATGAGAATATGAATTTGTATCCAATATACTCAATTAAATTAACCACAAGAGAACCCACGATTATTTTAATCGGAAATGCTCAACATAATAAAACTTACGAGTCGCACAGTATATACATAAAAATATGGATCAGGGAAGATCAATACTGCGGAATAGACAAGGATTCATTCTATTTTCCATCATTATTTGCACAATGACATACAATAGACATAATCCTTGTAAACAAAAGTTTATTCTCTTTATTCCATCAAATAATGACATAAAAGGCTTTAACTTTTGTAATGTCAAAAGTTCATTCTATCTTTTATCAATACTTTCATACTGACATAATAGAGATAACTTTTTTACCATATATGGGACAATCATAGTTCACGGACGCAAACACACATATCCCATAACATATTGCACTATATATAACCATAAAGATTAGTACTGCAAAATCATCTTCCAAACAAACTTTAGAATTCAAATAAATAAATCTAAAAACATTGAAGATGAAAAAACGTTGGACATATATATGTGTAATCACAATAATGGCTATTCCAATCTCTAGTTATTCTTCTTAAAAACACAAGAATAAAATTCTCATAAGAAGTTTTTCTAGACATTGTAGAGCTTTCTAGGAGCATCTACCGAGAATTCCTTCTCATTATTAAAAAACCCATTGATTATGGGGTCGTTCAATTCCTTTAAATCTTCGAAATATCACCAACTCACTAAGTTCTCTTTTTTATCTCACGCAGGTGTTCTTTGTTAGAGACAACATTTGCTCTGCTGTGAGTTATCTTTTCTAGAGACGAAACAATTTGATATTTTAAATTATTTCTTTTCTTTGGTGAATTCTTTCACCATACCTCTTAGATCCTTATCAAAAGGACAAACCGACAAGAGGCGAGTTATATGAAGAACCTTATCCATCATTTGTAAATCTCTCTCTTCTTCCTTGAGGAACCGATTCCTTCATACGAGATACACATTAACCGCCTAACCGCATCCTTTTGGTGGTACCTCTAGTTACAGAGCCATGAAATTGTATCTTTCAAAAGGAAAAAAGAGATGAAGGACTTGATCATAAATGACTATAAATAGACTTATGGCCTCCAAAACCCTAAAAAGACTTTGAAAAAGTCTTCCATGATTTATTATCCATTATCTAAATTATTAGGAGAATATTTTCTTAACAAAAAATAAGAAATGAATACACATATATGCAGTCTTGATCCACTTTTGATGCAAGCCTCATTTTCTCAAGCTAAAGATGAGGATGCGAACGTCACGGTATTAGATAAAGGATGAGTGAGCTGAATGCTCACATCTTTACCAACTAGTGACATATCAAAGTTTGTTGTATAAATAAATTTCTTACCTCGTCGAACTGGAATTTCGGATTTTTATGAAACCTTGTTGATCATCCAATGCCGATTCATCCTCCGCATGTTCTCTTGAAGTTTGGCAATTCTTTTGTTGTTCCTTTTGAATCTCCAACACATACTTTGAACATGATTTGCATTTCCACAAAATGAACAAATTAATAAAGATTTTTGTTATGTTGAATTGCATTCTCGCTTATCACAACATTCAACGACAATGTTCCAAAGATTAGTCGGAATAGAAAGAGTTGTTTGTGTTCACAACTCTTTTTCCTTTCGGATTTTGTCGTAACTTTTCTGCCGTAACTTTCGGATAACCTCTGCAGTCATTCTTAAGAGTATCAATCTCTTTTTCCTTTAGAATCATGGTTCTCGTGAATTCATCATTAAGACAATCTATCTCAAGATTTTTCACTTGGAGCGATGATTCAAGTTTTTTCAACAAAGCCTTTAGTTGTAGATTTTCCTGGTGAATCTCTACTTTTATTCAAGAATTCACAAATCGCGTGTCGGACTCAAGCTCGAATCGAAATTGAGTAGGTGGAGGTTTCGCCGCAAGAGCCGAAAGTTCATTGCACTCATCGACGATCCAAAACGTTGACACCTAGGAAAGATTTTTCTTGTGTTGAATTATCCAAGCATTAATCGAGAGAGATGTTTATCACATCTTTTACTTCTTTTACAAAATCCTTGATCTTTTCAAGTATCGTGATTTATCAAAATTAAAATGATTGGAACAACATTCATCAGCCCAAGACAAGTTAGAAAATTCACTTGTGTTGGTCACAGCATTGAATGCAGATGTCCTGACTATGTTTTGATTAAGATCAAGAATTTTTAACTTTCCAATTAAGGTATTTCTGGAAACCTCATCAAGGTTATTTCCTTCAACAATGGCATGCTTCTTAAAATCGTATCTAGATGGCAGAGATCTGAGAGTTTTCATCACAATGTTCTTTTTAGGAATAGTCTTACCCAATGCAAAGAATGCATTAAGAATTTCAGACACTTTGTGATTAAACTCATCAATTGAATGTTCATCTATGAAGGTTTTCCCAATCAGAATTTAGGTTTTGAAGCCTAGCTTCTTTTTCACAGGTATTCCCTTCAAATACGGTTTCTAAGATATCCCAGGCATCTTTAGAATTTGTGCACGTGGACACATGATACTGAAGATCTGGGGTAATGGCATGTATGATGGCATTTAATCCGTCGGAGTTTTGCTTTACATCATGGATTTCTTCTGGAGTATATGCACCAATATCCTTGGGTCTAGACACATCGCCTTCTGTATCAACCGGAGGAGTATAGCCATTAACAACACGTACCCATGTTTGAAAATCACGAGCTTGAAGAAAAGCACGCATAGCGATTTTCCACCACAAGTAGTTAGAGCCATCAAGATCAAGCAGATACGTTTATGGAGATAGAATTTCCGTCCATATAGTCAGATCGCTACAAACACAGACTTATGAGGTCTTTAAACGTGTTTGCCTGCTCTGATACCAATTGAAAAAGTGGGGGTACAACAACCTCACCCAATAATTCGCTTAGAAATATGTATGGACTAACTCCAATATACTTTTAAGAGAATCAACTAGACAGTCAGACTCAATCTTAATAAAAAGTATATCAAAGAGTTATATCTCAATTTCTTGATTCAATACTTACTCAAGCAAATAGAAATCATGAGTCTAATTGAATACAAGAGAAATTAACTTGAATGGTACAAAAGACCAATGTTCAAGGATCAATCAATTTCAATCAATAACCAAAGGTCGGATTTCCCAATTAATTGATTCAACGCACAACCTGTGATATTTCAATTATATAACAAAATATAATGCGAAAAAGAAATAACACGGACAATTTAAATTTTGTTAACGAGGAAACCGTAAATGCAGAAAACCCTGACCTAGTCCAGATTGAACACACACGTATATTAAGACGCTACGGATTACTAGCCTACTACAAACTAACCCGATCCGGGTATAGTTGAACCCCAATCAATCTCACACCGATCCAAGGTACGGTTGCGCTCCTTACGCCTTCGATCCCAAAGAGGATACTACGCACTTGATTCCCCTTAGCCGATCTCACCCACAACTAAGAGTTGCTACGACCCAAAGTCGAAGACTTTAATAAACAAATCTTTATCCGTAAAAGTCTACAGGAATAGATAAATCTGTCTCCCCAGGTAAGAAATACCTACGAGTTTTGTTCCGTCTTTTGATAAATCAAGGTGAACGGGAACCAATTGATAACTTGTTCCCGAAGAACGGCCTAGTATTATCAATCACCTCACAATAATCTTAATCGACTAGCGAAACAAGATATTGTGGAATCACAAACGATGAGACGAAGATGTTTGTGACTACTTTTCTATCTTGCATATCAGAGAAATTAATCTCAAGCCAATCTTACGATTGTACTCAATACGATAGAAGCAAACAAGATCGCATTACGCAACTACGAGAGAAAATAGTTGGGTCCGGCTTCACAATCCCAATGAAGTCTTCAAGTCGTTAACCTACGGGGTCTCGGTAGAAACCTAAGGTTAAAGGAGAATCGACTCTAGCTCATACAACTAGTATCACACATGAGGTGTGGGGATTAGGTTTCCCAGTTTCTAGAGTTCTCCTTTATATAGTCTTCCAAAACGTGGTTTGCAATCTAAGTTACCTTGGTAACAAAGCATTCCATATTCACCGTTAGATGAAAACTGATTAGATTCAAGCTAATATCTTTCAAACGTTAGATCGAACTTAGCTTATTATACACAAATGAAATGCACGTTCATTTAGGTTTGTGTAACCGTACTTAAACGTGTACACCTAGTTGGTTCAACAAAGAGTTAACCAAATTGTTAGCCATATGAGCACTTTCATATCAACCATATTCATCTTTACCATAACTAGTTCAAATGACTCAAAAGAACTAGTTAGAGAGTTGTTCAATTGCTTAGATCTCATAGAAGTATACAAGACACAATCGAAGCAAAAACGATTTTGATTCACTCGAATCAATTCATGAGCTTTATAGCCACGGTTTGCAAATATGCATTCCTTAGTTTATATAAGTTTAAGTTCACGAATAAAACCGTTTTAGAAAATAACCTACTCAAGTATGCATACTGCACGCATACTTAAGCACCCTGGGATTAAGTTTGTTTTCGGTTCGCAAACTCCAGTATAAATTCACGGAATATGAACTTAGACAAGACGCGTCAGTGCGCGGACTTTAGTTCCGGTTATCTGAGCAAGAAAGTACGCATACTTTGGTTCATTACCCCATGGCCCAAATTGGCACCATTGTTCCGGAAGCAAAACTCTACGCCAACACCCTCTGGGTCAAGCCGAAAATACGCCAAGTCGTCAATACAAGGATTCACGGATTCCTCATGCCTTCACCAAAGGTTAGTTGAATTTCCTTGGCGATCTCTTCACGTATTTCTCTATCGATTTTACTCTCTTTGTCACCATCTCATGCTTACCCCGCAACAATGCCATTTACGTGCTAAGCGGGGGACTTAATGTTGATGGTGGTTTTTAGCTTAAGGTTAAAATCGTAAAACATTGCATCAGATGTGACGTCACTCTGCAAGGAAACGGTCGCGAAAGTACTAACCTCTCCACCGACACATTTATTGAGCCGCTCAATATACTTTTATCCATAACACTCAAGAAATTCTAGCACCTCTCCAATACTAGACTCACCGAGTACTTTTCTCGTGCTATGCTCCCAAACAGTAACCCTTAAATCGGTATGGCATGACGGATTTATGTTCACTCGCAGTGAGTAGCATGAACCTCCAAGTACCAAAGTTAAGTCCATTGCACGAAATGCCTGATTTAAAGCACACCGCATTTTGTAGATAAAGATTTTTGTGTGGAAGCATACAAAATCCAGCCAATTATTGTGATAACTCACAAAGAACTCATAAATCCGACTAATTTGCAAAATTAGGGTTTCGCGCCCCGCGCAGTATACTAGACCCCGTTGGTCGAAAAACCATGCTTAGCCAAGCTAAGCAACCAAATCCGCCATAATGCACTAAAAGTGCGGCGCGCCCTAGCATGCCGACCTCTTTCCATCGACCAATCAAAGTCGCTTCAAATCCGCCATCAGCGTTGGAAGTGTGGCCACGCCCCAGCATGCCTGGCCCCACTTCCCGTCGACCAATCAAAGTCACATCAAACCCGGGCCACGATCCACTCAAAAGTGTGGCCACGCCCTAGCATGCTGGCCCCACTTCCCGTCGACCAATCAGGTTGCTCCAAACTTGCCACGGCCTCAAAAGAGGTCGTCATACTAAGTTGGCTTCCCAAAACACTCCAGCTTCCCAAAAACGCGCCGGCTTCCCAAAACGTGCCGGCTTCTCAAAAAACGCGCCACTTTCCCAAAACGCGCTAACATGCCATCGCATACCGCACGCACTAATTAGGGTTTCGACACGCCAAACCCTAACGGGCAAGTTGCTACCTAATTCTTCCACAACGCAATTTAGCTTTGGCCATGTCGCACCAGCATACCGCTATGTCGCTGGATACTAGCATGGCGCCATACCACCGGGCGCCAAACTAAGGTATCCACGATCAACGGCTAACCTTCCTCCCGAGATGCAGATTCGGTACTGCATAAGCTTGCCACCAAACCGCAAGACTTGTGGCAACTTTTGGCCATAATGCCAAATACTTTGGTTTGTGCCAGAAAACCCTTTGGTTCAGGTTGTCAAACCCTAATTTTACATGCGCCCAAAGGCATGCGCAAGCCATGCCAGCCATATCGCCATGCCACCACGGCGCGGCTTATGCCACCTCGGCCCGCAACATCCCTCCCGAGTTTTATTGTCGGGTTGTTTTCACCTCCCAACGAGATCAAAACCTAAATATTCCCTCGGAAGGAGATAAGAAATTATTTTTCGATCGAGAATGGAGGGGCGGACCATCAAAATCCGAGTCCGCATTTATAATTCTACGGCGATTCTAGTAAAGGGCGCTAATTAGGTTTCAAAGATGCCAATTTATACAAAGTTGCCAGGTTATCGACGGAACGTAGCCACGATCAACGGCTACCCTTCCTCATGAGATGTAAATCTCAGCCAGCACAAGTGCGCCACCAAACTTGTGGCAATTTTTGGCCGCAATGCCAAATTCCACTTGGTTTGTGCCAAACCCAAATTTAGCCAACGCCAAATCCTTGGCCGCACCACCAAGAAAACAACAACATGCTACACGTTTTCCATGAAAACACTCGAGACATCAAACATGTCACAAACCGGGGATGCTCATCGGTGGTATTGGTCTCGGCGGTTTATAGCGTGGCGTGCAAATACGCCCGTTACAAGAAAGTGTCATAAAGGTGAGGCGGTTAGTAATGGAAAGAAATAAGTGGTCAAACGCATCTTCATTATGGAAACATCAATTCCAGGCGTTACCCGTTACCACTTTCTTCCACCACTCAACCGCTTCCACTTCTTACGAGGCTAGGGTACGTTTTATTACGACTTGTATAAATAGGTTTCACCTATTTCCACCAAACGACAAGTTTTGGTCAGGAGAACAATACACACCCAGAAATCACCTGGTAGCTTTCTATTCAGCTCGCCAGTTTAACTTTCGGATATAAGTCGCAAAACACCCATACTTCCAGAATCAACTATTCTGGCCTCAACACTTTCTTCACTTCCCTCCCTAATACCAACCCTTCTCCTTCACTTTGTGACTGGAGCAAGCCTGGAACGACCATTTCTTGGTTTAGGCCGAGATTGTACATATTTGTTTCTCGAATCAAAAGTACTCTCGTAGTACATTATTTAGGGTTTAGATTTGTTTCTCATCCGCACTCACACGAAATTACCGAAATCAGCAGAAACGGTTTTCACCCACAAACAATTGGCGACCACAGTGGGAGATTAATCTCTCGGTTACAATATCAATTTCCAATTCCAAGTTTCATTCTTCAACCCAGACATCAAGATGGTAGAAGCAAACGATCGCTCGGGGTTCAATGGCTCAGTTGTTAGTTATCACACGATGAGGAATGACTGTGGACTTCTCACGGACACAACGACGTCGCTCATGAAGCTCAGACATAGGCCCTAAGATCCATTTGTTGGGAGACCCTAAAAGCGAGTAAGTCTTATTAGACAGAGTACACAATCTACTACTTCAGGTTTTCATTGAAACCGACAAACCATGTTATCCCCAAAAAATCTCATCCCATACTTTATACCGTCATACAACATTCACGGTTCCATGACTCTCCTAGAATATTTATGCTACTAACAGTCATAATCAAAATGGCATTATTCCAAAATTCATTCCAAAGAATAATCCAAAACCCTCATAGGTAACAATCATCTATCAATCCAAAAACCAGAAAACCAAACCATAAATTAGGCGTTTCGTTTGCCTTTCAAAAAAAAAAAAAAAAAACCTAAGCAAAAGAGGTCCCAAGACAAAAGATGTTCAAGGAAAATCATTTAGCAATGGCTTGCTCTTCTTAGAGAAAACCTCCTTCGCGCTTTGGAGAGCGCTGTTTCGGCCTTAACTTTTTGGACAACCTTCCGATTTTCGCTTCCTGTTGATTGATCACATCCGCGGAGGGACCTTCGGTCGCCTCAAACTGCAACTTTTGGATCTCGGTGAAACCCTCAACGAACCAGGGAGTATTGAACTCAAAGTTTACGCACATGTCCCGGGGAACTCCCACTCGAGATTACATCCTTGGAAACGGTCCGGATCAGCAACAAACCCCGAGAACACTTGCGCTAAAATTATCCTCGGTGTTGGCGTTCCTTCCAATAGTGTAAATACGCCACCCGTCAACACCAAAGAACATGGAGAATGTTCCTTCAGCGTTACACCTTCTGTTACTGCAGAGCGAGCCTCTCGCCGTCAGAAAATGTTCCTTCAGTGTTACACCTCCAGTCACCGTGAGCCGCCGCTTACTCCACCATCGTGACGAGAGACTGGAGGAACCGGTAAGCTTCGATCTTCTCTTAACACCGTTGATTTGATGGGAAGACAAAAGGTTCTCGTAAGGCTCGCAGACAGACATGGCTACAACTCGTAAAGAGATACCTATTTTCCTCAAGACACTAACGGAGCGGGTACCACAAGAGTCACGTCAACCCTGGATGGAGTCGATAAGGAATACTTTTAACATCCGACGCAAGCACTTCAAGCAGACGCGCCTTTATAGATGAAGAGGCTCGCGTTGCTCCTAAACTCCCAAAGAGAAAAGAATTAGCAATCCAAATTTCATCACTCGTGAAGATTAGAACGACTTATCCAAAATCGAGGCAAAGAAAATCAACAACCCTCCCGAGTTCACAGACCCTCTTCCCATCGAGCCGCATAATTTCTGGGACTTCATCCACAAAATCGCATACCTATGATGAAACATTTGTGTGAGATTTTGTATTTCTCCAAGGTGCATCGTCAAGACATACTTGCAGCCCTCAACCGCACTATATCAGGAAAACAGCCGCCTGTGAGCGTGGCCGCTCCGCTTCAAGGTTTCTCTCTCTCGAAAACCGCTTTAACATTCTTTTTCGAAGCCGCTCCGCTCTGTGAATCCGGAGTCGCTCCGCTTCAACATTCTCTCCATAAGATTCTCAAAGCATCCGGCCGAATCTTCGCCGCTTTGCTCTGTTTATGGGTGAAAACTATTCCTGTATAATTTGGTAATTTGGGGTGTGGATGAGGAACGAATCTAAACCTTAAACAAATACACTGCGCGGTGAGTGCTTGTAGATTCGAGAGATCAATCTGTGCAAGTCCGGCCTAAACCAAGAAATGGCCGTTCCAGACTTGTTTCGGTCACAAAGTGAAGGAGATGGGGTTGATCTTAGGGAGGGAAGCGAAGAAGGTGTTGAGATTGTGAAGGTGTTGGCCGTTGACTTGTAACGTAAAGGTGAGCGTGCTTGTGGTTGATGCAAGCAAGCTCGGGTGTTTGAATACATTTTGTATTAACACTTGGTTTTCTGTCTCGTCTGGACTTGTGTTGTTTCTCCTTGTCTCCTATTTTTCTCCTCTCTTTGAAAATAAGGAGGAGAACCTATTTATACAAGTCATTGAGCCTCATTTACATCTCTCGTGGGAAGTGGAGGAAGTGGAGTGATGGAGTAGTGGAGTTGTGCGTCGGTGCCACACGACCGGCCTTGCCCACTTCTCCTGCTCATCTCTAACCGTCCATGACTTCCCCGACACGTTCTTGTGATGGCGCGTTGCACGTTGCACGCCGTAAACCTCCGCACCAATACCTGAAAGATGTATCCCCCAGTTTGTGAAATGATTGATGTCTGAATGTGTGGATCGTGGATCCACGAAAGATAGCATGTATCGTCAATTGAATAACCGTGTTATTCGGGAAGTCGATACTTGTGAAGTATCGTGTGTATTTTATGCGGTGTCGTGCATTATGGTGTGGTAAAGTGATGGGTAATGACGCCTTCACCGACCAAATAACTCCCCGACCGGGTCATAACCAAGTCGGTGAAGTTGAACGGATGAGATGATCTTTGAGACACTCATCTCGCGACCGTTAATGGATATTAGGATTTTGAAGAGGTGCGCAAGCATCACTTTTAGCTTGGTCGAAACCAAGCATGGAAAGGATTTGGAGAGGGCCGAAGGGCATGTGTGTAGACGGCATGCCGGTGTACACGCCACACCTCACCGTCCCATGAAGGCGCGATTCAGGCCACCAATTTAACCAGTAAAGTTGAGTGGTTGAGATCGGTTTGCACAGAAATTGATGCCGCAAAAGGGTTGGAAACCGGCGTGACATCCCTAGTTCGGCACGCGTTTCAAGATGACACATCTTGGTCGGTCTTAGTCGACCATACCAGCGTGTAGGTGGTAGGCTAGTGTTCACACCTATACCCGACTATCCCATGAAAACGTGATCTAAGCCACTCAAATCATCCGGTGAAGTTGAGCGGTCGAGATCGGTTCGTGGTTTGGGAGGCGCGGCCATGCTAGTTTGGACGCACGTTTTGATTGACCAGGCATAATATGCCTTGGCCGAATACATGAGGAGGTAGATGGGCCCACAAAGTGGTCATGCGGGTATGACCGCCCTTGTTTAATCTAATCTGTGACCCTCCATTCGTGCCGAGAAGATGGACGCGCGTGATGACTTGAAACCCTAATTCTCGCTTTCAATCCGCAAGGCCATCTCTTGTTTGGGTGATGATTTTGTCACGACCAAACATTGCTGGTCTTGACCGATTGGTCAAGTGTGTAGGCGGGCCCACGGTGATCGTGTTGACATGCTCTGGGGCCCTTTGAGTCACATCTACACCCTCCATCTATACCGCGAAGATGGATGGTTGAGACTGCTTTTGCAACACATGTAATATGCCGCAAACCCTAATTTAGGGTTTTCCGTCCATAATGCTTGGTATGAACGGTTTCTTGGCAGGCTAGGCCAATGACCGACCATGCGGGTCGGCCGTGGGTATTCCATACATGCTGGGGGGTGATGGAATTGATCTGGGGTCATCCAATCATGCTTATGGAGTTGGATGACCGAGATCGGGATCATATCCGACCGATACGGTCAGTCCGGATGCTCAATCGGGCTAGTATAACACACCGAGAGGGGCTCAATCGGGCTAGTATAACACACCGAGAGGGGCTCGGCTAGTATAACACACCGAGAATCGACTGCACGGGTATTTCGTACATGGTTTCATTATAGTGCTTGGAGGTTCGTGTTATTCGTAAGAGTAACACTCGACCGTCATGCCACACCGATAATGAGTAATTGGAAATACAAGGTGATATGAAATTCACATGAAGGGATTGTTGCCACATGCTCCAACTCGAGGAATTTCATGTATTCACGTAACGGGATTGTTGCTACATGCTCCATTCTTGGTGAATTAAGTGAGGGAGTATCCAACACTTATAAATGGCTTTATCTTTTACAAGATGTCGCGCATGATTTTTCCGGGTTTTTTACAAATTTAAACTTGAACGAAAATCCACCATCAACATTAAGTCCCCCGCCTAGCACATAATGGTTACACTATTGTGTGGTAGGCATGAGATGGTGAGCTTAAAGATAAAACTTATGAGATAAAGTTAGATGTTACCAGGAGAGAAGGGTCATCCCGTCCTTGGAGCATGTCACGTTCAAGAGGCATCCAGGAGAGTATTCCCCTAGCATGATATCGGTCTTGCCTGCTTCGATCGACCTTGTTATGCCTGCTTCAGTCGAGGGGCTATTGCGCCTGCTTCGTTCGATCGTGGGATCACTATGTACATGCTTCAAACGTCGGCCCTGTATTGATCAAATCGGCCCCGCTGTGGTGCGCCTATTATACCGCCTTATGTCCCGATTAACACCAGCCTTTGCGACTTGAGCAATACCACCTTTGTGACTTGAGCAATACCAAACGTTGTGCCCTTGACCAACACCATACTTTAAACTTGTACCGGACTTGAAACTTATACCGGACTTGAAACTTGTACCGGACTTGAAACTTATACCGGACTTGAAACTTGTACCGGACTTGAAACTTATACCGGACTTGAAACTTGAGCAATACCGGTGTTTGGACCCAATACCAGCCTTGTGTACTCCAACGTGAATGTGATGTTCTGTCGTGTGTGACTACACATCTCACGCGTTTTTATACAAGTACGACTCCGTCTTTTATTGTAGAATGAAGAAAAGAACTCCCGTTGAGATGTCTTATGGGGATAATGTGGTGCCAAGTCAGAGGTGTTGACATATTCAAAGATATGTTTAACATTGATGATGAGTTGTTCACCGCGCCCTTTCAACTATATGAGAATATCCGTTCCACAAGATAACCCTTCTCCTATCGACTTCAAGGTTTTTCATGCTCACTGGGCCCTCATGAAGGGTGGATGAGACGTATGTTAAGCAATGAGTACATCAAAGATAACTTGACCAGAGCGCAGATTATTGATGTAGCTTGAGTGTTGAAACGACTCGAGAGGATGTTAAAGTGGCTTCGGTGCGAACGTTGAGGTGGATCTTGGAGAGGGTGTTCAGCAGATTCTCGGGCGAACAGGGTCCCGAGAGAGCATTGAGGCGGCTCTTGAATAGACCATTGAAGCGGCCTTCCCCGGAGGGAGCGTTGAAGTGGCTTCCTTCGCCGGGCCGATTTACCCTTGCGAATTCCATGATTCTTGATCGACCATCTTTCTCGTGTCAAGAAGTCCTTGATCGACGGTGAAGGAACTTCATGCCGAGCCTCATCCCCCAAGCGTGGTTTACATGGTTTGTTCGTAGTGGTTGTTGTCGAGCCGTGTATGGAATATCTTGGACGTTGTTTCATCATTGTGGGAGTCGTGCATGTGGTACCGAGTTGGAGTTGACGGACGCGCAGGATGTTGTATCTCGTTGGTTTTCCTCTTGCCGCTTGTGGAACCGCTATGTAAGGTCAAGGTTGTATCACTGTTGGTGAGGTATATGCCCCTAAAAACATTATGAGGCTCTTCATTCACCGGCAGGCTCGGTTCTTTCTATCGTGGCATATGTTGTTGTAGATGAGCGTTCAACAGCTCCAGAGGATGACCAAAAGCGCGGATTCTCCAATCATATCATGATCGACATGTACCACTGTCTGATAAAGTGACTCGCCTGGATCTTGTTCGACCACTAAGTGACTCGCCCGGATCTTGCTCGATATGACGCGTGGACATTATTATCTTCTTGAGGCTATTCCCTTGAGGTATCGACTCCAGTGGAAGATTGCCGGAGCGTTGATACGTTGCACCGACATTCTTTAAACTAAATGGCGGTATGGTATAATAAAAATTTCCGAGAGGAGTTCAAAAGCTATCTTACTTGCATCATGCTCGTACATCCTTATCCGGTTGTAGCCGCTATATCCATCCATGGAGGAGAACATGCCGTGTACGTTGGTTGCATCTACTAACATGTCGATGTTAGGTTGAGGAGGATCGTTTTTGGAGCAAAGACTGCTCAAGTCTCCGAAGTTTATGCAACACCGATCTATCCATTTTCCTCGTGTCTCGAACTACAACCGTTTAACCGACTTGAGTCCGGGTATGACATGTAGATGATGGGTGACCAATTTTCATCTAAATCCGGCATTTCTTCATATCTCCAAGCGAATACGTCCCCGGTACTCTTTGAGAAGTTCCACGAGCTTTGTGTGGAGTTGGTGCCATCTTGCACTGTTGTGGAGCATCTAGCACTTGTTCTTGTGGTCTGTTGTCTGTTGTAGTATTCCATTGGGTGGAGAGACTGGTATGATCTTCCCCGCTAATTGATAATTGCAAAGTGTCGGTATACCGTTTTCCCTTTTCGGGTCACGACTCGCCATAAAAGTTCGTTCCTCTTCGTGTGAACGTGGGTCGTGGATTCACAGGATGGAGAAGAATGCTTTGTCGACAAAGATGCATCGTGGGTACTAGCCCTCAATGATGCAAGCTGGTATTCTTCCTGAATTGACGCCCACGTAGGGAGTGGGATGCAACGAACTTGTCTCGATTCTTTCCGTGGTGCTTCTCCCGTATGTGCTGGTTTGGTTTCCTCGAAGTCCGTCATTGTGGTAGGATTCCGTACGACCTTGCCGGGAGAACCTTGGATGTCCCGAGAGTCTTGAGAGTAATCACATTCGAAGACGCCTCCCGTGTAGATAGGGGCCATCTTGAACTCAATCCTTGATGCGTGCGGTGACATGTAGGTCACGGTCGTGACCTTCCTCTCGGTTGATTGCAAAAGAAACGCCTCCGCGCCAACGATTCTCCCGAGAGGTGTGAAAGTTTGCATAAACTTTCCACTAGAGAAACCGCTTCCCGATCCACGGCCTCTGGTTCATAGTGAAACTATTGACTTGAGGAAGATCGTTGTGAGGATCAGTCCCCGGTGTAGGAGCCTCCATGACAGGACCGCTCATATCTGATGTCGCTTCTTTGATCAGGTCCATGTAGGTCCGTGCCGTTGAAGTACCTTTTCCGGTGCGTTGAATGCATTCCTTGTTGGCTCCAGGGGCTGTTGCGGGTCATGTGGAAATCGATCAGTTAATGTCTTAAGAAAAGTGAGTACCTCTTTCTGAGTTGCGGCCATATCCGTTTGAGTCTTTGCAAGAACTTCCTGCTTTTCCATCAAGTCTGCAATGGTAATGGGAGATGGTCCTCCTCTCGCCCCTCCGGCTCCTCGCCCTGATGAAGGAGTGGAAGTTGTTGCTCTGGTGACTACCGGAGGTGTTACACTTGATGAGATGCCAGGATTTGCAGCTGCTCTGGCTCTGGCTCTGGTGATGGGAGGTGTTGTAATATCACTGCTGAGTGATCGAATTGAACGCTCCCATCCTCTGTACTCACGTGTTCCTTGATTGATCTCTCCTTCCTCAAGCATTTCTTCACGTTTCGACAAGGGTCTCGAGATATAAATCTTCCAGCAGGATCCGTAAGTCGCAGTGCTCCATTTCTTTATCCGGAGACGTTGTGGTACCCGGACAAGTCTTTTCCTCTCGTGGAGTTGCCTCGAGTCTTCGTTGTCATCTGGACCATGTTGTTCGTCTCTCCTGAGTCCCCTATGATTACGCGCTCTTTCTGCATTTCCACTGGTAAAGGTGTGACTCCCGACTAAGGATTGGCGTTTCTTGCACCGCTGAGTAGATGCATGCCGACCCTTCTTGTAATTGTGTTGTTATATCATTCAAAAGGCGGAATGTTTCGCCTCGTCTTCTAGCGATACCGGCTTGATTTGCCAAGACATCCTCCAAGCATTCTAGCTACACTTCCCATGATATCCGAACCACATGTGGTCTCTGGTGAGGATACATCGCGAGATGAAAACCGAAAAATTGAGGATTCAATTTTTTTTTTGCAACCGATAGATCAACCTCCCACTGTGGTCGCCAATTGTTTATGGGTGAAAACTATTCCTGTATAATTTGGTAATTTGGGGTGTGGATGAGGAATGAATCTAAACCTTAAACAAATGCACTGCGCGGTGAGTGCTTGTAGATTCGAGAGATCAATACGTGCAAGTCCGGCCTAAACCAAGAAATGGCCGCCTCGAGACTTGTTTCGGTCACAAAGTGAAGGAGATGGGGTTAATCTTAGGGAGGGAAGCGAAGAAGGTGTTGAGATTGTGAAGGTGTTGGCTTGCATTGATGACTTGTATGTAAAGGTGAGCAGGCTTGTGGTTGATGCAAGCAAGCTACTGGGTGTTTGAATACGTTTTGTATTAACACTTGGTTTTCTGTCTCGTCGGACTTGTGTTGTTTCTCCTTGTCTCCTGTTTTTCTCCTCTTTTTGAAAATAAGGAGGAGAACCTATTTATACAAGTCATTGAGCCTCATTCACGTCTCTCGTGGGAAGTGGAGGAAGTGGAGTGATGGAGTAGTGGAGTTGTGCGTCGGTGCCACATGACCAGTCTTGCCCACTTCTCCTGTTCATCTCTAACTGTCCATGACTTCCCGACACGTTCTTGTGATGGCGCGTTGCACGCCGCACGACGTAAACCTTGAGACCAATACCCCAGTATGTATCCCCGGGTTTGTGAAATGATTGATGTAACGGAATGTGTGGATCGTGGATCCACGAAAGATAGCATGTATCTTGAATTGAATAACTGTGTTATTTCAGAAGTCGATACTTGTGAAGTATCGTGTATTTTATGTGAATCGCATTATGGTGTGGTAAAGTGATGGGTAATGACGCTTCACCGACCAAATAACTCTGACCGGGGTTGTATAACCAAGTCGGTGAAGTTGAACGGATGAGATGATCTTTGAGACACTCATCTCGCGACCGTTAATGGATATTAGGATTTTTGAAGAGGTGCGCAAGCATCACTCTTTAGCTTGGTCGAAACCAAGCATGGAAAGGGATTTGGAGAGGGCCGACCGGGCATGTGTGTAGACGGCATGCCGGTGTACACGCCTACACCTTACCGTCCCATGAAGGCGCGATCTAGGCCACTCAATTTAACCGGAAAGTTGAGTGGTTGAGATCGGTTTGTGCAGGAAATTGATGCCGCAAAAGGGTTGGAAACCTGCGTGACATCCCTAGTTCGGGCACGCGTTTCAAGATGACACATCTTGGTCGGTCTTGGTCGATCATACCAGCGTGTAGGTGGTAGGGCCGGGTGTTCACACCTATACCGACTATCCCATGAAAACGTGATCTAAGCCACTCAAATCATCCTAGGTGAAGTTGAGCGGTCGAGATCGGTTCGTGGTTTGGGAGGCGGCCATGCTAGTTTGGACGCACGTTTTGATTGACCGGGCATGATATGCCTTGGCCGAACACATGAGGAGGTAGATGGGCCCACAAAGTGGTCATGCCGGTATGACCGGCCCTTGTTTAATCTAATCTGTGACCCTCCATTCGTCGTGCAGGAGAAGATGGACGCGCGTGATGACTTGAAACCCTAATTCGCTTTCAAGTCGCAAGCGTCATCTCTTGTTTGGGTGATGATTTTGTCACGACCAAACATTGTTGGTCTTGACCGATTAGTCAAGTGTGTAGGCGGGCCCACGGTGATCGTGTTGACATGCTCGGGGCCCTTTGAGTCTACATCTACACCCTCCATCTATACCTCGCGAAGATGGATGGTTGAGACTGCATTTTGCGACACATGTAATATGCCGCAAACCCTAATTTAGGTTTTAGTCCATAATGCTTGGTATGAACGGTTTCTTGGCAGGCTAGGCCAATGACCGACCATGCGGGGTCGGCCGTGGGTATTCCATACCGCTTGGGGGTGATGGAATTGATCCGGGGTCATCCAATCATGCTTATGGAGTTGGATGATGCGATCGGGATCATATCCGGACCGATACGGCGGTCCGGATGCTCAATCCAAGCTAGTATAACACACCGAGAGGGGCTCAATCGGGCTAGTATAACACACCGAGAGGGGCTCGGGCTAGTATAACACACCGAGAATCACCGTATGGGTATTTCGTACATGGTTTCATTATAGTGCTTGGAGGTTCGTGTTATTCGTAAGAGTAACACTACCGTCATGCCACACCGATAATGAGTAATCGGAAATACAAGGCTGATATGAAATTCACAGAAGGGATTGTTGCCACATGCTCCAACCTGGAGGAATTTCATGTATTCACGAGAATGGGATTGTTGCTACATGCTCCATTCTTGGTGAATTAAGTGAGGGAGTATCCAACACTTATAAATGGCTTTATCTTTTACAAGATGTGTTAGCATGATTTTTCTGGTTTTTTACAAATTTAAACTTGAACGAAAATCCACCATCAACAGCTCCATAAGCTTCAACGTCCTCTCCAAAAGCTGAAGCTACTTCAATTCCACTTCTTCCTGCCAAAGATCTTGTCGTAGCCGCCACACTCCTCCCTGTCAAGGATCGTGATCACAGCCAGCCAAGGATCGCAGTTGTGGCCACTTTTTGATCCATCTCGCCAAACCTCGTGGTCATGGAGTTCCTCGCTTACGCATACAACCGATCCCTTTGCTTCCATGTACACCCATGCAATTCTAGCCAACCTATTTTGGTTCCCACGCGATGTACTCTCTTCTGATCACATCTGCTGCCAAGAACTGTTGCTGCTTGCTTGTTGATACCAGCCAGAACTTCACCATATAAACAACCGCTACAAGGGTAATCCGTACTTCTCCATGTTTTAGTTTCACATGGAAGAAGTAATAGAGTCACCAGTACGGGTGCAAGATGGTGATATCCTTATCATGGTCAACTCACCGACCATACCGGATATAAACATGTAAACCACACTTGGGGACTGAGGCTCTACACGGGATCCCTTCACTGTCAAAGCTCAGAAGACACGGTCAACCAAAAGTCATAGCCACGACAAGGTCATCCACCCTTCAAAGGTGTAGCGTAAGAATATCATCACCTGATGCGTGTCGTAACCACAACAAATTAATTAATACTTTACTACCTAATTAACTAGTAATATAGGGTAGTCAAGGTCGATCCCACGAGGAGCACGAGATTCTAGTTGTAAAAAGTGTCACGAAAGGGGGGTGTAAAAAGCAAAAGAAAATAAACAAAACAATTAAAAGGTAAAGTTGAAAGCAATAAGAGAGACAAGATCAAGGAATCCTTCTTCGTTACGAAACAATGATTAAAGTTATGTTCTTTTCTACTTGTTATTAGTCACAAATTATCACCAACCGTAGGTAAAGCAAGCTAGCTCAAGTGCTAAACCCCTAAATCCCTTGTATCACCCAGGACACGGAAGTTCTCGCCACCGGATTCTAATCACCAAGCCACCTAGAATTAGCTCAACCTAGATGTAACTTGGCTCATGCATTAGGTTTTGTGAATTTCTTAGGTTGATATTAGTAGTTAGACTCTTAGCTCAAGGTCTACTTGCTAACGTTGTTTCTACACACAATTGCTCCACGGAATCCCTCCGCAAGGTCTCGTGTTTGCTACTTATGTAAAGAGTCAAGAAACGATTACTTATCTCCTAACTTTCACTAGCTTTAGATCGAATTAACAAATCAATTTAGCGTGCACTCCAAATAATCTATCAATCAATCATGAATGTCTTTAAGATCACTCCTATTAGTAAAAACAATCGATAATCATGTGAAAAACTTCAAGATAGAATTTGAAAACAAAAACTCAAAACATAAATTAAGAACTAGGAATTCATCCTCAATCAATAAATTAACTACTCATGTTAAAAAGTTCACACAAAGAATAAGAAAAGAAAAGAATTGTGTGTGTAGAGATGTGTCAAAGATATATAGAAGTTGTAGAAAACTTCTCTATTTATAGGCTTCAATATTCTCCAAATCTTCCAAGGATTAGAATCCTTTTCCTTTTGCAATTCAATTTCCAAATCCAAGCTTTTCTCAACTCTTCCACCTTCTCTTTCCAAATTTGAGTTCAATTCTCCATCCAATTCCTAGCCCAAGTCTTCACACCCATGAGAGAAGTCCATAGAAAATTCTGGAATTTTTGGCTCGCCGGAAAACTGGGATTGTGGCCGGAATTTGGCCAGGAATAGTCGCCGCCGCCACGGAAATTTTTCCGTCAAGAGAATATTCGACGGAATATTCCGTCCGGTCCTTCGTTAGGACTAACGGTCAAACGGTCAACCGTCGGTCAACACTTAGTCAAAGGTCAAGGGGGAAGGAGAGTCGACTCGAGTTAGCTTCGACTCAGCCGAGTCGTCTTAGTCGTCGAGTCACTGCGCTGGATCGGCTCATCGGACCGCCTGGATCGGCCATCGCGGGCCTCAGGGAGTTGACTCGCAGCATGACAAAAACCGCCGAGTTCCGTTCAATTACAGACTTCAGTGCCATATTCCGCCGATCTTTAGCTTCATTCCCCGTAAAGAAACCTAACATACATCTACCGTGTTCAATAGCTTCACTTCTTTGTTATTTCTTAGCTCAATCGACTCGGCCTTCAATTGAATCAAGAATCACCCACAATTCAAACCACATTCCATCCTACGAGAGACCACCGACAAAGCATTTCCAAGTGAACACCCAACTTCACTAGCACCATTCCCTGTCTCAGAATCTATTCAAGCAATTCACCATCGTTCCCTGTAAACCAGCAGACTCCATCAAACCCCCATTCTTCCTCAGCAGCACCACTGGTCATCTGACCTTAACCCAAACTCAAATCCGAGGTAAAACCCATCAACAAAGATCGATCTCTTGCTCAGCCTCGATTTACATATCGACAGCGCCCCCATCTCTTGCTGAGCACCACCTCTCGCTGATTGAATAAACCCTAACTCTCAGCAGCCTTTTCAAAACCGAATTCAACCAAAACCCATCTTCCATTCACTGCTTCACTCTTCAACCTCAGATTCAAACAATTCATCAAAACCCATTCTCCACACAATTTCTCGATTCTCGTCCGAGCTTCGCAACAACGCAAAGCGCCTTCTCGATCTTAAATCCATTACCACCAACACCTGCTCAATCGTCACAACCAGCGTACTGCATCACCATTTGGCTAAAACCCATCTTCTGGTTCTTCAGCTGGAACTCAATCACAGACCCATTATCTTAATTTCTTTGCCTATTTTCGATTTGGTCTTGGCAGTGAACTCTGCTTTTCTCTCTCAATTTCAGAGAAACGGGAAATGTGATGAATGAGAGGAATTCTCTCATGTAGGGTTGTGGGTTGGATCCGTACACCCTGGATAAGTCCACCCCAGATCGGGTGCTTTTAACAAGTGGTCACTTCCGATAGGGGCTAACCAAGTTGGCGGTCCCTTAACTCCGTGGCTGGCTATTATTTAATACTTCTCCAAACATGAGTGCCCCTTAACTTTAACTTGGCTCCAGATAGTGCTCGCCTTATGAAATGACAATTATGCCCTTTTTGCTCAAATTGGACAATTTCTTCTTCTTTTCCTCCGTGCGACTCCAGAGTAGCTATAAAACTCAAAACAAGCGTAAAATACATAATTTACATGAAAAATAGCAAAGAAAGCATAAACTACTAGATAGTAAATTAGGTGTATTCTACACCTATCAAATTCCCCACACTTAGACTTTGCTAGTCCTCGAGCAAATCAAACTAAAAACTTACAACTTCAAAACGTTCAAGCGTCACAAGCATCCAAAGAGCTATGAGGACATAGAGTTTTCGCATGCTAGTAATAAGAAGTTAGAAATACCAAAGAACATATTCTCATTCTTAAATGTTGAGTGAGAAATAACCACACCATAATGAGAGAACGCGTGTTTGAGAAACGATCAATAAGCATTTCGCCTCGACTTCTGCCTCACCAAATAAGATTTTATGATAATTGCACTCAAAAAGACGGCTTTTTTATGGTTCTCACATGTGTGCAGGTAGGAATGAAGATAGAAATCCTGCATCACGTTGAATGGTGGGAAGGATAACTTAGAAATTTTGAAAACCCACATCTTTTAATATTTTGAAAAACCATTTTTCTGACGATCTCTAAGAAAGGAAATCAACCATTATTATTGAGGATGAGATTACTTACTTACCTTCACATCCGATCGCCAATTATGATAACACCACTCTCACGGCATCCAATAGAAACGTCTTCCGCTCCTCGTCTTGATCTTCTTAGTCTTCGTCTTCGGTGTCAACTATTGATGATAAACCCTTGAATTTCATAAATCCTTAACAATTTGTAACTCTTTTACCTTAAAATCCTTGTCGCTTGAAACTTCCTTATATATTTTCCTTCCCCACGGCTCATTAACAAAACAAATATTTCTCTTGTTTTTCTCTCTTTTTTTTTTTTTTTTTTTTTTTTTTTTTTTTTTAAACAAGAGAAATTAAATACAAAAATAAACCATGGCCGTGGGAGAAGTATTTTACCGCTTGATTCTTCACAACTTGTATCGTCTTGAAATCATAAACTTCAAAAATTCTCACCTTTTAATTTTCTTCGCTTTCATGAATAAGTCTTCATACTTGGATATAAAATTACCTCATTATATTGTAAGTCTTCAACATATATGTAAGAATCCGCTCATTTGTATGTTGCTTTACTTATATTTGAAATTTGCTCTTTTTCTCATTCCGTTGCTTGTAAACCTTAAACTTTTCCAACTTTCCTTGTAGATTTTGATGTCGCTCCTTGTTGATGATGAATGTGTTTCTATGGATCCGTTGTTGTCGAGAGAGAGAATGGTGCTAACTGCAAATCGAACTACAAGAAGGAAGCTTTCATCCATGGACGTCACCCTCATGATTGACAAAATTAGCACTCAAGAGATCAAAGAGTAGTGCTTCTATTGGTGGGAGGTTGGGTAGCTCACCATTCTACCCGGAATTAACGTACGGTGACACACACTCAAAAGAAGCTCTTTAGTAGATAGAAAATTTCTGGTCGGTGCCTCTCATGATATGAATACGGGTAGTCTCCACTAATGATTGATCAGCAACTCTAATAACGCCTTTCTCCCTGCACCAAATTCGCATCACCGGCATGATTAAATCCATTATTTAACACTCAAACAAGCAAGAAATCCGAATGTAGTTCTCTAACATTTCCAAGTTCATTTATTTCGGTCAAAATCTCTATGTAAACATACCTAGAAGTATGCTAGTGACTCTAAAATCTTTAAAAGTTGGAATTTTTATGTAAAACTTTTTTTTTTTTTTTTTTTAATTTTTTCATTTTTTTGTAATTTTTGTTTTAAAAACATGCTTAACCACTCCCCCACACTTAAACCTTACATTGTCCTCAATGTAATTGAATCCTCCTAGTAAAGTCAAGGTGGGAAATCTTAACATGATAAGAAACAAGAAAAAGAAATAACAAAAAGCAAAAAGATAAGAAATACAAAACCGATGGGTTGCCTCCCATGAAGCGCTTGTTTTAAAGTCGACGGCCCGACTATATCCTTGCAAGATTCATTCCCCATATACTAACAATCGGAAAATTTGAGGATCCATCCATAATACCTGTTTTGCAAACAATAACTCCATACAAATATTAGCACAAGAAAATAATAATGAAATTATCGCTCGATAGAAATTTCCCCCACACTTATTCTCGTCCACACTCGGAAGTGTATAAAGAACATAGAATTCGGGAACTTCCATGTATTCTTCTTGGCAAACCTGCATGGTGTTAGCATCAAGTGCTTCCAATGGTGGGTATTTAGAAACAAAATCATCCAAAAATACTTTCGAAGCACATACATTCAAACCAATAAGAGGTAAAGGAGAAGAATTAATATGCAAAGGATTAGACAAACCTTTCACAATCTCTTGTATTATAGAATCCTCTTCATCCTTAAAAAATTCAAGTGAATCACTTACCTCTTGTATATCGTGGTCCTCTATTAAACCTTGCAACCATTCTTCGTCGTTTTCTACCTTAACCATAGTCTCGGTATCATCAAAATCATTCGCAAGTTCAATTGGGTCTTCCACAAAATCAATGAATGTGGTTTCATCCTCTATAATCATCTCTTCAACATTCTCATCATCGGAATCGGGCCATTCACTAAAATGATTCTCATCGGTATAGATTGTAAGATCTTCTTGTGCGGGTGTTACACCGTTTACAACAATAGGTAAGTGATATCCAAACTCCTCCTTTTGGATAGGTGAAAGATCGTTATTATGATCCGGAGTTGGAATAACTTCCTCATTGTCGGAACATTCATACACTTCCGCGGACTCCCATCTTTCCTTAAGAAAATTTTGCCAAGCAATAAATGCATCTTCCTCAAGCTCTTCCTTTTGAATAGGTTCTTGATCATTATTAAGATCAAGGCTCGAGTATTCTACACTAGCGTCATCAAAAGTCTCCAAAGGTTGGTCCTTTTCAACACAATCATCTTCATTTTCGGACTCACCATAATAAGAATCTTCATCGGTTTCATAACCTTTATCCCGACGTCGTTTAAGTTCCATATGAATAGTCCTACTAATTTCGCGACAAGCTCTTCCGAGTCTCCATCATCTTCCAATTTGTATAATTTCGTGCAAGTTTCGACGTTCACACGCTTACCACCGTTGATAGAGTTTCTAGACGGCATCTCCTCTTTTGGAAAAAGTGAAGGAAAAACACGATGAAGAGGAGTATATTCCAAATTCTCTGTCTGCACATTACTAGAAAACAAATTGTTAGATGCATAACTATCCTTCCATCCATGTGATTGTCCACTTACATACCCGTCATAAGGTTGTTGATATGTATGAGAATATCCATAAGGTTCTCAGAGAAAATTTATCATAGCCAAAATATTGGTTTTGATTGTATCCTAAGGATGGTTGGAAGTTGTCATAATGTTGAGGTTGAAAACCGTATTGATTGTTGTAATATGCTTGCTCTCGTCCACCATACATGGCACCTGAAATAAGATTCAAAAACTTAAGTTAGATATGGAATAGAATCCAACAAAGCAAGAATAAAGCAAAAAGAAAAATAAAAACAACTAAAATCATCCGCTGCTCCCCGGCAACGGCGCCAAAATTTGATGCGTGTCGTAACCACAACAAATTAATTAATACTTTACTACCTAATTAACTAGTAATATAGGGTAGTCAAGGTCGATCCCACGAGGAGCACGAGATTCTAGTTGTAAAAAGTGTCACGAAAGGGGGTGTAAAAAGCAAAAGAAAATAAACAAAACAATTAAAAGGTAAAGTTGAAAGCAATAAGAGAGACAAGATCAAGGAATCCTTCTTCGTTACGAAACAATGATTAAAGTTATGTTCTTTTCTACTTGTTATTAGTCACAAATTATCACCAACCGTAGGTAAAGCAGCTAGCTCAGTGCTAAACCCCTAAATCCCTTGTATCACCTAGGACACGGAAGTTCTCGCCGCTAGGATTCTAATCACCAAGCCACCTAGAATTAGCTCAACCTAGATGTAACTTGGCTCATGCATTAGGTTTTGTGAATTTCTTAGGTTGATATTAGTAGTTAGACTCTTAGCTCAAGGTCTACTTGCTAACGTTGTTTCTACACACAATTGCTCCACGGAATCCCTCCGCAAGGTCTCGTGTTTGCTACTTATGTAAAGAGTCAAGAAACGATTACTTATCTCCTAACTTTCACTAGCTTTAGATCGAATTAACAAATCAATTTAGCGTGCACTCCAAATAATCTATCAATCAATCATGAATGTCTTTAAGATCACTCCTATTAGTAAAAACAATCGATAATCATGTGAAAAACTTCAAGATAGAATTTGAAAACAAAAACTCAAAACATAAATTAAGAACTAGGAATTCATCCTCAATCAATAAATTAACTACTCATGTTAAAAAGTTCACACAAAGAATAAGAAAAGAAAAGAATTGTGTGTGTAGAGATGTGTCAAAGATATATAGAAGTTGTAGAAAACTTCTCTATTTATAGGCTTCAATATTCTCCAAATCTTCCAAGGATTAGAATCCTTTTCCTTTTGCAATTCAATTTCCAAATCCAAGCTTTTCTCAACTCTTCCACCTTCTCTTTCCAAATTTGAGTCCAATTCTCCATCCAATTCCTAGCCCAAGTCTTCACACCCATGAGAGAAGTCCATAGAAAATTCTGGAATTTTTGGCTCGCCGGAAAACTGGGATTGTGGCCGGAATTTGGCCGGAATAGTCGCCGCCGGCCGCCTGGAAATTTTTCCGTCAAGAGAATATTCGACGGAATATTCCGTCCGGTCCTCCGTTAGGACTAACGGTCAAACGGGTCAACCGTCAGTCAACAGTTAGTCAAAGGTCAAGGGGGAAGGAGAGTCGGACTCGAGTTAGCTTCTGACTCAGCCGAGTCGTCTTAATCGTCTCGAGTCACCATTTGGATCGGCTCATCGAATCGCTCGGATCGGTCATCGCCGGCCTCGAGTTGACTCGCCAAGATCAGAAAACCGGCCGAGTTCCGTTCAATTACTGAGGACTTCCCGTGCCATATTCCGCCGATCTTTAGCTTCATTCCCGTAAAGAAACCTAACATACATCTACTGTGTTCAATAGCTTCACTTCTTTGTTATTTCTTAGCTCAATCGACTCAGCTTCAATTGAATCAGCAATCACCCACAATTCAAACCACATTCCATCCTACAGAGACCACCGACAGCATTTCCAGTGAACACCCAACTTCACTAGCACCATTCCCTGTCTCAGAATCTATTCAAGCAATTCACCATCGTTCCCTGTAAACCAGCAGACTCCATCAAACCCCCATTCTTCCTCAGCAGCACCACTGGTCATCTGACCTTAACCCAAACTCAAATCCGAGGTAAAACCCATCAACAAAGATCGATCTCTCTTGCTCGGCTCGCATTTACATATCGACAGGCGCCACCATCTCTTCTTTGAGCACCACCTCTCGCCGATTGAATAAACCCTAACTCTCAGCAGCCTTTTCAAAACCGAATTCAACCAAAACCCATCTTCCATTCACTGCTTCACTCTTCAACCTCAGATTCAAACAATTCATCAAAACCCATTCTCCACACAATTTCTCGATTCTCGTCCGAGCTTCGCAACAACGGCAAAGCAGCTTCTCGATCTTAAATCCATTACCACCAACACCTGCTCAATCGCTGTCAACCAGCGTACCAGACCACCATTTGGCTAAAACCCATCTTCTGGTTCTTCAGCTGGAACTCAATCACAGACCCATTATCTTAATTTCTTTGCCTATTTTCGATTTGGTCTTGGCAGTGAACTCTGCTTTTCTCTCTCAATTTCAGAGAAACGGGAAATGTGATGAATGAGAGGAATTCTCTCATGTAGGGTTGTGGGTTGGATCTGGTACACCCCTGGATAAGTCCACCCCCAGACTGGGTGCTTTTAACAAGTGGTCACTTCCGATAGGGGCTAACCAAGTTGGCAGTCCCTCAACCTGTGCTGGCTATTATTTAATACTTCTCCAAACATGAGTGCCCCTTAACTTTAACTTGGCTCCGGATAGTGCTCGCCTTATGAAATGACAATTATGCCCTTTTTGCTCAAATTGGACAATTTCTTCTTCTTTTCCTCCGTGCGACTCCACAGTAGCTATAAAACTCAAAACAAGCGTAAAATACATAATTTACACGAAAAATAGCAAAGAAAGCATAAACTACTAGATAGTAAATTAGGTGTATTCTACACCTATCATCACCTCTCTGTCTAGAAGGCGCCTGCAACACTTTACGAGGTCGCGGCGGATCCCAAGCTTACTTAGAGAAAACAACTTCAAGTAACCAAAGAGAAGTGCGGATTGGGGACTGCTCATCGCAGTCCATCCCGACGACCATCAAAGACTCATGAGATAACTCCAGAGACGCGGCTGAAACATTTTCTCGAACAACAGAGGGAGCGACGATAAACAACATAACTCTCTCATTTCTACCTCTTCGTTATCTAGAATATTTCGTTCATGTGATATTCTGAGCATCCCAGCGTCGCATCCAGAAGAGTACAATAAGCTTGTATCAGATACCGTGGGCGTGGATTCAAGTGATGCGATGAAAGTAGGCTACACATGGGGACTACCAGCATGGGACGCTTTCAATCCCCTCAACTAGGCTATTTCTGATTTCAACATCATCACTATCGGAGTTTTACAAGACGCAAGGATTTCTCAACATGAAGCCGTACATGTGCATTGAAGACTCCCAAAAGCACGCCACAAAGATACATTCACATATTCGGCCATGCCATCAGATCTAACAAAAGTGTAACTGGGGACTACTCACCGCATCCCATTCCATACGATAGTCCAAGATTCAGAAGATGGTTCGAAGGATGTCGCTTGGAACAAAGTCCTTGAAGACTTGATAGCAGCACATCGGCAACGGAACGTCTCCCAACTCATTTATTTCATCCAGTGGCTCCGGAAGATTTTGACCATACAAGCATCCACGACATATTGTCATCGCGATCAGAAGGTCCAGGCACCGAACAACCTAAAGTCAAGGATGGACCGACAACGCAACCACAATCCCCAAGATTAGCCCTGGCATGATCGTTTCCGAGCATATGTTTCATCCATCCGTCCCAAGAATTCAATGGAGTCTGGTAAATTTTGGAATCCACTAGAGAGATACTGCAGACGAAAGCACGGATCGGAAGAGCAAAGAAAACAGAAGAGGGTCGATACCTCTTTTCATGCGGACGGAGTTTCTAAAGTTTGAACAGAATAAGGATTCCTTCTTGCTCCATGAACGGGAATAGATGACTGGGTGCACCACACTTATGCTCCATGACCTAACGAAGAAGCGCAAGCGCCAAAGACGAGGAACACAAGCCGCTCAACCCGCAATACTCCTTGGTCAATCCAGCGCCAATGCTCCGAGCGCCAACATCAACAGTTCGTGGCCGAAGTCATAAGCACCATCATCAGCGCTCCGTGGCCAAAGTTTCAGCGCCAACATCGATGGTCCATGGCCGAAGTTGCAGCGTCATCTCCACTTTTCCACGGACCTAGCCAGCAGCGCAATCTCTGCCCGTTCTGTGGTCAAGCCAACAACACTATTTTCCACCCGCTCTGTGGTCAAGTAAGTAACGTCATCACCACCGTTTGGTAGCCGGAGTTCCGAAGCCAGTCGTCATCTTTCCATGGAACTGAAGCCAGTCGTCATCCTTCCACGGAACTGAAGCCAGTCGTCATCCTTCCACGGAACTAAAGCCAGCCGTTATCCTTCCACGGAACTGAAGCCAGTTGCCATCATTCCACGGAACTGAAGCCAAATGCCATCATTCCACGGAACTGAAGCCAGTTTCCACCACTCCGCGGACTGAAGCCAGTTTCCACCATCCCGCGGACTGAAGCCAGTTTCCACCATTCCACGTCCAATAGCGCCACGACCAAGCCGATGCCAACAGTCCGCGTCCTAGCCAGTGCCATCTCCGCGTCGCAACCGAGTCAGCCATCCTCTCCGCGTCCCAAGGCCGACGCTCCATGACTCCATCTTCACCACGTCATTGGTCCTTCCAAGCTAGCCGCACCATCGGCCCTTCCGAGCTAGCCGCGTTATTCGCCATTCCGCAGCATCATATCCGCTCGGCCAAGATTGAAGCGCCATCTCCGCCGTTCAAAGCAACACAATCTCCATCGTTCAAAGCCGTACGGTCCGCCATTCCCAAGCTGTGTTCCTCGTGCTGGCGCGCTGCTGGTTCGGTCATGGAGCGTTGGCGCTACGGGCCAGCTGCCTTCTTCCGTGTATGGTCCAAAAGGAAAAATCTTCCTCTACTCGAATTCCAAAAGCGCTATGCATATAAAATGGCGTGCTAACTTTCTCCCCTTTCATTATTCGCTTGTCTGCTTCTTGCGTTCGTTTGCAGAAGCTCGATCATAGGCGTGCCAATCGTCTTCGTATTTTTAGCCCCGAGTGTAATATCCACGAGTAGTTTATCAAACTTGGACATTTAGCTCAGTGTGAATGACTTTCTTTGTTAGCGGCGGTAAAGCGAGCGTCAAAGGAAACAAAGCAATCTCCAATAGTTATAATCAGCAGCAAGGCGAGCCAGGAGAACTCAAGGTAGGTTATCTTTTCTATTTTGCGCATGTAGCCACCCAACAAGTACCATCGATCTTCTCGTAATGTGTAATAAGGTTCTGACTCCAAAAGAATGAGCATCTAACCTCTCCAGTAGATTTCAAAATTTACCAAACCCCACTGCACTCCTGGGATGGATGGATGAAATATATGCTCGGCAATGATCATGTCAGGGATAATCTTGGAGAGTGTAGATGCGTTGTTGATCCGTCATTGACTGTAAGTTATTTGGTGTCTGGACTGCTGAGTCGGTGTCTGGAAGGCTTATTTTTTCCTTTCTGATTGCGGTGATGATATGTTGTAGATGCTTGTATGGTCGAAATCTTCCGGAACCGCTGGGTGAAGTAGACAAGCTGAGAGGCGTTGCGTTGCCGACGTGCTGCTATCAAGTCTCCAAGGACTTCATTCCAAGCGACATCCTTCGAACCATCTTCTAAGTCTTGGACTATTGTATCGAATGGGATGGGATGAGCAGTCCCCAGTTACACTTCTGTCTGGTCATAGATCCGATGGCGTGGACGGATATGTGAATACCTCTGCTGCGTGATTTTGGAGTCCTTGACGCACGTGTACGACTTCATGTTGAGAAATTCTTCTATTGTATTTGCTGGTAAGGTGGTTGACGAATTTATGAAGGCGGCAATATTTTGGATTCGTCATTTGTTGATCAGTGGGCGGGAGTCTCACTTGATAGCTCTGCATTGTATCCAACTTCTGGAAGCCCATGCACCCCTTCCATAGGAAATTGGAAATATAGAAACACCGAATTTGGCTTTGTCGGTGATATGCGGCTTTATGCAGGCCTTGGGTAGGCGGTGCTGAGTTCTGAGTAGGTGATGTGGCAGACATGGTGTAGTTGGTATGTGTGGATTGCTGAGGCGCGATTTTCCTCTTTGATTCTTCACTAACAACAACGCTTATGAATGGCTGAGACAAATACTGCTTGTTGGTCAGGCGCCTTCCAAACAAGGAGGTGGTGATATCCTTGAGCTTTATCTTTGAAGAGTGGTGAACTTGTCACGGTGATGACTTCTTGTGTGACCGTCAGAGGTCCTTGACAATGAAGGGATCTTGTGTTGAGCCTCAGTCCCCAAGGGCGGTTTACGTGGTTTTATCTTGTATGGTCGGTGGGTTGACCATGATAAAGGTATCACCATGTTGCCTCCATACTGGTGACTCTATTACTTCCTCTATGAGAAACTAAAATATGCAGAAGTTCGGATTACCTCTGTCTGTAGTGGTTTTTAATATGGTGAAGCTTTGGCTGGTATCAACAAACGAGCAGAAATGGTTCTTGGCAGCAGATATGATTAGAAGAGACCACATTTTCGTGGGAACAAAATAGGTTGGCTTGGCTGGATGCGATCACGATCCTTGACAGGGAGGAGTGTGGCGGCTACGGGCACGAACCTTGGAAAGAAGGGGTCGTTGAAGCGGCTTCGGATTTTGGAGAGAACGTTGAAGCGGCTCCTGGAGCGAAACGTTGAAGCGGGGCGGCTCCTAGAGCGAAACGTTGAAGCGGCTTCTGGAGAGAACATTGAATCACCTCCTGGAGCGAAATGTTGAAGCGACTTCTAGAGAGAACGTTGAAGCAGCTCCTGAAGAGAACTCTAGTGAGGGCGCCATTAACCCTTGACTTCGAAAGATGAGTTGACACGATATGGCAGATGGGAAAATGGTGCACAGATAGTGCTGGTCGACAAGTCGTGTTTTCTTATTCTGGGAAAGAATACGCTATTTCTGTTTGATTTTCCCTTGCAACTCTCGAGTCTTGATGGTTACAATGTTGAAGTCGGAGGCCGCGTCAATCAGTGCACTTTCAAACTCGACACCTTTCAGGTGAGTAGTGGTTAAGAGTCCCCAGTTATATTTACCAGACGTACCTTCCAAGATAGACTGGGATTTAGGGGTAGCTTCTCCAATTGAAGACAATCGCCTACCCGACGCAACACGGTTGAGGGCTGAAAATACATGCTCCATCATAGATTACACGGTTTTGTGAACAGAGTCCCCGGAAAGCGTTAATGCACAACTCCACCAATTGATGTTCATTCACATTTGGATCATGACAATCTAATGCCCAAATTCTGAATCCCTTGACATAATCATTCGGATGTTCGTTGCTTCGCTCCCTTTGAGTTGTGGCCATGTCTGTCTGAGTTTTGGCAAGAACTTACCGTCTCTCCATTAAATCGGTAATGGTAATGGGAGGTTGGTTTCTTTTAGCTCCTCTAGTCTCTCATCCTGACGAAGAAGTGGTAGCAACCATGGTGATGATTGGAGGCGTCATGCTCAAAGGAATATCAGGAGTAGCGGCGGCTCTGGCTCTGGTAATAGGAGATGTCACGCCAGAGGGGATGCTTCTGGTGCTGCTGGTGTTGGTGCTAGAGGGTGTAACACCATGGGATGTGTTGACTGCGCTTGCGGATGGTACATTGGTGTTGGTCATTCCCTTTTGCTCTCGTTTGATACGTCATACTATGTCTGCATCGTCTTTGGCGGAGGCACATACCTCAGACAAGGATTCAATATTTTTGTGCCAATCTATGAAACTGGTGGCGTTCTCCAAGCAAATGTTTGCTGGATCTTGCTACATCCGGTTTGCCATACTTTTAAGAGACAAAACGTCTCGTTTTGCAGCTTGACAACATCAACTTGATTTGCGACAACATCTTCTGATATTTTTGCCACACCTTCCATGGTGATTGGAATTCGAGCATTGGCGGCTTGGAAGTGATTCGGATGACCAGGATACATCTGGAAAGTTGGAATCTTTGATTGAAATGAGTTTTAGCTAATGATTGAATTAGGCCTAAGACCAATTAGGATGGAAATGAAATTGAGAATTGAATTTGCAACCGAGAGATTTAATCTCCCACTGTGGTCGCCAATTGTTTATGGGTAAAAACTGTTTCTGCTGGTTTTGGTAAATTTGGGTGTGTTGATGAGAAACGAGCCTAAACCTTAAACAAATGCACTGCACGGGAGTACTTTAGATTCGAGAGATCAATCTGTACAACTCGTCCTAAACCAAGAAATAGTCGTTCCAGTCTTGCTTCGGTCACAAAGTGAAGGAGAAGGGTTGGTCTCAGGGAGGGAAGCAAAGAAGGTGTTGAGACCAGAATGGTTAATTCTGAAGGTGTGGCTATTTTATGACTTGTATCAAAATATGGAACTGGCTTGCGGAATGTAAGCTATCAGTTCTTTGGTGTTTTCTGGATACTGTGTTGTTGTTAACCAAAACTCTGTTGTTTGGTCGAAAAGGTAAAACCTATCTATACAAGTGATAGGTGTCTAAAATACCGTAATATTTATCTATTGTTTATGCTTTCTTTGCTAAGTTTTCTTGTAAATTATGTATCTTATGTTTGCTTTTGAGTTTTAGGTACTTTGGAGTCATTTGGAACAAAAGAAGAAGAAACGTCGCTTAAAAGGGCAAGGCGGATTATTTCTCATTATTTACTTTTATTTCTTCATCTCTGTCTGAAAAGTATGTCGGCTTTAGTGATGCAAATTTATCTGTCTGAAAAGCACGACAGCTTTAGTGATGAAGAGAAATTTAAAAGAATAAGTGGATTTGAAGAGTAAAAGACGGCCGTTGTTGGTGGAAGAATTCTAAGGAGAAAAAGCGCCAAAAGGAGTTGCATCATTGCACGCGGTTAAAGATCATGTCAATAAATTGGAGACCAAGAACATTGATGGCGAAACTGGATCTAAATGAGAATTCTAATTCTATTTGTTGCTTTCAGAGAAATGCAAAGGCATGGACTGGGAATGGCGCACAGGTGCAGTGGCATAGTGGATGGAAGGTGCTAGCCATAAGTCGTGGGCCTGACACTAATAGTGGCTCGACAATTTCTACACTTTGTAGATAAAAGCATTAGTGGAGTTCACCCAAGGCAGTCACACATGTGCAAAGAGGAAATGAAACTTAAGATTTTGTTTGAAACCAATTTGTTCCCAGCAGAGTACACATTCTTTCTCTAGGTCATGATATCAGTTTCGCAAACCTAGTTTCCTGCTGTTGCCGGAGGGACCAGCTATGGGTCTGGTGGATTTTACGGAGGTCAGATCGAGTCCATCATCAACTCAACTAGCCGCTGCGAGCAACATGTAACAACCACGGCCAAGGATGGGATCTAAGGCTGTTAAGTAAACGAGTTTTGGTGGCCGTACTGGTGGGATTTTGGGGCTGAGAACGAGTTGTTTGGTATTGAGTTCATATGGGTTCTATTGGCCTGAGTTTGAGGTTGAATCGGGTTAATAATACTGAGCAGTTGATGGAGTTTCAAGGCTAGTTGAACCAGGGAAGATGATAATGGTATTGCTGCTGGTATTTGAGTAATAAATGGATGAGAAACTCGAACTCGTTTGTTGCTTTTGATTGTTATATCTCGAATGGGTTTATCAGTGAACTAAATTTGACTATCTCGGGTGAGTTTGGAAGCTGTAAAAGTCTCAAAGCTATAGCAAGAGGATAATTGCACATCAGCTTTTCGAATAAAGTCCTGAATCACCATCTTATTGACAACTAAAACTCTGTCTACAATTGGCTGTTGCTGCAATGGTTTGTATTGATATTTAACAGGTTCTGGCGTCTGTAATGGGTAGATTGAGATGAACTCAGGGAAGTGTTGGCGGTGGTTCTGATGATGGAAATAATTGTGTCCTGGGAAGTGGTTTTGCAGCTGTATATGTGTGTTGAGAAGAGAAGGAGAATGGTTCTGAGTAAGCTACAGAATGAATGCTTTGATGAATGTTAGGACAGGCACAAATCGCAGGTGCAAGAAAACAAGATTAATAGCTACAAAATGGATTTATGGAGCTGAGAAGTGTGAAACTGGTACAACTAGAGATGTGACAGTGGATATGAAGACAGATAATGGGAATATTGCTATGTTGTTGTTGCAGTGAAGCTACAGAAGATGGAGAAGAAAAATAAAAGGAGTTATCACTGACATTTTTTATCATCATTGTGTAAAGGGTTACCTTGTGTTCGCAGAGTCAAGGCAGGGGTTCCGAGCAGTTCAGGAAAGCAAGGAATGAGTCTGGAATTACTGGGTTTTGGTGGTTGTTTACAAGAAGGTTAAGAAGGGTAGTCTACAAACTGAGTTGTTGATGCTAGTTAGCCGTGGTTCATGGAAGAGATTGGCTAGAGTATGATGGGATTAGAAGTTGGGTTAGAAGCCAATAACAACTTGATAATGTTGCTGATACTGGTGATATTGGTGGTGCAAAACATGGGAACTATGATGAGTTGTGTTAGAGCATTTCTCGGTCGAACTCGCATGCGTTGCTATCTCAAGCATGTTTTTCAATGTTAGTGATCAAAACTATAAGTATTGATTTCTAGCCTATGTAGCTAAAGTTCTCGGACTAGGATAGAAAGTGTAGTTGAGCTCAAGAACTCCATGGCAATCATCATACAAGACGAAGGACTACTCGAGGAACCGGTGGAACTTCATCGACTAAAAGGTATGTGGAGACTTGAACTTATCTGTCACTCAAAAGTCTATTTACTCTATCTCCTACTCTTGAGACAAAAGTCGTTTAGACGTATAGACTTTCATTATACACATTTGCTATTTCGAGCCGAGTTTAACTCGCCTATCTATTTTTCGAAATATGTGTTGGTAAGCTTTTGCTTTAGCCGAATTCATCTCTACCTAGTGACGAAAGTCATGATATGTTTCAATCACTTTGGAAATTACTCTGAAGAAAAATGGTCTGTGAATAACGGCTATATAACATTCTCTGAGAATGTTTCAATAATTGAAATTAGAGTTTAGATTACATAACCATTGGTAGGATATAAGCATTGTTGTGGAAACACATATATGTATAAGTCTTTATTCCTTGAACCAAAGTTTGTGAACTTTGTTGATCAAGAGAAATGGAAGTGGCGCAAGCCAAGTCCGCAAACTCAGTCCGCGAACTGGCGGAAGTTCTCGACCCGAGAATTTCTGCCGGAGTTTGTGTACTCCTTCCATGAGCTTAAGTCCGCGAACCCAGTCCGCAAAATTGAGTAGGTTATATCTAAAACCGGTTGTTCTTGAACTCATGTTTATATAAACTAAGGAATGCTTTTGCAAACCGTGGCTATAAAGTTCATGAACCGATTCGAGTGAATCAAACCGTTTTTGCTTCGATTGTGTCTTGTGTAGTTACATAAGATCTAAGCAATTGAACAACTCTCTAACTAGTTCATTTGAGTCATTTGAACTAGTTATGGCGAAGAAGAATATGGTTGATATGAGAGTGATCATATGGCTAACCATTTGGTTGACTATTGTTGAACCAACAAATGTTAATGTTTGGGTACGGTTCATAAACCCAAAATTGAACATTTCGTTTGTGTGTAACAAGCTAAGTTTTCGATCCAACGGTTGAGAAATATTAGCTTGAATCTAATCAGGTCTTCATCTAACGGTGAATATTGAATGCTTTGTTACTAATCTAACATTGATTGCAAACCCTGATTTGAAAGACTATATAAGGGAAAACTCTAGCGACTGGGAAACCTAATCCCCACACCTTACGTGTGATACTAGTTTGCTAAGCTAGAGTCGATTCTCCTTTAACCTTTGGTTTTCTTCTTCTAAAACCAGGTTAATGACTTAAAAACTTCATTGGGTTTGTGAAGCCAGAACGATACTACTTTTCTTGTAGTTGTGTGATCTGATCTTGATGTTTCTATCGTACGAGTACAATTGAAATAATTGGCTTGAGATTTATATCTCCGATAGGCAAGATAGAAAAGAAATCACAAACACTTTGTCTCATCGTTTGTGATTCCGCAATATCTTTTTTCACTCCGTCGATTAAGATTATTGTGAGGTGATCAATAATACTAGGTTGTTCTTCGGGAATATAAGTCCGAGTTAATGATTGGTTCCTATTCACCTTGATTTATCAAAAGACAGAGCAAAACTCATAGGTTTATTCGTGGGAGACGGATTTATCTATTCAGTAGACTTTTTTGTGGGATACAGATTTGTTTATTAAAGTCTTTAACTTTGGGTCATAGCAACTCTTAGTTATAGGTGAGATCAGCTAAGGGAATCAAGTACGTAGCATCCTACTGGGATCAGAGGCGTAGGAGCATAACTGTACCTTGGATCAGTGTGAGATTGATTGGGGTTCAACTCGGTCCTGCACCGAAGTTAATTTTGGAGTAGGCTAGAGTCTGTAGCGGCTTAATACAGTGTGTGTTCAATCTGGACTAGGTCCCGGGGTTTTTCTGCATTTGCGGTTTCCTCATTAACAAAATCTGGTGTCTGTGTTATTTCTATTCCGCATTATATTTGTTTATATAATTAAAATATCACAAGTTGTGCGTTGTTCAATCAATTAGAATATCTGAACTTTTGGTTGTTGATTTAAATTGATTGACACTTGGATATTGGTCTTTGGTACCATCCAAGTTATCTCTTTGATAAAGACTCGCAGAAGTCTATTTGCTTGAGTAAAGATCAAATCGAGAGATTGAGATATAAACTCTTTGATATACTTTTCTCTAGATTGAGTCTAACTGTCTAGTTGATTCTCTAGAAAGTATATTGGAGTTTGTCCATACAGATTGCTAAGCGAAATATTGGGTGTGGTTGTTGTACCCCCGCTTTTTCAAGTTACAGTGGAGGAATGAAGTGTAGTTAATGCAGAGTATGGTTGGTGGATGGTGATGTGTATTACAGGAAAGAATGCAGATCTGGGGTGCTGAGATGCAAGGAATGATGTGCTGCCTAGAATGTGTAAGGCTGGTTCTGGTGGAGTTGCAGCTGCAGTGCTAAACGGTGCTACTACTGAAGTTGGAGTTGCTAATGTCTGCTGCTTGTGAAGGTTGAGCTGAAGATTGAGTAATTAGATGTATGTTAGGCTATACAGGGAATGATTTGAAAGGCCTGGGATCGGCCAGAAATGACCAGAAAACAGTCATAACTTGGTCGGGATCGGTTACAACTGAGTTGAATCAGTGAGTTAACCGATTTGAGCAGAGAAGGGCTTGGACTTATTTTCACTGGGCTTGACTCATGGGTGTTTCAAGGACTGATTTTTGGCGGATAGGCGTGACCTAAACCGAAAATTGGTGGAGAAAAGCTACAAAAGGAAAAAGCCTTCAACATATCAAATATCACGTATTCTGCTTGGAGTTTTGGAGGAGAGCCGGATACTAGGGTTTGCTTTGGTTTCGTTTCATCTTCTTTATTTTTATTTCTATAATATTATGATGAACTCCATTATTATGAGTAACTAAAACTATTTTTGATTAAGGGTGATTTCAAAGCCCGAAATATGAACTCATGATTGATATGTAATAGCTCGTTTTCTCGAAAATTGTGTTTATTGTTTAGTTTCTACTGTGCTATTATTGTTTATGGATTGTTTCTTAATTCTTAAAGTTCGAAATTAAATCGTTAAGTCACAATCTTATTGCTAGTTTTGATTTTCTTCGACCCGTAATTGTCTAGAGAAGATAAACGCAAGTAGCGATATGTGGGTATTGATGATGGGACTTTGTTAAGTACCCATATGTAGAAATTGACACTAGCAGGTTATTCATGCTTTTGAGTTCATCACTAGGAGCAACCTTATCTCAAAAAAATTAGAGCATTTGTTTAAGTCACACCTAGAGAGCGTACTTCTAGGAAACTTGGCAAGTAGAATCCGGTAGTCGAGCGCTTCCGTATCCGGTGAGCTTAGGAGATAATAACGCGATAGTTGAGCGTACTAATTATCTTAGGGTTGTTAGTAAAGAGATAATGCGAAGAACGAGATATATATCAATTTGGTTTGTATTCCGTGGTCAAGAATGAACCTTTAATCAATTTGTAGATGGGGAAAAACGATTCGCTGGTTTTTACGGAATTGAGGAGATGATCGCGCGGAGGAGACTCCTTGAACCGCGCAAAATGCTAGAACTCACACAGATACACTGAAAGAAGGGAGTGCTTTGAATTCGAGAGATCAATCTGTAGTACTCCGGCTTAAACCAAGACAGTGGTCGTTCCAGAGTAAATTCGGTCACAAGAGAGGATGGGTCGGTCTGTAGGAGGGAAAAGCTGAGAAATGTGTGAGATCAATGGTGATCAAAGATTGTAGGTGTGTTGTGTATTCTGAAAATAAGATAAATTCTCAATGATTGAATTTGCTCTGTTGAGAGTTGTATTGTTAATCTCGTGTTGTAGGTTTGACCTGAGATTCTCCTTGTTTCAATCATGATTCAGAGATTTATTTATATTTCTGGAATTGAAAACACCATGATCTCATGAAGTGTGACAGTTGATGGAATCAAAGAATGGGGAAGTGGAAATCGTGTTAAAACCCGTTGCTCAATGTGCGGAGACTTGGTTGATTTTCCATCCACTACTTTGTTAACTCCTTCAACTGATTGCACGACTTGCTCACATTCTCATCGTGTGTATGAACACACGTGCCGTGGACCGCCAGACCAAAACCCTAGTTAATATCCCCCATGTAACACGATTGATGTCTCGTGTGATTGTGGAGTCTCGCAAGGCGACGTGTATTTAGTTAGTCGATTCTTCGACTTCATGACTTCATGGGACGATGAGTCCTTGTTTTGTTGAGTCGAACGTGATTTGGAAATGTTCCGAGACTCATGAATTGAACATATCTGTTGAGACAGAGATATAATGCGTGAATAAGCTAGCATGAGCAAATATTGCTCATTCGATGAATTGTTGAATATTGATAGTTGAACCAGTATTCCTTGGTTTGAGCAAATATTGCTCATTTGAGCAAATGTTGCTCATTCGATGAATTATTGGTAGCATGACCAAATGAGATACTGGAAATTGAACCGAGTATGATAAATAAAATGTTGACCATGGGATCAACGTAAAAATTATTAGCGTTTCAATCTGGAATTATGAACCTTGGACTCAAAACCCTAATTTGATCAATTGATGATTAACTGATGGTTTATTAAAAATTAACCACGGAGCGAAGGAGGGACCGGCTACATGGGATTATGGATCAACCATGTAGTGCCCAGATGCTCTCGTGAGCAAATATCAAGGTCTCCTGAAGACCAGTTGATTTGATGAAAGGATGATTAAATCTTTGGTTTAATCATTTATTAGAATAATGCTCGTCTGAACCTTAGGTAATAAAACCTAATTAATTATGAAGATGTGAGGGACCGACCAAGGGGTCATGAAACCGGCCATGGGTAGTCATGGGATCGAATATTGATCGTCTTATGAAGTTCCAAGTTGTTTGGAAGAGTTTTGGACCTAATACGTGCAATTGCGCAAATTAGGTCAAAATTGTCAAAATACATGGGACCGGCCTCTTGCAAGCCAAAGAGCCTACCATGGTCGGTCAAGGTAACATGCCCACGTCACCAAAGTGTTCGTATCTCAGTTATGAGAATTTTGATATTTTCTGGTGTGCGTTTGAGCAACATTTTGAGAAAATATGGAGAAATCAGAGATTTTTGCTGAGACCGTGAAAACTTCATGAGATGAAGGAAAATAATAAAATAATGAAGGAATCATAAAGTGTGGGACCGGCTATGGCCAAGGCATGGCCGGCCGGCCAAGGGGCCGGTCCCATGGTATTTTTCCTAATTTTATTATGTTTTCATGATTTTAGGGAAATATCATAAAACCAAGGAGTTTGTTAAAACCAAGGAGTTTTGTTGAAATCAAGGAGTTTCCATGAGATAAGGAAAACATAAAAATAAAAATAATAATAAAATAAGGGACGTGTGGGACCGGCTTGGGCATGGTTGGCCAACTAGGGCCCGGTCCCGTGAGTTTTCCCTAATTTTATGTATTATTTCATGATTTGAAGGAATTTTCATAATTTGAAGGAAACATCATGAAATCAAGGAATTTCATGGGATTAAGGAAACATGAAAAATATAATAATAATAAAATGAGACATGTGGGGCCAGCTAGGGCATGACCGGCCGGCTATGGTCCGGTCCCACGGGTTTCCTTAATTTTATATTATTTTTCATGGGATCAAGGAAATATCATGAGATTAAGGAGTTTTCATGAGATTAGGGAAATAATAATAAAATAACGAGGAACCATGAGGTGTGGGGCCGGCCGGGATCAAGGCATGGCTGGTTGGCCAATAATCACGGCCCCACAATATTTTCCCTAATTTTATATTATTTCCTCAGTGTGAAGGAAACACCATGAAACTGAGGAGTTTTCTTAAAACGAAGGATATTTGTTCAAATGAAAGGATTTTCATGAGATCAAGGAAAATAATAAAATATGATAAATTATAGAATTTGGGCGTGGGAATGGTCACGGCATGACTGGCCGGCCGGTGAGCCAGTCCCGTAGCGCCTTGGCTATTATTTTATTATTTTCTTTCCTATTTGCATAGGTTCATCGTCTCGTCGTATTTTGAAATACTTGTTCGTGCGGTGATTGTTAGTGCATCATCGTTGAGTACACTTACACCATTTTGGTAGGGGCTTACTCAAAGGTAACTCAGGTACCCGTGTGTTGAATATTTATTACTAACCCATGGAATTCTGCTGAGAAGAACCATAAATTGAAGTAACGAAATATTATGAAAATATTGAATATTTTCTAGGGATTCAGTTAATGAATCTATTGATTTCGAGAATAATTAATTAATGGCTCTATACTAGCACGATCATCTAGGAGCATTAATTATTCAGAAATTGAGTGATATGAACTTGTTGAAGCGTCATATTTTCTTTCATATAGTCAGGGAAAACATTGTTACATCCTGAAGACGTTATTGTTCTACACTAGCAGGCTAGCTGTCTAGGAGCCGTCTAATCTTTTGATTCTATATAAGTAATTACTGAAATTGCTCAGTATTCGTGAGATATGCCGCTGCCTCAGTTGAGAGACTACATATCTATATATATATATATACTCTGAGAGACAGTATTCTCAGTCAGAGATTCTTATAGCATGATCTTTCATGCTTCCGATAAGAGACATGAGCCTCAATATTTATCTGATTGATGGATCAGGAATACGTGTAAGTATGGGTTTACGATTTTATCCTTTGTCGAAAATCCACCATCGACATTAAGTCCCCTTCTTAGTGAGGAAAGCCGTGTTCCTCAGTCAGCATTGAATGGTGATTTTCCGGTCATAAACAATATAAGTAATTGAACTTAGTCGTAAGTTAAGATGTTACCGGATTTCGATAGTACGAGCATACCATGAATTGAATGAAGATCACAATGGCATGATAGAGTGTCGTTTGGTGGACATAAGTTGGTGTTGAACCGCTGATTTGGACGACGGGACCTTGGTCGTTTAGGATTCGCGGGCCGGGCCCAATAAGGAAATCCTTAGAAAATTAGGTTTTGGAAATAAAATTTGATATAAAAGGAATTAATCCTTTTTATTTTTATTTTTTTTCCACGTACAGTATCTTCATCACCTCTCCATCACCTTCACGCCAGCAGCAGGAAGAGAGAAAGAAATTTTGTCGGAGCACTACCATCCGCCGTCGCCGTCCGATCACCGTCCGGCCAGTTTCCGGCCGGCGCCGACCAGGTGCGGATTTTTTTTTTTTTTTTGTTTGCTGATGTTTACATGAGTTTCATGAAGTGATCATGTTGAAATCATATATTTGTGTATGAGTAGGATTTTTGTCGAAAAACCCTTGTTTTGAAAACGTATGTTCGTTTGATCGTTAGTTTCGAAAACTAATAATAATCCCTGATTTAGGAGAGATTTTTCTTTATATATGAAGACTTAGGTCCAGTGATAAAACTAAGTTTATGAGCTTTCATGTGAACCAGAGTTTTATCATAAAAAGGTGAATTTTCACAAAACCGAAATAAACCCTCGTTTTAAAGAATGACGATGATACGAAGAAAGAGTTTTTTTTTATATATATATATGAACTTGTGTCCAGTGATAAAATTTTGTTTATGAGCTTTCATGTAAATCAAAACTTTATCTTATAATGTGTGAGTTTTCACAAAATTGGAATAAACCTTCGTTTCGAAGACATATGACGATACGAAGGAAAAAGATTTTTTTTTTTGTAAAACCGTGGCCTGTCCACGAAAAATATTTTTGTAAACAAAACCGTGACATGCTCTCGTGGAGAAGATTTTTTTTTTTGCGTGAGTTGTGACTCACAAGACGAGAACGTGAGGTATTGTTTCCGTTTTTTGTAAACATATATTTTCAAAATCCAAGTTTGATTTTGAGTAATTTTCAAAGTAAACAATTATTTATGATGAAATAATGTTTTAGTTTTCATAATTCCATGGTGAGTGCTCACGCAGTAGAAATATTCATGATTTTATGAAAATCTGAGTTTATGCTCGTTTTTTGTAGATTTGAAGAAACGAGCAAGTTTTGAAGTGTTAACTCTTGCATTACAAGTAGAATCGTAAAAAGGTAAGAGTTGAGAATTACCATTTTGTAGACGTTTGCATCTTGTATGAATGGTATACTGAAGCGAAGTATTGTGTGCATGTTACAGCTACTTTCCAAGGATGTCTGATTCTCAAGTCAATGATGCTTCCAGAGATGATATGTGTGTGGACAATGATGCTTCCAGGGAAGATTCATACATAGACAATGATGCCTCTAGGGATGATTCATGCACGGATGAAACTTCCATTGGCGAAGATGAAACTCCTGGAATCAAGAACGTTCCGAACATAGAGGATGCATTCTTCATAGATCAAGGGCCTGAAAAGCGTCTCAAAAACTCCAACATTTCGTCTTCTGATAAATCCCAGAGAGGTTACTCAGAAAAAATTGGTGACTCCTCAGGCAGCTATTCGGTTTTGTCTTGAACGAGGATATTTTTCTGCATCAATCATTGAATTCAATCTTTCTCGACGGCCCTTGGAAAAGTTTTCTGGATGGACGAGGTACATGCTGGGTTTTCCTCGTGTTCGAGCTAAGTTGCATGATGCACGAGTAATACGAGCTATTCAAGCTTCTGGAGATTTATTCATTTTTCATGATGCGCGAGGTATTGTAGCTTTACTTACTCGGTGGTGTATTCCAACTCACTCTTTCATACGCAGATGGGGAGAGTTTACCATTACTTTAGAAGATGTAGTTGCTTTGTTGCATCTTCCAATCACGGGCAATCATCCTGAAAATCTTTCTTCACCAGAGGAAGTTGCAATCTCTAACATCTTGACAACCACGATGGAGGAGATTAATAAAGCATCCGGGAGCAAAGGTTGTTATGCTCATTGGTTAATACACTGGTGGCCAAGAGATACTCCTCTGGAGTGGCCTGTTGACGGTACGTTATCTATTGCTGCTTTCTTGTGTTTATGGATGTCCAGAGATGTATTTGAAGATGCTGGAAAATTGTTGAAGCCGTTCGTGATTCCTTTTGCAATTAAGATGGCTCAGGGCGAGCAACTCCCAATAGGTAGCTTGTTCTTGGGTTCTTTGTATTCTAACTTGGACTCCTTGATCATGGACTCTAGTGTCTCGAACGGTTTTATGAAGATTGGATGTTACGCCAATACAATGTTTCTTCAAGCTTTGATGTGGGAGCACTTCAAGAATTATGCACATATTCCACGTACCATTTTGCAAGGATTGAATACTGATGCTCGTCATGTTTTCTCTGAGAAAGTTAATGCCAGGATCATGCGCTGGTCTACAAAGCAACCTCGACTGAAGACTCACTTTGTTGATGTTCTGGATTGTGAATCTGAATTCAACTTCCGCCCATGGGTATCCGTTCCCATTTACATCTCTCAGTTGAGAACTTTTAATAATGAAGAGAGCATGACTTTGAAATCTGGCGCTGACTTGGATGATGGCGAGAGAGCTTTTATGATAAGTTGTACTCCCGGTTATCTAATATCCATAATGCATGGTGAATTCTCAATGGAAGAATACAATATTGATAGGGCGGCTCGACAAATGGGTATGGATCAGTGTGTTCCGACTTTCCGAAGAAGAAAACCTCGTTGATCGCCTTATGACCCGTCTGGACCGCACACATGTGGAAGGAAGCGAATTCTGGTTCCCCAGCTCTGAAAGAGTTTCATATGTAACTCCGAGTTACATAGACTTTTGGGATCAACAACTCAAGCGCTTGTATGATTTTGTAAGAGTTAATCAACCCTTAGTGAAGGAACCCCATTCTCCTGAGATGATTGCTACTCGACCAAGATTGAAGCATTTCCCTGGTAGTGACAAACGGAAAACATCTCCAGGATGTTCGCAAGTAAGTATTTTACAAAGTCTTCATAAGATTATGATGATTGTATTTTGATTATTGCATCAAAATTTTCTTTTCCATAGGGCGGTCATAATGTAAGACCACGAATTGATATAAACCTCTCAGAAGCTGAAGCGACTGTTCATGGCGGAGAAGGCAGGAACAAGAATTATAAGCTGTTACCTAATACCACAAAGTCCCCGGTTATTTCTTTGGTGAGTTGTCAACACTTTTTCGCTGTAACTTCTTCCATCCGTATTGCTAGGATCATGAAACCAATATTTGTTATTTGATTATAGAACTTTGCTCCGTCTAGTATTGATGGTCTTTAATTCTCTGTTGCTGGGCAAACAATCTCTGATTTGAGCGTTGAAGAAGAAAATATTGTGAGTACTCTCCCTCATAGCCAATCATAAATGCCTCACGTGAAAATGCTAATTATTTGAGAATGTGTCCAGGAGGATGTTGCCATGGAGGTAGAGAGTGCTGATACTCGGTCATCTCCCGAGAATAGAGGCGAAGGAAGTTCCAAATATTCGGAACCGAATGAAAATGATGAACCTCTTGATGTTGACACGGGCAATCCCAACTCTTTGAACACTTCGAAGACCCCCCAAGTAAGCACATATCTTGTAACCTCTTCATAGAAATATGAAATTGCTGATTTTTGAGTGAATGAATGCGAATCCATGTGAGTGTATAAGTAATTTTGGCGAAATACGTTGTCAGAAAATTTCAGATTTCAGCTTTTATAAAAACACCGTAAAACCTTCATCTGAGGTCGGAGTTTCATAATCCACATGTGTATCTTCAAGCCCAGAGAATTTCCAAGGTTTATCACATAAGCTTTTTGAATTTTGAGCACGTTTAGGACCTGAAAAAGGCGAAACATTAAACTTACATAATTTTTTCAGATTGCATGTTGCCCGATTTTTCGACCACATATTTTTGCTCGTTCATCGGATTGTCATGAAATTTTGACATGTGGTAGAGGACATCCATACGAAGAGAATGGTATATGAACCATCCTCGGATTCCTTGTAGGTTGCTCCCAGTTAGTCTTTTAGTACATAGTGGAGTACAGTTTTTCAGACGAGATTACCGTAAAACGTATTTTCGTGACTTTTATGTTATTTGCTGACCTCTAACATGTAGAATGAAGAACCTTGATGATGCTAGACCACTTATATGTTGTAGTTTACGATTTCTTTTGGTTTCATGCTTGGATGATCCTAATCTCATGTAATCTTCGTATTAGGTACAAAATACTGAAGTTGAGAATGAAGGAATCAATAATGATGAAACGAGCAACCCTGGGGTTATTGATAAAGAAGCAACTATCTATGAACTTCAAGGCCATGAGAGTGTTGTTGCTGAAGCAATTAAGGGGATCGAGACCTCGATTGTTGTTGCTTCAGTGATGAAAGAAACTGAGCCGCAAGTAAAAGAGACTGAAGAAATTGTTGTTGTAGAGATTTCTCCAGTGATTGAAAACCGTATAGTGGTGCATGAATACTCAAGTGCAGGAGTTACTTTTGATCCTCCGTTTGATGCATCACTCCCATACCACGAACTAGTTGGTGGATTCGGCGTTCCCATTGGATATGCCAACTTGTATGAGAAAATATGGAAGAAATTTGGTCACATCGTCGTTACTAGAGACCCAAAGCGTGCTTATTCCTTAACCATGCAAGTAAGTGTTATCTTGCGTGTTGTAAGCGATATATGCACTAGATCTAGAAATACTGTGACTCCAGATGTACTCTTTGATTGGGAGTTCAACTTGGAGAATTCTGAGAGACTTGGCTTCAATGTGAAGTGGCTTCGTAAGAAGATGAATGCTATTAAGGACTCATGTGAGGATAACATACCCTTTCCCAATGATACTGTGATGGAAAAGGAAGACAAAATTGCCAGACTGACTGAAGAGCTGAACATGGAGAAGGCGGCTTTGCAAGTCTTGAAGGATGCAGAGGAGCAAAAATCTTTCTTTGCTGATTTCCTTTGATTTCTTTTCATAATCTCTTGAACTTCTGAACTTCTAAGAGATGTGAGGTTTTATTTCTGGGTTTGATTGGTTTTGAATAAGTAGATGATTGAGGATTTTCTTTGGATTTGATAGAGATTTTCTTTAAGTAGAATGAATTTTGATAAATTCTTTGGATTTAAATTACTCGAATGCAAGTATTGCAAACATTTTGGAGGAATTGAAATACAATGAAAGAAAACTCTAAATGCCAAATATTTTGGACGTTGTGCCCAATACTCCAAATATCCAAAACCTCATGCGTCAAAAACCTTGAGCCAATTTTCATGTATTACGGCCACACCTTCCTTGCCATCCATGTTGATTAATCTGCAGTATCCGCCAGCAACATACTTAGAGATCATGAAGGGTCCTTCCTAGTTGGAACTCTTTGCAGAATGAGAATTACGCTTAGTTGCTTTGAGAACCAAATCTCCTTCTTGGAATTTGTTAGACTTGATCATTCGTTCCCTGAATATTTTCTACTGGTTTGGAATTCTTCGTGCAGTGGAGTTCCATGGCTGTGGTATGTATGGACACTCATGCAGAGGAGAGTATTTGAGGTACTGTTTATCATGCTTGGCTATGTCTTCAGCAATAAACTTTTTGATGATATGCTCGGTTTGAAGAAGCTCTGAACTTAACCATTTGGTGAAATATTGCTGGGGCGAGGTTATCCATTCATAGCATTTTGCAATTGCTAAGTTGTTGGTGGAGTAAAGTCCTCGGACCAAATAAGCATATTTGAAAACTGATGATATAGATACATGAGGAGGAATAAGACTTGCCTGAGTGTGAAACCTTCTGATGAAAGAATTTGCATCTTCTTCAGGTTTTTATGTTAGCTCCACTAGGGCTCTGACCTCCTTCAAATACTCGAATGGTGAAGTATCTTCTTTTTTTCTTCCGAATCAGAGGTTTCTTCAATAGAGAAATGTGCAACTGAAGGTGTTGGTGTTACCTTTCCAGCGTGAATCCATGTTCGTCCAAGAATCATATCATATCCTGGATCTTCTCGAATTATGAAAAATTTTGTTTCTGTCCAGGCTGAGTTTATGTTCACCTTGAGAGTGATGTGGCCATAAGCGTCTCTGGGTGTTTTTTCATGATATGTGATTGTTACTGGAGCATGAATGGCTTCTTGTCGTGTGATAGTAGCAGCTCTGAGAGTTTTCAGAGGGATAACATTGACAACGGTGCGGACATAAATCAATGCTCATTTGAATTCATTTCCCTTGAGATGGACTGTGGCAAGAAGTCCCCAGTCGTACATTTCTTTTTCTGTTGTTGAGGGTGGCTCAGGAAATGCTTCTTGAATCAATAAGCGCTTTCCTGACACGATGTGATTCAGTGCGGTGAACATGTCTCATCTTTGAGCCTTTGATAAGTATAACAACTCGCAGACATGTTCGATTAAAGATTGAACCGCTTCTTTGACAGGTGGTTCAGAAAGAGTGAAAGTTCTGACTGGGAGAGGGTCTCTGTGCACTCCTTCAGTCCCCAGGTTGAGTTCTACTGATTCGACCTTCTCTTTAAATATGCGCTTCAAAGTTATGCAATCACTTGTGGGATGGTTAACGAACCTATGGAAGCGACAGTAGCGAGGATTTTCCATGGCCTCTTTAGTTGGCTCTTTCTTGACATAAGGTAGTTTGATTGCGCCGTCTTGAATCCAGGCGTCTAGAATCTCAATAACTTCCTAATGGAGCAGGGGAAATCAGGTGTCTCTGGATCAGCTTCTGTGTGTTGAGTTGGACTTTGCGTATTATCTTTCCTTTGTGCCTTTGCAGGAGTTGAGGAAGCATGTTTGTGCGGTGGCTCAGACTTTCGTTTGTTCCCTTCTGTAAGAATGTTTGTGGAAGGTTGGAGGTTGTATTGTTTGTTGATTAAATGTCTGCTACCTCGAGTCTCCCGTGGATCTTCAGCTTTTGTAGTCTTAGCTCTCTCCAATAGAGCAGGTGTAGTAGTTGCTGATCTCTTGGCTGCTTCATGGAGTTCTGAGAAAGTCTGGAACCTGAGATTTTCCAATAAAGCTCTATAGACCGGGATCATTCCGTTGATGCACAAGTCCACGAGTTGTTGCTCTATGACGTTCGGATCATGGCAATCCAAGGCCTGAACCCTGAACCTTTTCACATAATCGTTAGGATGTTCGTTGCTCCTTTGAAACATCCTTCCGAGGTCAGAGAGGGTGATTTGCTCTGAGACGAAGAAGTATTTCCTGTAGAAAGCATTAACCATTTCTCCCCAACTTTTGATACTTCCTGGTGCGATGTTGTTGTACCAGGTATATGCTCTACCTTTCAGAGACTTTGAAAATTCCTTCAGACGGACAATATGGTTGTGCTCATGTTCACCCAGTGCTTCGAGAAACCGAGAAACATGTTCTCGAGCGTTGCCTGTTCCATCATAAAGTGTGAAGGTTGGAGAGGTGTAACCTTTTGGCAGAGGAATTCTTTGCGTAGTAGCAGGGTATGGAGGTTGGTGACGATGCTCAAAAGGCGTTTTATCCTTTCCACGATCCTCCAAAAGTCGTTCCAAGTCTTCACGAGTGATGAAACTGGATGGCTCTTTCGCGGGTGGATTATCTGCAGCCTTAGGAACTTCCTCATCATCTACTACATGGATCGGAGTGACTTCGGGATCAGCATCTGAAGACTTTTCTTTAGCTTTTCCTTTCTCTTGAGTTTTCTCTGACATCTTGTCTGTGAGAGTCTTGAGATAGTTGAATAGTTCTTTTTGAGTGGCAGCCATATCAGTCTGATTTTTGGCAAGAGTTTCTTGCACTTTCATGAGGTCACCTATGGTAGGTGGATTTTCCCTGACTTCTTCAGGAGACCGACCGAAGAGTGGATTATTGATAGCTCCAGTGCCAGTACCAGCGTTCGGAGGAGTGGTAGTGGCAGGTTGCACCGGAGGAGTGGTAGTGGCAGGTTGCACCGGAGGAGTGGTAGTGGCAGGTTGCACCGGAGGAGCGGTGTTAGCAGTACCACTAGAGCTTGCAATATTAGAACCGGGTGTTGAATCCGGGTTGGTAACTGAACCGGACCTAAGACCGACCATCTTTGTGATAAGTGAATTTGTAACCGAGAGAATGATCTCCCACTGTGGTCGCCAATCTGTAGATGGGGAAAAAAGATTCGCTGGTTTTTACGGAGGAGATGATCGCGCGGAGGAGACTCCTTGAACCGAGCAAAATGCTTGACCTCACACAGATGCACTGCAAGAAGGGAGTGCTTTGAATTCGAGAAATATATCTGTAGTACTCCGGCCTAAACCAAGACAATGGCCATTCCAGAGTAAATTCGGTCACAAGAGAGGATGGGTCGGTCTGTAGGAGGGAAGCTGAGAAATGTGTGAGATCAATGGTGATCAAAGATTGTAGGTGTGTTGTTTATTCTGAAAATAAGATAAATTCTCAATGATTGAATTTGCTCTGTTGAGAGTTGTATTGTTAATCTCGTGTTGTCGGTTTGACCTGAGATTCTCCTTGTTTCAATCATGATTCAGAGATTTATTTATATTGCCGGAATTGAAAACACCATGATCTCATGAAGTGTGACAGTTGATGGAATCAAAGAATGGGGAAGTGGAAATCGTGTTAAAACCAGTTGCTCAACGTGCGGAGACTTGGTTGATTTTCCATCCACTACTTTGTTAACTCCTTCAACTGATTGCACGACTTGCTCACATTCTCATCGTGTGTATGAACACACGTGCCGTGGACCGCCAGACCAAAACCCTAGTTAATATCCCCCCATGTAACACGATTGATGTCTCGTGTGATTGTGGAGTCTGCAAGGCAGACGTGTATTTAGTTATTCAGTTGCTGACTTCATGACTTCATGGGACAATGAGTCCTTGTTTTGTTGAGTCAAACGTGATTTGGAAATGTCCCGAGACTCATGAATTGAACATGTTTGTTGAGACAGAGATATAATGCGTGAATAAGCTAACATGAGCAAATATTGCTCATTCGATGAATTTTTGAATATTGATAGTTGAACCAATATTCCTTGGTTTGAGCAAATATTGCTCATTTGAGCAAATGTTGCTCATTCGATGAATTATTGGTAGCATGACCAAATGAGATACTGGCAATTGAACCGAGTATGATAAATAAAATGTTGACCATGGGATCAACGTAAAAATTATTAGCGTTTGAATATGGAATTATGAACCTTGGACTCAAAACCCTAATTTGATCAATTGATGATTAACTGATGGTTTATTGAAAATTAACCACGGAGCGAAGGAGGGACCGACTACATGGGATGGATCAACCATGTAGCGCCCAGATGCTCTCGTGAGCAAATATCAAGGTCTCGTGAAGACCAGTTTATTTGATGAAAGGATGATTAAATGTTGGTTTAATCATTTATTAAAATAATGCTCGTCTGAACCTTAGGTAATAAAACCTAATTAATTATGAAGATGTGAGGGACCGACCAAGGGGTCATGAAACCGGCCCTGGGTAGTCATGGGATCGAATATTGATCGTCTTATGAAGTTCCAAGTTGTTTGGAAGAGTTTTGGACCTAATACGTGCAATTGCGCAAATTAGGTCAAAATTGTCAAAATACATGGGACCGGCCTCTTGCAAGCCAAAGAGCCAACCCTGGTCGGTCAAGGTAACATGCTCACGTCACCAAAGTGTTCGTATCTCAGTTATGAGAATTTTGATATTTTCTGGTGTGCGTTTGAGCAACATTTTGAAAAAATATGGAGAAATCAGGGATTTTTGCTGAGACCGTGAAACCTTCATGAGATGAAGGAAAAATAATAAAATAATGAAGGAATCATAAAGTGTGGGACCGGCTATGGCCAAGGCATGGGGCCAAGGCCAAGGGGCGGTCCCATGGTATTTTTCCTAATTTTATTATGTTTTCATGATTTTAGGGAAATATCATAAAACCAAGGAGTTTGTTAAAACCAAGGAGTTTTGTTGAAATCAAGGAGTTTCCATGAGATGAGGAAAACATAAAAAATAATAATAATAATAAAATAAGGGACGTGTGGGACCGGCTTGGGCATGGTTGGCCGGCTAGGGCCCGGTCCCGTGAGTTTTCCCTAATTTTATGTATTATTTCATGATTTGAAGGAATTTTCATAATTTGAAGGAAACATCATGAAATCAAGGAATTTCATGGGATTAAGGAAACATGAAAAATATAATAATAATAAAATGAGACATGTGGGGCCAGCTAGGGCATGACCGGCTGGCTATGGTCCGGTCCCACGGGTTTCCTTAATTTTATATTATTTTTCATGGGATCAAGGAAATATCATGAGATTAAGGAGTTTTCATGAGATTAGAGAAATAATAATAAAATAATGAGGAACCATGAGGTGTGGGGCCAGTCGGGATCAAGGCATGGCCGGTTGGCCAATAATCACGGCCCCACAATATTTTTCCTAATTTTATATTATTTCCTCAGTGTGAAGGAAACACCATGAAACTGGGGAGTTTCCTTAAAACGAAGGATATTTGTTCAAATGAAAGGATTTTCATGAGATCAAGGAAAATAATAAAATATGATAAAATATAGAATTTGGGCTTGGGACTGGTCACGGCATGATCAAGCCGGCCGGTGAGCAGTCCCTTGCGCCTTGGCTATTATTTTTTATTTTCTTTCCTATTTGCATAGGTTCATCGTCTCGTCGTATTTTGAAATACTTGTTCGTGCGGTGATTGTTAGTGCATCATCGTTGAGTACACTTACACCATTTTGGTGGGGCTTACTCAAAGGTAACTCGGATGCCCCATGTGTTGAATATTTATTACTAACCCATGGAATTCTACCGAGAAGAACCATAAATTGAAGTAACGAAATATTATGAAAATGTTGAATATTTTCTAGGGATTCAGTTAATGAATCTATTGATTTCAAGAATAATTAATTAATGGCTCTATACTAGCACGATCATCTAGGAGCATTAATTATTCAGAAATTAAGTGATATGAGCTTGTTGAAGCGTCATATTTTCTTTCATATGGTCAGGGAAAACATTGTTACATCCTGAAGACGTTATTGTTCTACACTAGCAGGCTTGTTGTCTAGGAGCCGTCTAATCTTTTGATTCTATATAAGTAATTACTGAAATTGCTCAGTATTCGTGAGATATGTCGTTGCCTCAGTTGAGAGACTACATATTTATATATATATAATCTGAGAGACAGTATTCTCAGTCAGAGATTCTTATAGCATGATCTTTCATGCTTCCGATAAGAGACATGAGCCTCAATATTTATCTGATTGATGGATCAGGAATACGTATAAGTATGGGTTTACGATTTTAGCCTTTGTCGAAAATCCACCATCTACACAATTTCATCTCGTATTTGAATAGAACATTATAATTTTCAGATTGTCTACAACAAAATAATCTTTGCTAAAAGTAAATCCATAACAACTTTTTCTTAATACACCTCCCTTGGGACGAATCTGCTTTCATTATATTACTTGCTAGTGTAAAGAGAAGTAGAAAGTATTATTTGCGAGTTGACACCTCCTCAACAAGTCATATTGAACGCACCCTGATCCCGTAGAAAGTGGGAACGATTGAGTGATGGAGAAGTGGGGTGTCGTGTGTAAATGCCAGAAACCACGTTCCCACTATGAAGGAGACGAGTTAGTTTACACCCACTACTTCTTGCCGCCACTAACTGCCCTGCTTTCTGACACTTTATTATAATAGGCGTGTTGCACGTCGCACGTTGTAAACCGCCAGACCAATACCCTGATGAGTATCCCCCAGTTTGTGACATGTTTGATGTCTCGAGTGTTTTCATGGAAAACGTGTAGCAGATTGCTTTGTGTGGCAAGTCAAAGTCAGGAGACTTGCCGCAGGAGATAGCATGTGATGCTATTAGGCTTGTCTTAGTTGGTCGCCTAAAACTTGCCACAGGCCTGTTAATTCTGTGGCGAATTTGGACGGCTGAGATTGTGGCATGTGAGAAAGGGTGGCCGTTGATTATGGCCACATTCCATTTGGCATCTGATAATAGAAAAGTGGCGTTATTGGCATATGCCGATGGTATGATGACATATTTAACGCATGCCAGTGGCATAGCGGCATGCCAGCAGTATAGTGGCACCTGGCGTAGCCGTGGCAGCTATTTTGGCATATTGGTGTTAGACCCAAATATGGCTCCGGCAACATTGGACCCTTTTGCTATATCAAACTTAAGGCCTTAGGAGAATTACTCGACTTGTTTGGCGTGGCAACTTTAGCTAAATTAGGGTTTGGCATATCGAAACCCTAATTAGCGGTGTGGCATGGTCGTGGCATGGCGGCATTTTTATGCAATCGGTGCCATGACCACATTAAAGGAATTATGGCAGGCCATAATATGGGAATAACCACAGGCGCAAGGATGGCCACGGGTGATTATAGTATGGCGTCGTTTTTAGGGTTTGCCGGGTCCCACATGGCTCGTGGCATGTTGTAGGGCCAAAGTGGCGTAATTTGGTCCACAACTGGAAATTAGGGTTTCGACTAATGCCATTAAAGCAAAGCCGTTTTTCTGATTAAAATACCCTAATTTGAATTCGTTATGCCGTTGGCCACGAACAGGAGGTGGGTTAGCACACAGGCGCGCTATTTATGGCACGTTGACACGTTCGGCATGCTACTGCGGCAAAGTGGCACGTTCGGCATGTTTGGCATGCCAATTAGCGTATTGGCGCCGGTTTTGGAAAGCCAATCAGCTTTGTGACCATCTGGTGCCATTTGCCTTTTTAACATTGTGGCAGGTTTAGAGCGACCTGATTGGTCAATAGAAAAGGGGGGCCGGCCAAACGTGGGCGTGGACACACTTATAGTGTGCGTGTGGCGGATTTAAAGCGACCTGATTGGTCGGTGGGAAATTGGGCTGGCATGTATGGCCCAGCCACAACTCATGTGCGTGTGGCGGGTTTAAGGTGACCTGATTGGTCGACGGGAAACAGGGGCCGGTCGAGAAACATGGGGTGTGGACACTTGCAAGTGGCACCAACTGGCCTATGGCATGGCCACACCTCCCTTTGTTGCTGCTCTTATTCCGCGGCTCCTTTATTCCTTTTTTTTCTGATTTTGGGTAGGATTTTGCACCTACTAATCCATGGCGGATTAATTGCCTAGTTAGCCTAGGCTTAATATCGACCGGCGAGGTCTAATATACTGCGCAGGGCGCAAAACCCTAATTTTTGCAAATTAGTCAGGGTAATATCTGAATCTTGTGAATTATCACAAAATTGATTGAATTATATGTGTTAACACAGAGTTCTTTAAGTTTATTGCCAGAGAAAAGTATGCTTTCCGATTGAGTATGATAGGGTGTAGAATACATCCTATTTACTATCTATTGTTTATGCTTTCTTTGCTATTTTTCTTGTAAATTATGTATTTTACGCTTGTTTTGAGTTTTGTAGCTACTTTGGAGTCACACGGAGGAAAAGAAGAAGAAGTTACTCTATTTGAGCCAAAAGGGCAAAATTGTCATTTCATGGGCGATCACTATCTGGAGCCCAGCCAAGGTTAAGGGCTACTCTCTATTGGAGGATTACTAAAGAAAGGACGAGTTCAAGATAAGGGGTCGCCAAACCGGGTAGCCCTTATCCGAAAACGTAGTCTTTGTTATCAGTTGGTCAAATGGATGGGTTATGTCCATGGATGTTGAAACCCAAACCCATAGACCCACACCCGTACCCGGATCCAAACCCAGCTTTCATACACCAACCCTAAACTCGAGAAATTCATTTTCATCATTCATTCCTACGAGTGAAACCGAGAGAAGATCAAGAGAAGAAATTGAGAGCAGCTGCTGAAATTAAGATCGAGAAAGTGTTGTTGATAACGAAGAAACGATTCTGAGATAGAAAAGGGTTGTTGGTTGAAATGGAAGCTGTTGACGATAGAATTAAGGATGAATGTTAAATTATAGATGGGTTAATAGTTAGGGTTTACTGTGAACTGCTGCTGGTACTCGAGAGAAGATGATGTTCAAATCGAAATCCAGATTGATTAGTAGTTTACGGTGATGGAAGTGAAGGTGGTTTTGTTACTGTTTTGAGAGAAGCAATTGGGGTTTCTGTTGCTGCAATAAATTTAGACAGTTAGGGTTTGGTTTGAAATGGGTACTGATAATTCATGGGTTTGGACTTAATCGATTAATGGAGAAACGATGTTCCGTTGTTGTTCGATGCAACAGGTGATGGGTTTTGAGGTGATAAGAAGATGTTAATATTCTTGGGTTCGAAATTGATTCCACAGAGATGAGATGGTGTTAAACGTAAGGTGAGAAGGGTTTGATGATTGGTGATGATTCGGTGAAGATAAGTCGAGATGATGGAATTGAAATTAGATTAAGGGTTCTTACGTGATTCAATTTAATTGAGAGAGTTCGTGGTTTCGATTTCCATCCGCAATTGAACAAGAAAGTGATATGGGTTTGTAAAGGTGGTAATGATTGAAGCATCATTCTTTGGTAATTGCGAGAGAAGATGGTGATGAACTCTTCGTTGAAACTGAGATTGTAATCACTGTTGAAGTTCTGGTGGGTAGTATGAAGTGACAGAAGGTACTAAATGACACGGAATGTTTGAACTGTGAATGAATGAATGTGCAGCTCAGATGAGTTGTGAGGATGGAGCAGAAGCAATGGATGGAATGGGATTGTGTTCTTTGTTGGTATCGAAGATCCTGGAGGTATTCGAGTTGAACTATGGTTGCACAATAGGTGTCTGTGGCATGAACTACTTGTGGTTGGTGGTGGTCGAGTTAATGGTAGCGGTGAGCTGGTGTTTCTTTGAATTGCAAGCTGCAGATTATCTTTGGTGGGTTTGAGAATGGTGGAAAGTGAGTGATGCGGTGGACGGTGCATAGAGCTAGAGATTGCAGGATTGTTGTGGTTGCTGGCCTGGGATTGTGGCTAGAGCTAAGTTGTGTTAGGCAGAGAAGTGAGCTGAGAAGATGCAACTGCAGGTTAAAGTGGCAGCTGGAATGGAACCTAGGGGTTTTGCAGGTGCAGCTGCAGATTAGCCTGGGAAGCTGAATGGTGCTGCTCATGAGTTCGAAGGACAGGACTGTTGGATGCGCAACGAGCTGGGAATGATTGCTAATGACGTATATGGATGTCGACAGTGGGTTGCCGAGACTGTGGAAACTGCACGAGAAGAACAGAGTCGAGCTCGAGCACTGAGAGGTAGAGTGAGCATGAAATGACGAGGGAATTGAGTTGTAGCACTTCGGCGATGAAGAATGGAGCAATCTACGAAGTCTTTGTTGGGTGGCTTGAGAAGGTTGAGTGGTTGGTCGTTGTTGCGGCTGCAGAGGGAACTGTTGGTGGAATTGGAATTGAAGAACAAGGCATGAATCGAGACTGGTGTTGGCGGAATTGAATGGTTACTGAGGAAGGATACGACCATCCTGGCTGCGTGCACGTAAAACCGCACAACCGCAACAAATTTGGCTGGGCAAGTAGCTTCAGCTAGGGCCGATCCCGGAGTTAGCTAGCCGACTCGAGTCGACTTCGATGACTCACCCCTTGACCGGTTGACTAACGATGACCGTTAAGTCAACGATTATCTCTAACGGTTGATCGACGGAATATTCCGTCGAATATTCCAACGACGGAGAAATTTTGGTGGCGCGGTGGCGTTTCCGGCGGATTAGGCCACAATACCGGTTTTCCGGCGAGCCAAAAATTCCAGAATTTTCTACGGACTTCTCTCATGGGTGTGAAGACTTGGGCTTGGAATTGGATGGAGAATTGGACTCAAATTTGGAAAGAGAATGTGGAAGAGTTGAGAAAAGCTTGGATTTGGAAATTGAATTGCTAAAGGAAAAGGATTCTATTCCTTGGAAGATTTGGAGAATATTGAAGCCTATAAATAGAGAAGTTTTCTACATCTCTACACACACCTCTCTACACACACAACACTTGTGTTTTTGCTAGCTTTTGAAAATTCTTCTTTTTAATTATTTGTGTGAACTTGAAAATTCTCCTTTTAATTATTATTTGTGTGAATTTCAAAAGCATGAGTAGCTAATTTTATTATTGATTGAGGATGAATTCCTAGTTCTTAACATATGATTTAAGTTTTTGTTTTCAATTCTATCTTGAGGTTTTTCACATAATTATCGTTTGTTTTTACTAATAGGAATGATCTTAATGACATTCATGATTGATTGATAGATTGTTTAGAGTGCACGCTAAATTGATTTGTTAATTTGATCTAAAGCTAGTGAAAGTTAGGAGATAAGTAATCGTTTCTTGACTTTTTACATAAGTAGCGAACACGAGACCTTGCGGAGGGATTCCGTGGAGCAATTGTGTGTGAAAACAACGTTAGCAAGTAGACCTTGATCTAAGAGTCTAACTACTAATATTGACCTAATAAGTTCATGAATCTTAATGCGTTTATTTAAATTACATCTAAAGTGATCTACTACTAGGTGGTTTGGTAAATAGAATCCGGTAGTCGAGAACTTCCGTGTCCGGTGATATAAGGGATTTAGGGGTTTAGCACTGATCTAGCTGCTTTACCTACGGTTGGTGATAATTTGTGACTAATAACAAGTAGAAAAGAACATAACTTGATTCATTGTTTCGTAACGAAGAAGGATCCCTTGGTCTTGTCTCTCTTATTGCTTTCAACTTTCGATTTTAATTGCTTTGTTTATTTTCTTTTGCTTTTTACACCCCCCTTTTGTGACAATTTTTACAACTAGAATCTCTTGCTCCTCGTGGGAACGAAATTGACTTCCATTATATTATTTTTAATTGAGTGGAAATATTGATTAATTTGATTGCACCTACGACACGCATCAAATTTTGGCGCATTACTTGAGGGAGCAGCGGATGATTTTAGTTGTTTTTATTTTTCTTTTTGCTTTAATCTTGCTTTGTTGGATTCTATTTTGTATCTAACTTAAGTTTTTAAATCTTATTTCAGGTGCCGGTTTTCCATGTACGGTGGACAAGAGCAAGCATATTACAACAATCAATACGGTTTTCAACCTCAACATTATGGCAACTTCCAACCATCCTTAGGATACAATCAAAACCAATCTTTTGACAATGATCAAATTCCTACAGAACCTTATGGATATTCTCATACATATCAACAACCTTATGACGGGTATGTAAGTGGACAATCACAAGGATGGGAGGATAGTTTTGTTTATGATCAGAAATTCTCTAGTTTTGCAGATAAGATGTCTGCCATGATTGGGGATCTTCAACAAAAGTTGCAAGAATCACATCGAGAAATTCAAAGGAATTCGGAGAAACTATACGAACAAATTAACCAACCTTTGGAGACTTTTGATGACGCTAGTGTAGATTACTTGAGCCTTGATCTTAATAATGATCAATCACCTATTCAAAAGGAAGAGCTTGAGGAAGATGCATTTATTGCTTGGAAAAAATTTCTTAGGGAAAGATATGAGTCCGCGGAAGTGTATGAACGTTGCAACAATGAGGAAGTTATTCCAACTCCGGATCATAATAAAGATCCTTCACCTATTCAAAAGGAGGAGTTTGGAGATCACTTGCCTATTGTTGTAAACGAAGTAACACCCTCACAAGAAGATCTTACAATTTATACCGAGGAAGATTATATGAGAGAAGAATGGCCCGATTCCGACGATGAGAATGTTGAAGAGATGATGCTAGAGGATGAAACCACATTCATTGATTTTGTGGAAGACCCAATTGAACTTGCCAATGATTTTAATGATGCCAAGACTTTGGTTAAGGTAGAAAACGACGAAGAATGGTTGCAAGGTTTAATAGAGGACCACGATATACAAGAGGTAAGTAATTCACTTGAATTTTTTAAGGATGAAGAGGATTCTATAATACAAGAGATTGTGCAAGGTTTGTCTAACCCTTTGCATATTGATTCTTCTCATTTACCTCTTATTGGTTTGAATGTAGATGCTTCGAAAGTATTTTTGGATGATTTTGTTTCTAGATATCAACCATTGGAAACACTTGATGCTAACACCATGCAGGTTTGCCAAGAGAAACACATGGAAGTTCCCAAATTCTATGTTCTTTATACACTTCCGAGTGTGGACGAGAATAAGTGTGGCGGAAATTTCTATCGAGCGATAACATCATTATTATTTTCTTGTGCTAATATTTGTATGGAGTTATTGTTTTCAAAACAGGTATTATGGGTGGATCCTCAAATTTTCAGATTGTTAGTATATGGGGAATGAATCATGCAAGAGCTAAGTCGGGCCGTCGACTTTAAAACAAGCGCTTAATGGGAGGCAACCCATAGGTTTTGTATTCCTTTTGCTTTTTGTTATTGTCTTTTGTTATTTCTTTTTCTTATTTCTTATCATGTTAAAATTTCCCACCTTGACTTTACTAGGAGGATTCAATTACATTGAGGACAATGTAAGGTTTAAGTGTGGGGGAGTGGTTAAGCATGTATTTAAAAAATTACAAAAAAATTAAAAAAAAAAAAAAAAGTTTTACATAGAAACTCCAATTTTTAAAGATTTTAGAGTCACTAGCATACTTCTAGGTATGTTTACATAGAGATTTTGACCGACATAATTGAACTTGGAAATGTTAGAGAACTACGTTCGGATTTCTTGTTTGTTTGAGTGTTAAATAATGGATTTAATCATGCCGGTGATGCAAATTTGGTGCAGGGAGAAGTGCATTATTAGAGTTCTTTGATCAATCATTAGTGGAGACTACCCGTATTCATATCATGTGAGGCACCGACCAGAAATTAAAGAGCTTTCTTTTGAGTGTGTGTCACCGTAAGTAAATTCCGGGTAGAATGGTGAGCTACCCAACCTCCCACCAATAGAAGCATTACTCTTTGATCTCTTGAGTGCTAATTTTGTCAATCATAAGGGTGACGTCTATAGATGAAAGCTTCCTTCTTGTAGTTCGATTTGCAGTTAGCACCATTCTCTCTCTCGACAACAACGGATCCATAGAAACACTCTCATCATCAACAAGGAGCGACATCAAAATCTACAAGGAAAGTTGGAAAAGTTCAAGGTTTATAAGCAACAAAACGAGAAAAAGAGCAAATTTCATATTCAAGTAAAGCAACATACAAATGAGCGGATTTTACATATATGTTGAGGACTTACAATACAATGAGGTAATTTTATATCCAAGTATGAAGACTTATTCATGAAAGCGAAGAAAATTAAAAGGTGAGAATTTTTGAAGTTTATGATTTCAAGACGGTACAAGTTGTGAAGAATCAAGCGGTAAAATACTTCTCCCACGGCCATGGTTGTATTTAATTTCTCTTGTTTTGAATTCCAAAAAAAAAAAAAAAAAAAAAAAATTGAAAAAAGAAAAGAAAAGGAAAGAAAAAAAAAAGAGAGAAAAAGAAGAGAAATATTTGTTTTGTTAATAAGCCGTGGGGAAGGAAAATTTATAAGGAAGTTTCAAGCGACAAGGATTTAAGGTAAAAAGGTTACAAATTGTTAAGGATTTACGAAATTCAAGAGTTTATCATCAATAGTTGAAACCGAAGACGAAGAAGATCAAGACGAGGAGCGGAAGACGTTTCTATTGGATGCCGTGAGAGTGGTGTTATCATAATTGGCGATCGGATGTGAAGGTGAGTAATTAATCTCATCCTCGATAATAATGATTGATTTCCTTTCTTAGAGATCGTCAGAAAAATGGTTTTTCAAAATATTAAAAGATGTGGGTTTTTAAAAATATTTCGGAAGTTGTCCTTCCCACCATTCAACGTGTTGCAGGAATTCTCTCTTCATTCCTACCTGCACACATGTGAGAACCATAAAAAAGACGTCTTTTTGAGTGCAATTATCATAAAATCCTATTTGGTGAGGCAGAAGTCGAGGCGAAATGCTTATTGATCGTTTCTCAAACACGCATTCTCTCATTATGGTGTGGTTATTTCTCACTCAACATTTAAGAATGAGAATATGTTCTTTAGTATTTCTAACTTCTTATTACTAGCATGCAGAAACTCTATGTCCTCATAGCTTTTTGGATGCTTAGGACGCTTGAACGCTTTGAAGTTGTGAGTTTTTAGTTTGATTTGCTCGAGGACTAGCAAAGTCTAAGTGTGGGGGAATTTGATAGGGTGTAGAATACATCCTATTTACTATCTATTGTTTATGCTTTCTTTGCTATTTTTCTTGTAAATTATGTATTTTACGCTTGTTTTGAGTTTTGTAGCTACTTTGGAGTCACACGGAGGAAAAGAAGAAGAAGTTACTCTATTTGAGCCAAAAGGGCAAAATTGTCATTTCATGGGCGATCACTATCTGGAGCCCAGCCAAGGTTAAGGGCTACTCTCTATTGGAGGATTACTAAAGAAAGGACAGTTCAAGATAAGGGGCTGCCAAACTGGGTAGCCCTTATCCAGAAACGTAGTGCTGTTATCAGTTGGTCAAATGGATGGGTTATGTCCATGGATGTTGAAACCCAAACCCATAGACCCACACTCGTATCCGGATCCAAACCCGAAACCGGATCCAAACCCAGCTTTCATACACCAACCCTAAACTCGAGAAATTCATTTTCATCATTCATTCCTACGAGTGAAACTGAGAGAAGATCAAGAGAAGAAATTGAGAGCAGCTGCTGAAATTAAGATCGAGAAAGTGTTGTTGATAACGAAGAAACGATTCTGAGATAGAAAAGGGTTGTTGGTTGAAATGGAAGCTGTTGACGATAGAATTAAGGATGAATGTTAAATTATAGATGGGTTAATAGTTAGGGTTTCTTCGTGGCTAGCTGCTGGTACTCGAGAGAAGATGATGTTCAAATCGAAATCCAGTTGATTAGTAGTTTACGGTGATGGAAGTGAAGGTGGTTTTATTCTTTGTTTTGAGAGAAGCAATTGGGGTTTCGTTGTTTTGCAATAAATTTAGACAGATTAGGGTTTGGTTTGAAATGGGTGCGATAATTCATGGGTTTGGACTTAATCGATTAATGGAGAAACGATGTTGCTGTTGTTGTTCGATGCAACAGGTGATGGGTTTTGAGGTGATAAGAAGATGTTAATATTCTTGGGTTCGAAATTGATTCCACAGAGATGAGATGGTGTTAAACAGAACAGGTGAGAAGGGTTTGATGATTGGTGATGATTCAGTGAAGATAAGTCAGAGATGATGGAATTGAAATTAGATTAAGGGTTCTTCTGTGATTCAATTTAATTGAGAGAGTTCAGGGTTTCGATTTCCATCTGCAATTGAACAAGAAAGTGATATGGGTTTGTAAAGGTGGTAATGATTGAAGCATCTGTTCTTTGGTAATTGCGAGAGAAGATGGTGATGAACTTCTTTGTTGAAACCGAGATTGTAATCATTGTTGAAGTTCAGTGGGTAGTATGAAGTGATGAGAAGGTACTAAATGACACGAATGTTTGAATCGTGAATGAATGAATGTGCAGCTCAGATGAGTTGTGAGGATGGAGCAGAAGCAATGGATGGAATGGGATTGTGTTGCTGTTGGTATCGAAGATCCTGGAGGTATTCGAGCTGAACTATGGCTGCACAATAGGTGTCTGTGGCATGAACTACTTGTGGTTGGTGGTGGTCGAGTTAATGGTAGCAGGAGCTGGTGTTTCTTTGAATTGCAACTGCAGATTATGCTGGTGGGTTTGAGAATGGTGGAAAGTGAGCTGATGCAGTGACAGGTGCATAGAGCTAGAGATTGCAGGATTGTTGTAGTTTTTGGCTGGGATTGTGGCCGGAGCTAAGTTGTGTTAGGCGAGAGAAGTGAGCTGAGAAGATGCAGTGCGAGTTAAAGTGGCAATTGGAATGGAACCTAGGGTTTTGCGGGTGCGCTGCAGATTAGCACTCGGGAAGCCGAATGGTGCTGCTCATGAGTTCGAAGGACGGGGATCGTTGGATGCGCAACGAGCCGGGAATGATTGCTAATGACGTATATGGTGTCGGCAGGTGGGTTGCCGAGACTGTGGAGACTGCACGAGAAGAACAGAGTCGAGCTCGAGCACTGAGAGGTAGAGCTGAGCATGAAATGACGAGGGAATCTGAGTTGTAGCACTTCAGCGATGAAGAATGGAGCAGTCTCTGAAGTGCTGTTGGCTGGCTTGAGAAGGTTGAGTGGTTGGCTGTTGTTGCAGCTGCAGAGGGAACTGTTGGTGGAATTGGAATTGAAGAACAAGGCATGAATCGAGGCCGGGTGTTGGCGAGAATTGAATGGTTACGAGGAAGGATACTGACCATATGGGTGTAATGTAAAATCGCACAAGCGCAACAAATTTGGCTGGGCAAGTAGCACAGCTAGGGCGTCGGCCGAGGAGTTAGCTAGCTGACTCGGGTCTGACTCAGTGACTCACCCCTTGACCCGGTTGACTAACGATGACCGTTAAGTCAACAGTTATCTCTAACGGTTGACTGACGGAATATTCCGTCGAATATTCCACTGACGGAGAAATTTTCAGGTGGCCGGCGGTGACGTTTTCCGTAGGATTAGGCCACAATACCGCTTTTCCCATGAGCCAAAAATTCCAGAATTTTCTACGGACTTCTCTCATGGGTGTGAAGACTTGGGCTTGGAATTGGATGGAGAATTGGACTCAAATTTGGAAAGAGAAGGTGGAAGAGTTGAGAAAAGCTTGGATTTGGAAATTGAATTGCTAAAGGAAAAGGATTCTATTCCTTGGAAGATTTGGAGAATATTGAAGCCTATAAATAGAGAAGTTTTCTACATCTCTACACACACCTCTCTACACACACAACACCTGTGTTTTTGCTAGCTTTTGAAAATTCTTCTTTTTAATTATTTGCGTGAACTTGAAAATTCTCCTTTTAATTATTATTTGTGTGAATTTCAAAAGCATGAGTAGCTAATTTTATTATTGATTGAGGATGAATTCCTAGTTCTTAACATATGATTTAAGTTTTTGTTTTCAATTCTATCTTGAGGTTTTTCACATAATTATCGTTTGTTTTTACTAATAGGAATGATCTTAATGACATTCATGATTGATTGATAGATTGTTTAGAGTGCACGCTAAATTGATTTGTTAATTTGATCTAAAGCTAGTGAAAGTTAGGAGATAAGTAATCGTTTCTTGACTTTTTACATAAGTAGCGAACACGAGACCTTGCGGAGGGATTCCGTGGAGCAATTGTGTGTGAAAACAACGTTAGCAAGTAGACCTTGATCTAAGAGTCTAACTACTAATATTGACCTAATAAGTTCATGAATCTTAATGCGTTTATTTAAATTACATCTAAAGTGATCTACTACTAGGTGGTTTGGTAAATAGAATCCGGTAGTCGAGAACTTCCGTGTCCCGGTGATATAAGGGATTTAGGGGTTTAGCACTGATCTAGCTGCTTTACCTACGGTTGGTGATAATTTGTGACTAATAACAAGTAGAAAAGAACATAACTTGATTCATTGTTTCGTAACGAAGAAGGATTCCTTGGTCTTGTCTCTCTTATTGCTTTCAACTTTCGATTTTAATTGCTTTGTTTATTTTCTTTTGCTTTTTACACCCCCCTTTTGTGACAATTTTTACAACTAGAATCTCTTGCTCCTCGTGGGAACGAACTTGACTTCCATTATATTATTTTTAATTGAGTGGAAATATTGATTAATTTGATTGCACCTACGACACGCATCAGAGTACTTTTATGTAAGGACCTTAACCTTGATACTTGGAAATTTGTGCTACTCTGCTGCGAGTGAACACAAATTGTCATGCCATATCAATATTAAGGGTTCGGCCGGGGAACATAGCATAGGAAAAATACTCGACAGGCTTCGGCATTAGTGAGTAATGCATCTAGGAGCTTATATACTCATTAGGCTCTACACTAGTGAACAATTCATCTAGGAGCTTGAGTTTCAATATAATATGAAGAGACACATAGGCACTCACCAGATTTTGATATATTCTCCAAATTCCCTGCGGAATATAGACATATCAATGTCTACTACATTTGATGCCGGGTCAGATAGATAGACTTTTATAGTTTTCACCCTATACTAAAAACCACCATCAACATCCTTGTACATAAAAGTTTTATCCTTTCTTTTTATCAAAACATGACATAAAAGGCATTAACTTTTGTAAAGTCAAAAGTTCATTCTATCTTCCATCAATACATTCATATCGACATAATAGAGATAACTTTTGAACAAGTATGGTACAGTCACAGGTTCACGGACGTAAACAACATATCCTATTACAATTTGCAATATATAAAATCATAAAGATTAAAATTGCAAAAATCATCTTCCAAAAAATACTTTAAAATTTAAATAAATAAATCTAAAAACAATGAAGATGAAAATCGTTGGACATAGTTATGTGTACTCACAATAATGGCTATTCCAAATCCTAGTTATTCTTCTAAAAACACCAAAATGAAGATTTACTAGACATAACCAAAACAAACTCTAAGAGTAATCACAAGTGATAATTAGAGTTCCGGTATGGAAGCTTCACTGGTTCCAAGACCTTCAAACTTGTGACTAACTATATCAACTGCATCTTCGGAGAAGATATCCTCATTAAGAAGATCCTTAACCTATGACTTCATGAGAGCAAGATCAGTATCAATATTTTTCAACTCAGTTCGTAACAAGTTAAGATCCTTTACAGAGTTCTCGAGCTTAAGTTGAGTCTTCCCAAGATCAGTGAGAAAACCATGAACCACTTCAGCAGAGACCATCTCAGCATTCTCTCGATCTTGATGAGAAAATGCATAATAGCATGAGGCACAGGATTCGAGTTCGTCCGGCTTAACAAGGGTTCTTTTATTCTTCAAAACAAACTCCAAATAAACTGAATCATCAATTGAATCGGCTAGTAAAACCCAAGAACTTAAAGTAGACCCCAACCTTAAAAGAGCACAATCAAGAGTATACGTACTCTTCAAAAGGTTTGGTATTTTTATAGGTTTCATGAAAAAACAGAATCTAGGGTTTTCTAAGTTGGTCAGTGACAGTTAATACGTGTACCCGCACAAACACAACCTTGACATTGAAACCGAAAAGGACCTGAGGAGTGATCAAACAAACAAGAATGTCGTTTATTCACAAAGGTGTTTGCTACGTGAAAAGATTCACAGACATAAGCTCAATAAATCTTATATTCTCCCATGAGAAAAATTTAGAGCATATAATTGTAGCAATTTTTACACAAAAGAAATCTCAAGAAGAAATTTTGTAGAACTTTACACTTATTGAAACAAATATACATATGCAAGACTTGTTTATGAATGATAATCCAGCTAAGAACGATAACAAATCATCATAGAGAATCAGGAAACAATTTCTTCAGCATAAGTATACCTGAATATATCTCACTCAGTCAGGATTTTTATTGCGAGTGAGGTTTCATCCTTGTGATTAATTAGCACAAGTATGAGCCTTGAGCTCATTAAATAAACGTTGTTTCTGGTTAAACCTCTTCTTCCTGATCTTTGGAAGAAAACCATTATGATGTGAAAAGTTATCATAAAATTTACTATCATCAAAATATGACACATAGTTTTGATTCTTACCTGAAGAATTTAGACCATAGGGAATTGACAGCCTGTTGATAATTTCTTTATATCCTTCAATTATCGTTTTTAAGTTGTCTTCCATACCTCCAATTTCCTCTTCTAGTACCTTTGTCACATCATGAACAACATAATCTCCCTTCTTGACAGAAGAATATCCACAAGTTCTTCTTCTTCGTCGAAATGGATTAGGAAGACTGTTATGTGTTTGAACATTTGAGGAACACATTGAACTGACTTTCCTGGTGGGGTACACAGGGTGAGTACTAAAACCAATTGGTTTAGACATACGAATGTCAGTTACACCTTTGAGAATTAAATCTAAGGTGTGTTGAAGACGAATAATAGAATTGTCATTCAACCTAGAATTTATCTTTTGTTTACTTGGTCCTTTTGAATCACAAAAGAGACACACTTTCTGATCACCTGAGTGATTAGAAGAAACAGTCTTATCTCCATTGTTGGGAGAATTTTTTCTTCTGTGTGATGTGGGCTTTCCTTGATTAGGAGAAGATACAGGCACATCTTTTTCAACCGAAGGGTTTTTTGGTTTTGCTTCTGAACCTGATTCTCTTACAGTTAAACCATAAGCAGTTGGTATGGCGGACTCTTTTGAACACTCTTGAATTGAGAGTTTACTTAAGAGATGTTCAATTTTCAAAGCATCCTTTTTGAGATTTACTTCTTGAAGGATTTTTAAACGAGAGTCTCGCTCACTTATCATACCAACTAGAGTATTGACTTTGTGTTTCAACCGATTGACATTATCAGCCAGGATTCTAACAAGTTTTAGAATTACATCACTCTCTTTGGCTGCATTCCTTTCAACTTCAGAGATAGACTCTTCGGTCAGGTAGTCAGGAAAACACTTGTCAATGTTTGTCTGTTTCCTATGAACATAAGGTTCTTCTATATTCGAGATTGACAAATATTTAATAGCCTTTAAGGAAACAGAACTTTTATTTCTGGCGATGCGTTTATCAAAGACAATATCGTCCATCCTCAGATCGCTACAAACACAGACTTACGAGGTCTTTAATGTGTTTGCCTGCTCTGATACCAATTGAAAATGCGGGGGTCTAACAACCACACCCAACAATTCGTTTGGAAATCTGAGAGGACTTACACCAATACACTTTCTAGAGAATCAACTAGACAGTCAGACTCAATCTAGATTAAAGTATATCAAAGAGTTTAGTATCTCGAACTCTTAATTCAATCCGCAATCAGCAAATAGAAATCTGCGAGCCTGATTGAATATAAGAGGAGTTACTTGAACGGTACCAAAGACCAATGTTCAAGTGTTAATCAATGTAAATCAACAACCAAAGGTTGGATATTCTAATTGATTTATCTTAACGCACAACCTGTGATATTTCAATTATATAACAAAATATAATGCGGAAAAGAAATAACACAGACACCAAAATTTTGTTAACGAGGAAACCGCAAATGCATAAAAACCCCGGGACCTAGTCCAGATTGAACACCACACTGTATTAAGCCGCCACAGACACTAGCCTACTACCAATTAACTTCGGACTGGACTGTAGTTGAATGATAGGGTATAGAATACATCCTATTTACTATCTATTGTTTATGCTTTCTTTGCTATTTTTCTTGTAAATTATGTATTTTACGCTTGTTTTGAGTTTTATAGCTACTATGGAGTCGCACGAACGAAAAGAAGAAGAAATCACCCAGTTTGAGCAAAAAGGGCAAAATTGTCATTTCATGGACAAACAATATCTGGAGCCTGGCATCATGTTAAGGGGTAGCCAGTTTTGTGGTTAAAAGAGAAGTGCTAAAAAGCACCTTGGAAGAAACTAAGGGGGTTACCATCTGGGTGACCCTTATCTCAAGTGCTGGGGTGTCAATATCCCGCCCCATTTATAACCTAACCCTAAATCATTTATCTTCTCAATCATTTCGCACCTGAAGAGAGGAAGAAAAGCAGCGCAGCTGCTATTGAATTTGCTTTGTCCGAGAGATTTAGAGATGTAATTGAAGGGTGAAATCGAAAGAGAAAGAAGATTAAACTCAAGCTGCAGCTGGTGGATTTGGAAGATGGATCTGTTGACATGAATTGAAGATATACAAGGGGATTTGGTGGCTGAAATTGATGAAGAACGATGGCGCTGTCATGAAAGAGATCTGGGAGATGAGTTAAAAGGGTTTTGATGAATTTCTGGTGAAGAGAATGGGTTTGAGAAATTGATATTGATGTTCGAAGTGAACTCAGTGGATAGTAGAAGTTGGAGGTCGAATTGAAATAATGGGTTTGAGTGGAAGAAGGAATTGAGGATGATGCTGCAATCGATTGAGAGTTAATGGAGAATGGAGAAGATGGTGGATGTTGTTATGAGCAACAAGAAATTGATAAGAAATCAGAGATGGGTTAATGGCAGAAATTGATTAAAATGGGTTTTGGTGCTGTGTGGGAAACGCTGAAGCAATGAGTTCAGGGAAGAGCTGATGGGTGCAATGAAGTGTTGGTGCTGCTCAAAGGGATTTGATAATGGCTGGCAATCTCTACAATTGAGACAGATGAAGCTGTTGTTGTTTGTGATGAGTTCTGTTAGTCGATTAAAGAACATTTGTTGCTATCGATGGATTCACGATGAAATGGATGAGTTATATGAGAACAGACAGGGGTTGGTGACGAAACTGAAGCAAGTCATGGTTCTGGTCACTGCAACTGGAATTGGAGATGGGTTCTGGTGCTATTGAAAGCTGTTGATTGGCAGTGGTGTTGAGGCTGAATCAGTAACAGATGTTGATGGTGCAGCTGTGGTTAATTGAAGTGGTTGTGCTGATAAATTGCAGGGATGAAAGCTGTTTAAAGCAGCAATTGTGCAAGATTAAGTTGCTGCTCTTGAGAATGGATTGAAGCTTCAATAGATGAATGTGTTAGGCTTCTTAACATGTGAAGACATAGATCGGCCTGAATGTGGCCTGGAAGTCCTATAAACAGCTAAACTCTACGGTTTTTCTGCACCGGCGAGTCAACTCGGCGATGACCGATCCAGCTCAGTGATCCAGCCTAACTCAGCCGAGTAAGCCAATGAGTCAGACCAGCTGTCTCGGCTGACTACTCCTTCCCTTGACCCGGTTGATCGACGGTTTGACTTTTTGACCGTTAGTCCTAACGGTGGACTGACGGAATATTCCGTCGAATATACCAGTGACGGCGAAGAACTCAGGTGGCCGGCGGTGACTATTCTTGTCGGATTCCGGCCATAATACCAGATTTCCGGCGACCAAAATTACAGATTTTTGTATGGATTCTTCTCATGGGTGTGAAGACTTGGACTAGGAATTGGATGGAGAATTGGGCTCAAATTTGGAAAGAGAAGATGGAAGAGTTGAGAAAGGCTCGGATTTGGAAATTGAATTGCTAAAGGAAAAGGATTCTATTCCTTGGAAGATTTGGAGAATATTGAAGCCTATAAATAGAGAAGTTTTCTACATATCTTTTACACACCTCTCTACACACACAACACTTCTTTCTTCTTTATTATTTGTGTGAACTCCTTAACATGAGTAGCTAATTTTATTATTGATTGAGGATGAATTCCTAGTTCTTAACATATAATTTGAGTTTTGTTTTCAATTCTATCTTGAAGTTTTTCACATGATTATCGTTTGTTTTTACTAATAGGAATGTTTATACATTCATGGTTGATTGATAGATTGTTTGGGTGGCCAACTAAATTGATTTGTTAATTTGATCTAAAGCTAGTGAAAGTTAGGGGATAAGTAATCGTTTCTTGACTATTTACATAAGTAGCAAACACGAGACCTTGCGGAGGGATTCCGTGGAGCAATTGTGTGTGAAAACAACGTTAGCAAGTAGACCTTGATCTAAGAGTCTAACTACTAATATTGACCTAATAAGTTCATAAATCTTAATGCGTTTATTTAAATTACATCTAGAGTGATCTACTACTAGGTGGTTTGGTAAATAGAATCCGGTAGTCGAGAACTTCCGTATCCGGTGATACAAGGGATTTAGGGGTTTAGCACTGATCTAGCTGCTTTACCTACGGTTGGTGATAATCTGTGACTAATAACATGTGGATGAAAAACATAACTTGAATCATTGTTTTGAAATGAAGAAGGATTCCTTGATCTTGTCTCTCTTATTGATTTCAACTTTATCTTTTAATTGCTTTGTTTATTTTCTTTTGCTTTATACATCCCCCCTTTTTGTGACAATTTTTACAACTAGAATCTCTTGCTCCTCGTGGGAACGAACTTGACTTCCATTATATTATTTTTAATTGAGTGGAAATATTAATTAATTTGATTGCACCTACGACACGCATCATTGAACCCTAATCAATCTCACACTGATTCAAGGTATAGTTGTGCTCCTTACGTCTCTGATCCCAGCAGGATACTACGCACTTGATTCCCTTAGCTGATCTCACCCATAACTAAGAGTTGCTACGACCCAAAGTCGAAGACTTGTTTGACAAATCTATCTCACACAGAAAAGTCTATAGGATTGAATAAATCTGTCTCCCACACAAATACCCAAGAGTTTTTATTCCGTCTTTTGATAAATCAAGGTGAACAAGAACCAATTGATAAACCGGACTTATATTCCCGAAGAACAACCTAGTATTATCAACAAGTTATTGTGGAATCACAAACGATGAGACGAAGTTTGTTTGTGATTACTTTTCTATCTTGCCTATCGGAGATATGAAATCTCGAGCCAATTATTTCAATTGCACTCAACACGATAGAAACAACAAGATCAGATCACGCAACTACAAAGATAATAGTTGGGTCTGGCTTCACAATCCCAATGAAGTCTTCAAGTCGTTAACCTACGGGGTCTCGAGAAGAAACCTAAGGTTAAAGGAGAATCGACTCTAGTTATGCAACTAGTAACACACATGAGGTGTGGGGATTACCTTTCCCAGTTGCTAGAGTTCTCCTTTATATAGTTTTCAAATCAAGGTTTGCAATCTAAGTTACCTTGGTAACAAAGCATTCAATAATCACCGTTAGATGAAAAACCTGATTCAGCCAAGCTAATATCTTTCAACCGTTAGATCGAACTTAGCTTGTCATACACAAATGAAATTTACCCTCATTTAGGTTTATGTAACCGTACCTAAACGTGTACACCCGGTTGGTTCACAAATAGTTAACCGAGGTTAGCCATATGATTACTCTCATATCAACCTTATTCATATTAACCATAACTAGTTCAAATGACTCAAATGAAACTAGTTAAGAGTTGTTCAATTGTTTAGAAAACACGATTGAAATCAAATCGGTTTGATTCACTTGAATCAATCATGAACATTATAGCCACGGTTTGCAAAGATTGCATTCCTTATGATTTAAATGTTTAAGTCCATGAACTGACCGACTTGACAAAGTAACCAGCTTAAGTATGCATACGGTATGCATACCTAAGCAACCAGTTTTGAGTTTGTTAAGTTTCCAAACTCAGCAGAAATGTTTGGTTCAAAAACTTCCGCCAGTTACGCATACTTAAGGTGACTAGTTAAGAGTTTTGCCAAAACCAAACTCATACTTAACCTGTCTCCTTCACCAATTTCGTATACACACATATGCATACTCTTGGCTCCCGGTTTATGGACTTATACACTAATGTGCAAACACACTATATATGCTTATATCCAAAGATGGTTACATCATCAACTCTTTATCTCAATCATTGAAACATTCTTCTATAATGACAATAGCCGTTTTCACACACTATTAACATCAAAGCAATTTTCAAGATATTGAAATAATCATTATCGAAACATTCCAAGCCTACATCAAATTATTGTATCACACAAACCATGTAAGATGTTACTCGGCAATTTTCTCATGATATAAGATGAACTTGGCCGAAGCGAAAGCTTACCAACACATATTTCGAGAAATATGTAAGCGAGATATACTCAGCTCGAAATCTCAAATGTGTATAAAGAAAACTATATCGTAACACGACTTATGTCTCAATATAGGAGATAGTAGCAATAGACTTTCCAAGTGATAGATAAGTTCAAGTCTCCACATACCTTTTGTCGAAGAGTTCCACAAGCTCCCCTTAGTAGTTCTTCATCTTCAAGAGATGAACGTCGAGAGATTTAAGCTCAACTACACTATCTATGTCCTAGTCCGAGACATCTACAAATAGGCTAGAAATCAAGACTTATAGTTTTGATCACTAACATTGACAAACATGCTTGAGATAACAACGCATGCGAGCTCGACCGAGCAATGCTCTAACAGTTCCCTTCAACAATGCTTCCTCCAGGTCTATTTCTGTTTCGCACATGCCCTTAATAACCTTCATGCACCTTTCAAACGGATACATCCATCGAAAGAATACAAGACCACAAATTTGCACTTCCCTGGTAAGATGCACAGTTAAATGAACCATGATGTTGAAAAAGGATGTAGGAAAGTATTTCTCGAGCAAGCACAACGTCACAACGAGTTCCGACTGCAATTTTTATAGCTCTGCCACCTTGATTTCTTTGCTAGATATTGCCCTGAAAAATAAACAAAACCTGATAATAGCATATCTTGTTGGCTGCGGCATAATTGATTTAATTGCAATGGGCAAAAAATGCTGCATTAGCATGTGATAATCATGCGATTTTAGTCCGATAAGCTTTCGATCTTTTCGATTCACCAGGGTTGAAAAGTTTGAACAATACCCTTGTGGAACCTTTGCTGGCAGAGATGATGCTAGAAAGTGGAGCTCAACTGATTCACAGGGAGACGATTAGAGGAGTTGGCAGTAACGTTGGTTGTACTCGGTGATCGAAAATAGGTAGTTGTTGGTGATTATTAATGGAATGACGGATGTCGAAGAGTCCCATTGAGTTAACGGATTTGATTGCGATGGAGAGAATGGATTCTTGGTCCTTGCTGTCGTTAATGATGATTGTATGTTGGAGGTTAAGCTCGAGAGAGTAATCACGGAGAGGAATAGAGAGAGCTCGGGTAAGGCAGCAATGGTGATCAATGGAAGTGGCTGCTGATATTAGAAGCTTCAACATAGATGGAGAAAGAGCTCGAGCTAATGAAGTCGAGAATGGCAGTGACGAGGAGGATTTGAACTAGAGAAGCTAGAGTATCGAGGTTGAGTCTGGTGGATGATGAAGTTTGCTGCCAGCGATAAAACAAGATGGATGAGCTGTGTTGATTGAGATGACGACGTCGTGAAGATGATTGGCAGTGAAGGTAAGAAGATGTTGATGTACGTATCAGTGAAGATGAGTTTGGAAGATTGAAAGCTGCTGCCATTATCGAAAGAATAGAAGCCATTAATTAACAGCAGTAATGATAGTGCTGTTGAGTATCGGTGGGAAGACTTGCATGCTGTCATGGTCGTGAAGATGGAGTGATGATGTTCGGTAATGGATGATGATTGGAATAATGATGGTTGCTGACATTGAACTCGAGTCAGAGTTGGGTTTTCGTTGATGGCAGTAATGGTGATTGATATCGGTGATACGACTGCTGATGAATATTGGCAGCGACAATGCTTTGGAGCTCGACAGGGAATAATGAGTATTTGCTGCCATTAACGGTGGTGATGTTCGTGATCAATGAAGGTAACAGAGTCATGGAGAGTTGGCTCGAGCTTGGTGATGAGTTTGCTGGCAGAAATAATGACGAGAATCTGATGGAAGGAGTTGGCAGTGACCGTTAATGATAAAGATGGATCTCGAGCTTTGCTGGGATACGTCAGAGATAGAAGGAGCTGAGATAGAGTTGGAGTTGAGGGAAAATACATATGAAAAGAAAACTCACGGACAACCTGGTATACATGAGTCACTGTCCGGAGAAGATTAAAATCCAGAAGAAATCAAAACTCACGGAGGTAAATATGTCCGTGAATTTTCCGGGAGAAAAATGAAAAGTCAGGGAAAAAAATATTTCACGGAGGCATGAGTATCCGTGATTTTGACGGGAGAAAACCAAAACTCAGGGGAAAATTATATTCACGGAGGGAGAAGTGTCCGTGGTTCTGCGGAGGAAAGTTGAAAGTTCAGGGGAAAAGTTTTTGCACGGATACATGACTGTCCATGGATGAAGAAGCCATGGATATTAAGGATCGGGCCTTTTGCAACCTGCACAAGCCCAATGGTTGTGTTAGCACATCTTTACACGGCAGTTTATGGAAGTGGGTTAGTTTGGTGCGTTTTTGGCAAGTGGTCGCAACCTATTCGACCGGGATTTGGCGCACGGGTACAGCCACAATTTGGACACCTATATAAGAGATATTTCTATCTTTAATCTTATATTATTTTTATCAAGCCATTGGAGAGGAGAACTCAAAGGAAGAAAAGCTAGGGTTTGGAGCTATTTCCATCACCGTAACTATTTCTTTACCATTTTATCATATGAAACTCATGGGTTTTGTTAGTACCATGAGTAGCTAAACTTCTTAGTGATTGGGGATGAATTCTAGTTCTAATACATGATTCAATTTAACATATAAATCTATTCAAAAATTATTCATATGATTATTGTTTGTTTTTACTTTAATAATTTTATGATTGATTGATAAATTGTTTAGGTGGCCAACTAAGTCAGTTTATTAGTGAATCTAATGCTAGTAATGAGTTAGGATATCCATAATTGTTGAATAACTCTTACACAAGTATAAATTGCGAAATCTTGCAGAGGGATTCTGTGGAGCAATCGCAAGTAAAAACAACCCTAGTAAGTGGACCGAGCGTACTGAGTTTAACTGCTAGGATCAAACCTAAGTTCACAACCCTTAAGGCATTCAAATAAATTACATCTTGTAAGCGTACCTCAAGGTGGTTCAGGCGGATAGAATTTGGAGACTAAGCGTACCTGTTTTCCATTGATATAAGGAATTTTGGGGATAGCTAAGCGTACTTGCTTTCCTACGGTTGGTAATAATCTGTGATTTACAAAGAATAGATGAATATGCTACTTTGATGAGTGTTTAGTAACGAAGAAGGATTCCCTGATCATATTTCTCTCCATTGCTTGCAAACTTTATTACTTTCAATTGTTTTGTTATTTACTTTGTTCCAAAATCTAAACCAAAACCCCCATTGTGACACTTTTTGACAACTAAATCTCCCTGCTCTTCGTGGGAACGAACCTTATTTACTGCTATATTATTCATTAGTAAAGTAGAATATAAGTGAATTAATTTGAGCACCTACGACACGCATCACCCACCATACCCATATTTTTAAAAGTCCTCAGGTTTTTTTTCTCTCTCCTAAAAGTAATCTGGCGATTTTAGGGTTTTTTGGCTTTTTTTTCAAAAAAAATTTACGCGCTTTCATCTTGGATCATCTTTTCGGTGATCAAGGATGGGGGAGCAATCAGTGGGTGATGCTAGTCATCCTAAGCTAAAGTTTGTTGAACTTGTTATGGGAAAAAAATCATGTTACTACTGCTATTGATGGGGGAGTAAACCAGCTGTGATTATTCCTCAGGATTATTATGAGGAAGGTGTCAAATATGGCGTTTCAGTCTCATTGGGAGATTGGATCTCAAAGGAATCAAACTTAATGATATCAAGGTAAATCTAGAACAACAATGGAACCTTGGAGAGGCTAAGGTTCAGTTCATCCCCTTGAACCGTGGCTTCTTCATTATTAAGTTGTTAACTCAGGCAGACAAAGATAAGGTCTATAAAGATGATAACAAGGATCCATGGATTGTGAATGATTAGCCATTACGACTGATAGAATGGTATCTAGGGTTTGATGCCGATAAGCAATGCACTTCACACTCTACCGTATGGGTCAAGTTTCCAGGTCTACCTGTTGAGATGTGGGTAGAAAAGACGTTGTTATCTCTTGGAACTCCTATTGTTGTAGACCAGAGAACCCTAAACCATGAATACGGTCACTATGCCTCAGTTTTGGTTGATATTGATTTCGCAGAACATGTTACAGATTCAGTTTATGTTAAAGCGGGTGGTCGCAATTTTTTGCAGCCTATTGAAATTTTGAAAAAGCCGAAGTTCTGTACAAAATGCAAGATAGTTGGACATTCAAATACAGAGTGTAGGAAGAAACATGCTACAAACAATGCATCTCAACAATCTGTTCAACAAGTTAATCCTGCTACGGGTACGTTGCAGCAAGCTAATTCCCTAGTCATTCATTCTGGTGAAGCATGGAAAGTTGCAATGCATAAGAAGAATGGAAGAAAAAATAGAAAGGGTTCTAATGCGAATCAGCAAGCTGAATTTGTGAGCATTGAAGACACTGTTGAGTTGTAACAATAGTTGCAAGGTGAATTAGCAAGGTCCGAAGCTGCTTTGCGCAATGCCTCTGCTGTGTTGGAACAGGCTACGCTTGCGCATTCAGTATTACTTAACAAGGCTAAGTCGGTGAGTACTTCTGCCTTGAATGCTAAGCTTGGTGGGAATGTTGAATTGGAAAGAACTAGACTTCCTAATCTAGGTAGGATCCCTGCTTCATCTTTGTCTACACCCATGTGTGACGCTCTTGAGCAAAGTTCTGAATATACTTCTCATAATAAATTTAACATTCTGGGAGAGAATTATGTTTGTAAATCCTCAGTTAATCATATGCAAGAGATTGGTAAAATTGATGAAGTTGTTAGGCGTGCTAAACATCAGCAGCTAATAGCACTTCAGGCCAGAATTGACGCTTTGAGGGATGATGATTCCATGTCGGATTTGGAAGATAATTCTGCACTGGGAATTCGAGCTCGAAGTGGTTCGTCTCCAAGACTTAAAGCCTCCTCAAATACTTCTAATCAAGTAAAGCTAAATAAAACTCAGCCCCCAAGAGTTTAATTATGCGGGTCTTATTCTGGAATATTAATGGAGTTTCAAGAGATGCAGCTCAATGTAAACTTAAGGAGCTAATAAGAGATTTTAAACCTGATATTTTTTGTCTTGCGGAACCTAAGGTGCACTGCTCAGAAGCCTTTGGTAATATACTTCAATTGGAAGGTTTTTCTCCTCATGTTATTCACAATGCTTCTTCTTCTAATATTGCTAATCTTTGGGTTTGTTATTTAAATTCAATAAGGCCTTCTATAGTTAATGTGAGTAAACACGCCATTAGTCTTGGGGTTGATGGGGTTCATGTCTCTTTTGTTCATGCAAGTTATGTTCAAGTTACTAGGAGACGTCTGTGGCAGCAACTGAGTATGCAGGATGACACCACTCCTTGGTTAGTCATGGGGGATTTCAATTGTATTCTTCTTCTTGATGAGAATAAAGGTGGTCTTGAGCCGCGAACTTCAGCTATTAATGAGTTTTCGGATTGGTTGGATGACAACAATCTTTTTGAAGCTGATTTTTTGGGTACTAAATTCACTTGGTCAAATAGGCAGTCGGCTAATGATAGGATCATTAGTAAGCTTGATCGTGTTTTTATCAATGCTGCTTGGCTTGCAAAGTTTGGAAATTGGCGGTGTAAAGCTCTTCCAAGGGAAGTTTCCGACCATTCTACTCTCTTGGGTTTTCCTTTTGTTGTTCGGAGACCTAAGAGAGCTCCTTTTCGTATACAGAAGAAGTGGTTCTTACACGCTGATTTTCTTCGTATGTTAGTGAGAGTTGGAACATGCCAGCTCATGGCTCTCTTGACTTTATTTTTTCATATAAATTGAAGAGACTTAAAGGCGTGATCAAAGAATGGAATATTTTGCTTTTTGGTTACATTCATTCTCGGTTAAAGCAAGATCAATTGAAGTTTGAAGATGCGGCTCTTCGTTCAGATGAGGATCCTAATGATGTTACTAATCTCAATCTTATGAAAGATGCTATGTCTAAGCTAAGTGAAACTCGTCTTCAGCACAACACTATGCTTAAACAAAAGGCAAGAAATCAATGGCTTGTGGAGGGTTCAAGCAATTCTTCTTTCTTTCATAATATCATTCGTATTCGGAGAAGTGCTAATACTATTTCTGAATTAGTTGATAGTGCTGGCACTACTATTTCAGATTATGACCAAGTTCGAGATCATGTTGTGCAATATTATGGAGATAAGTTCAATGGCCAAGAGCTGGACTATGACTTTAGCTTATTTGATTATGAGCATCCTAGCATCTCGGAGGCGGAGAGTCTTCCCATGGACAGAATTCCTACTCCGAAGGAAATCAAACAAGTTGTTTTTGATTTAGGAGCGGACAGTGCCTCGGGTCTAGATGGTTTTTCTGGTTGCCTCTATCGTCACTGTTGGGATATGATTCAGGATGATTTGATTAAGGCTATTATTTACTGTTGGGATACTGGTCATATTCCAAATGGCATCAATTCAAGTCTTATCATTTTACTTCCTAAGGTAAGAGGTGCAAATATTCTTCGTAATTTTCGGCCTATTGGTCTTAGTAATTTTTTCTTTAAAATTTTTACTAAGATTCTTGCTACTAGGCTAGGCAGTGTTTTGGATAATCTTGTTTCTGAGGAACAAGTTACGTTTATGAAAGGGCGTAATATCCATGAAAACATTAGTTGGCTTCGAAAATGGTTAATGAGCTTCACCTTAAGCGCAAAGATGGTAATATTGGCCTCAAGCTTGATATTTCTCAGGCTTTTGACACGGTGAGTTGGGCTTTTGTGTTGGAGGTTTTTCGTAGATGGTTTCTCGGAACAGTTGTGCACATGGATTCTTAATATTTTGAATTCGGCTAGAATCTCTATTCTTTTGAATGGCAGTCCGGAGGAATATTTCAAAATTAATAGAGGTTTACGTCATGGGAATCCCCTTTCTCCTCTGATTTTTGTCTTGATTGAAGATGTTCTTAGCAGAAATATTATGAAGCTTTTTCGTGATAAAAAGATGTCTGACATGGTGAAAAGAGGTGGTATCTCTCCTACTCACCTTTTCTTTGCAGATGATATTATGATTTTCTGTAAAGGTAATTTAAAAGTCTTCATAATCTTGTGGACTTGTTGGGCAAATATCAGAGAGCTTCGGGCAAACTGTGTGTAGGCAGAAGAGCAAGGTTTATTATGGTGGTGGTTCTTTGAGTAGAAGAACATACCTTGCGGTACACATCAAAATGCATAGTTCTAACTGCAGCATCTATTGTCATGCTGAAATTCTTGTTCAAAAGATAAACTAATATTTATCAGAAGAAATATTAGGCTAGTTCAAGATGCATATATGTCAAAATCAGTGAAAAATAGAGTTTTCCAAGAGTATTGAACAGCAGTTACTAAAATAGGCATATCTTACACCGAGTAGCTCAGTAAAAGACACTTAATCTCACAATTTATTCGTCTTTCAAAGGATTAAATTTCATGAAAAGAAAAATTAATTCATTTATTATCTAAAGTGCCCTAAAATCGAGCCGAAATGTCACCTGACAGTACATAAAAATTCTGAAGTGATGTTGATTGTTTCAATTCAACAAATCCTCTTATGAAACCCGTGATTTATAGTGATGTGCAAGACTACAATTGTTAGATCATTGCTCGGTTGAAATCGCATGCGTTGCTATCTCAGGCATGTTTGTCAATGTTAGTGATCAAAACTATAAGTCTTGATTTCTAGCCTATGTAGCTAAAGGTCTCGGACTAGGATAGAAAGTGTAGTTGAGCTCAAGAACTCCATGGCAATCATCATACAAGACGAAGGACTACTCGAGGAACCGGTGGAACTTCATCGACTAAAAGGTATGTGAAAACTTGAACTTATCTGTCACTCAAAAGTCTATTTACTCTATCTCCTACTCGTGAGACAAAAGTCGTTTAGACGTATAGACTTTCATTATACACATTTGCTATTTCGAGCCGAGTTTAACTCGCCTATCTATTTCTCGAAATATGTGTTGGTAAGCTTTCGCTTTAACCGAATTCATCTTTACCTAGTGACGAAAGTCATGATATGTTTCAATCACTTTGGAAATTGCTCTGACAAAAAATGGTCTGTGAATAACGGCTATATAACGTTCTATGAGACTGTTTCAATGATTGAAATGAGAGTTTAGATTACATAACCATTGGTAGGATATAAGCATTGATGTGGAAACACATATATTTATAAGTCCTTATTCATTGAACCAATGTTTGCGAACTTTGTTGATCAACAGAAATGGAAGTGGCGCAAGCCAAGTCCGCGAATCGCGGAAGTTCTCACCCGAGAATTTCTCATTGGAGTTTGTGTACTCCTTCCATGAGCTTAAGTCCGCGAACCCAGTCCGCGAACTTGAGTAGGTTATATATAAAACCGGTTGTTCTTGAACTAATGTTTATATAAATTAAGGAATGCTTTTGCAAACCGTGGCTATAAAGTTCATGAACCGATTCGAGTGAATCAAACCGTTTTTGCTTCGATTGTGTCTTGTGTAGTTACATAAGCAATTGAAAAACTCTCTAACTAGTTCATTTGAGTCATTTGAACTAGTTATGGTGAAGAAGAATATGGTTGATATTAGAGTGATCATATGGATAACCATTTGGTTAACTATTGTTGAACCAACAAATGTTAATGTTTGGGTACGGTTCATAAACCCAAAATTGAACATTTCGTTTGTGTATAACAAGCTAAGTTTTTGATCCAACGGTTGAGAAATATTAGCTTGAATCTAATCAGGTTTTCATCTAACGGTGAATATTGAATGCTTTGTTACTAAGCTAACATTGATTGCAAACCCTGATTTGAAAGACTATATAAGGGAGAACTCTAGCAACTGGGAAACCTAATCCCCACACCTTACGTGTGATACTAGTTTGCTAAGTTAGAGTCGATTCTCCTTTAACCTTTGGTTTTCTTCTTCTAAAACCAAGTTAACGACTTAAAGACTTCATTGGGATTGTGAAGCCATACCGATACTACTTTTCTTGTAGTTGTGTGATCTGATCTTGCTGTTTCTATCGTACGAGTACAATTGAAATAATTGGTTTGAGATTTATATCTCCGATAGGCAAGATAGAAAACAAATCACAAATACTTCGTCTCATCGTTTGTGATTCCACAATATTTTTTTCGCTGCGTCAATTAAGATTATTGTGAGGTGATCAATAATACTAGGCTGTTCTTCGGGAATATAAGTCCGGGTTATTGATTGGTTCCTATTCACCTTGATTTATCAAAAGACGAAACAAAACTCATAGGTTTATTCGTGGGAGACGGATTTATCTATTACTATAGACTTTTCTGTGTGATATAGATTTGTTTATTAAAGTCTTCAACTTTGGGTCGTAGCAACTCTTAGTTGTGGGTGAGATCAGCTAAGGGAATCAAGTACGTAGCATCCTGCTGGGATCAGAGGCGTAGGAGCATAACTGTACCTTGGATCAGTGTGAGATTGATTGAGGTTCAACTACAGTCCATACCTAAGTTAATTTGGAGTAGGCTAGAGTCTGTAGCGACTTAATATAGTGTGTGTTCAATCTGGACTAGGTCCCGAGGTTTTTCTGCATTTGCGGTTTCCTCGTTAACAAAATTCTGGTGTCTATGTTATTTCTATTCCGCGTTATATTTGTTTATATAATTGAAATATCACAGGTTGTGCGTTGTTCAATCAATTAGAATATCCGACCTTTTGGTTGTTGATTTAAATTGATTGACACTTGGATATTGGTCTTTGGTACCATCCAAGTTACCTCTCTTTGATAAAGACTCGCTGATTTCTATTTGCTTGAGTAAAGATCAAATCGAGAGATTGAGATATAAACTCGTTGATATACTTTTTATCTAGATTGAGTCTGACTGTCTAGTTGATTCTCTAGAAAGTATATTGAAGTTTGTCCATACAGATTGCTAAGCGAAATATTGGGTGTGGTTGTTAGACCCCTGCTTTTTTAATTGGTATCAGAGCCGGCAAACACGTTTACGACCTTACAAGTATGTGTTTGTAGTGATTTGAGGATGGACGATACTATCTCCGATAAACGCGTCACTAGAAATAAAAGCTCTGTCTCGTCTGCTTCTATTAAAGAGAAAGATTCTTCAATCTCAAATATAGACGAACCTTGTGTTCAAACAAGACAGACAGGCTGCGACATATGTTTTTCTGATTACCCTTCAAAAGAGTCTATCTCTCTAAATGAACGGGAAACAACTAAAAAGAGTGATTTGATTCTAAATCTCGCTAGAATTCAAGCTGATAGATTTAATCGGTTAAAATATCATGTCGATAATCTCCTTGGTGTAATAAGGGACTACAATTTCAAAGAAAATACTGAGGATCACTCCTCCCGTCTGGTTCTCGAGGCAAGCCTCAAAAAGGATGCCGCGGAAATAGAACATCGCTTGAAGAAACTCTCTATTCAAGGATGCTCTAAGCAGTCTAATATACCAAGTGCTTCTGCTACAACTAAAACCGTTTCTCCAGAAGTAAAATCGGAATCCCTTCCTGTCAAAAAAAATGTGTCTGAATTTCCCGTTGACCAAGGGTGTTCCAAATCACATGGAAGGAAGAAATCTCCTAACAAGGTTGTTAAGACTACTTTGTCTAATCACTTATGTGATCAGAAAGTATGCCTCTTTTGCGATGCAAAAGGCTCTGCTAAACAAAAGAGAAACTCTAGGTTGAATAAAACCTCCTTGGTTCAACTTCAAGATTTGATTCTCAAAGGTGTAACTGACATTCGTATGTCTAAACCAGTTGGTTTTCGTACTTACCATGTGTATGTTGCCAGGAAAGTCAGTTCAATGAGTTCCTCAAATGTCCTAAAGCAGAATAGAAGTCTTAACAAGAATCACTCGAGAGAAGATCAAGTTAATTCCCCTGGAAACAACTTTACCCTTGATGTGAATGAAATCCCAGAAGAAACAAGATAAATTGATGATGTGAGAAATAACCTGATGGAGATAATTGAAGAATATAAAGAAATCATCGACAGGTTGTCTTCCTCCTCAAGTCAAAATTCTTCTGGTAAGAACTCTAACTATGTCTCATATTTTGATGACAGTAAGTTTTATGATAATTTGTCACATAAAAAGAGATCTCTCTCTAGATTCAGAAAAAAGAGACTCGATCATAAACACGGTTCTTTTAATAAGCTTAGAGCTCATACTTGTGCTAATTAATCACAAGGATTAAGAACTTGCTCATAAAAATCCTGTTGATCAAGATGTGTAAGATTCAGGTATACTATGGCATTCTTTTTGTTCTGCTTAGTTGAGCTATTTTCTTATCGTTTATGGCTAAACTAGTGTCTGCAGACAATATTTCCTAAAATGGTATTTATAGTATTCATTATCGTTTCTCTCTTCTTTATGCACTTCTTATTGCAATTAGGAGGTATGCTACACTTATGCTCTAAATTTCTTCGCTGATAATCAAAGAAATTTATTGAGGCATTTACGCAAGTCTTATGTAGCAAAACAAAATTTGTTTTTTATTCCTTGTGGGTCATGTTGTATTCGTATGTGTACACACGTTATCATCACGAGTCAACAGTTTGAAAACCCTAAAAATCTTCTTCCCTAAGAAAACTTTAAATACCAAACCCTTGAGTCACGTTTGCATACTCTGGAGTTGTGTGTTTTGTCAAGAATGTCTTCCTCTTCACGAACTTGTGGTTTTGCTAGAGGCTTTCTTGCTAAAGTTATTGGTTTTGAGTCCAAAGGGAGGAAGAAAAGAACTCTTGTTAACGATGATCATCCCAATGCCTCATGTTACTTTACATATACACATGAGGATATTGAGAAAGAGGAGATGATCTTTGCTAAAGTGGTTCATGACTTTCTTAAATATTACAAGGAAGAAAAACTGCAGCTTGTTGATACCTTGAAAAGTCTTGATGTGTTAAGAACTGAGTTGGAAAAGGTTACATCTGACCTTGATCTCATGAAAGCACAAATTAAGGATCTTTTCCATGAAGATATCTTTTCTAAAGATGCAGTAGATGATGTCGATTACAAGTTCAACGATCTCAAGACTCATGAGGATCCAGAACCGTCTATATGACTTCAGTTTGTGTTCGACATCGGCATAAAGTCTATTTCTGATTTGGTTTTTGTCTAATTCTTCTATTTTTTCTTGTTTTGTTGAGAAGGATTACTTGAGTTTGGAATAGCAATTATTGTGATTATACATAGCTATTGCCAAACGTTTTCATCTTGCAATGTTTTTAGATTTATTTAATTAAATTCTAAAGTTTATTTGGAAGATGATTTTGCAGTATTAATCTTTATGGTTTTATATATTGCTATTTGTTATGGGATATGTGTGTTTGCGTCCGTGAACTATGATTGTCCCATATCTTGTCAAAAGTAAAGTCTTTCGTAAGTCGATATTCTTATATTGATAAAGGAATGAATGGACTTTTGACAAATACAAAAGTTAAGCCTATATTGTCAATTATTGATGGAACATAGGTTAAAATCTTTTGTTTTCAAGGATTATGTCTATTGTATGTCATGGTGCAAATTGTGATGGAAAATAGAATGAATCCTTGTGTATTCCGCAGTAATTGATCTTCCCTGATCCATATTTTTGTGTATTACTGTGAGACTCCGTAATGTGTCTTATGTTGAGCACTAAAACAATCAAAGTTGATTATTTTCATGGTTAGCTTTGTTGTTGTTCCATAAGGTACTTTATGTCGAGCATATTGGACTACATTAATCATCTTGTTTGGTTATTTAGTTATGACTCCATAAGTTTTCTTATGTTTGAGCACTTTTGATTGGGTTGGTTATTTTCATGATTAAGTTAGTCACTACTCCATAGATTCTCTTATGTGAGTACGGTAAATTAAATTGATTACTCTTTGTGATTAGTTTAATTGTGTTCGATTAAATTAATCATGGGTTCTCTTGTGGTTAATTTAATTGAGTATTTTGGATTCAAATTCATACTTGTATGTGATTTGTTATGTCCAAAGAAATCCTTCTTTTCCTTCGAAATTAAGGTCACTCTTGTTGTTCTTTCGGGAATGACATATTATGGGGGAGAGTTCTTTTTGAACTTGCGCTTAATTGCCATATCTTTGTGGGGAGTGCGGCTGTGGAATATTATAGGGGTTATCTTGTATCTTTAAACACCTTGATGAATGCATTTAGTTTCGTCTTTATGATTGCATCTAAATAAGATAATGTGTGTTTCTTTCTTTTGGTCATGAAATGTCTCTTTCGGAAATTTCATTTGGATCCCGTTCTTGTACCTTTGCCAATTTTATTGACAAAAAGGGGGAGAATTAATATGTAGTTCACACTACAAATACATATGGTTTTCAGATCATTATGTAAGGGGGAGTGGTTTCCATGTGAGATGGAGTATTGACTAAGGGGGAGTGATACATATCACCATAGTATTGTTGTTGAAGTTGTGATACAATTGAACTTTGACGCTGTGTAATGACACTATGACACTGTATAACAATGATTGAGAACTCTTGTTTTCTTATTGTTATAGCTACGGATTTTCAACAACGATGATGCTAAACTTACAACATTTTGGATCATTGGAGTACTTGGAAGTGACGAAGATTTCGAGTAATGTTGAAGATTAGACATGTGGAATAGGAGCTACAAAAGTTAATTTATTTATTTTTTGTATTCCATATGTATTAATAGTTTTGCCACTAAAATTGACAAAGGGGGAGATTGTTAGAACATTGCTCGGTCGAACTCGCATGCGTTGCTATCTCAAGCATGTTTGTCAATGTTAGTGATCAAAACTATAAGTCTTGATTTCTAGCCTATGTAGCTAAAGGTCTCGGACTAGGATAGAAAGTGTAGTTGAGCTCAAGAACTCCATGGCAATCATCATACAAGACGAAGGACTACTCGAGGAACTGGTGGAACTTCATCGACTAAAAGGTATGTGGAGACTTGAACTTATCTGTCTCTCAAAAGTCTATTTACTCTATATCTTATTCTCGAGACAAAAGTCGTTGAGACGTATAGACTTTCATTATACACATTTGATATTTCGAGCCGAGTTTAACTCGCCTATCTATTTCTCGAAATATGTGTTGGTAAGCTTTCGCTTTAACCTAATTCATCTTTACCTAGTGACGAAAGTCATGATATATTTCAATCACTTTGGAAATTGCTCTGACGAAAAATGGTCTGTGAATAACGGCTATATAACGTTCTCTGAGAATGTTTCAATGATTGAATGAGAGTTTAGATTACATAACCATTGGTAGGATATAAGCATTGTTGTGGAAACACATATATGTATAAGTCCTTATTCCTTGAACCAAAGTTTGCGAACTTTGTTGATCAAGAGAAATGGAAGTGGCACAAGCCAAATCCACGAACTCAGTCCGCGAACTGGCGGAAGTTCTCACCCGAGAATTTCTGCTGGAGTTTGTGTACTCCTTCCATGAGCTTAAGTCCGCGAACCCAGTCCGCGAACTTGAGTAGGTTATATCTAAAACCGGTTTTTCTTGAACTAATGTTTATATAAACTAAGGAATGCTTTTGCAAACCGTGGCTATGAAGTTCATGAACTGATTCGAGTGAATCAAACCGTTTTTGCTTCGATTGTGTCTTGTGTAGTTACATAAGCAATTGAACAACTCTCTAACTAGTTCATTTGAGTCATTTGAACTAGTTATGGTGAAGAAGAATATGGTTGATATGAGAGTGGTCATATAGCTAACCATTTGGTTGACTATTGTTGAACCAACAAATGTTAATGTTTGGGTACGGTTCATAAACCCAAAATTGAACATTTCGTTTGTGTATAACAAGCTAAGTTTTTGATCCAACGGTTGAGAAATATTATCTTGAATCTAATCAGGTTTTCATCTAACGGTGAAATATGCTTTGTTAATGCTTTGATTACCCCGATTTGAAAGACTAACATTGCTTTTTTGCACTTTGTAACAAATTGTAACAAAACCAAAAATTGTGTTTTAAAAAAATTTGAAAGACTATATAAGGGAGAACTCTAGCTTTTAAAAGCGGGAAACCTAATCCCCACACTTGTTAATTTATTACGTGTGATACTAGTTTGCTAAGAAAAAAATAATAAATTTAATTAGAGTCGCAAACCATAATAATAAATTTATTAATTCTCCTTATATTTTTTAACCTTTGGTTTTCTTATTCTAAAACCATTTTTGAAATAGTTAACGACTTAAAGACTTCATTGGGATTGTGCTTTTTAAATTATAGTTTACCAAACGTCATGCGATTTATTTCGATGCTACTTTTCTTATAGTTGTGTGATCTCGATCTTGTTGTTTCTATCGATTCTCCTTTAACCTTTAGTTTTCTTACAATTGAAATAATTGGTTTGAGATTTATATCTCCGAGTACAATTGAAATAAGGTTTGAGATTTAAGATAGAAAAGAAATCACAAACACTTCGTCTCATCGTTTGTGATTCCACAATATCTTTTTTCGCTGCGTCCATTAAGATTATTGTGAGTTGTAGCCATGTATGTCTGGGTTTTGGCAAGAACTCCTTGTCTCTCCATTAAATCGATAATGGTAATGGGAGGTTGGTTTCCTCTGGCTCCTCCAGACTCTCGTCCTGACGAAGAAGTGGTAGCATCCCTAGTGATGATTAAAGGCGTTATGCTCGAAGAAATATTAGGAGTAGAGGCGACTCTGACTCTGGTAATAGGGGGCGTCACGCCAGAGGGGATGCTTCCGGTGCTGCTAGTGTTGGTGCTAGAGGATGTAACGCCATGGGATGTGTTGACTGCGCTTGCGGACGGTACATTGATGTTGACCATTCCTTTTTTCTCTCGTTCGATACGGCCACATACCATGTTTGCATCGTCGTTGGCGGAGGTACAGACCTCAGACAAGGATTCAAGTTTTTTTGTGTCATCTCTGAAATTGGTGGCGTTCTCCGAGCGAATATTTGCTGGCTTTTGCTACAGCCGGTTTGCCATACTCTTTAAGAGACAAAACGTCTCATTTTGCATCTTGACAATATCAGCTTGATTTGCGACAACATCTTCTAATATTTTTGCCATACCTTCCATAGTGATTGCTTTCGAGCATTGACGGCTTTGGAAGTGTTTGGGATAGCCGGGTAACTCATGAAGCGGAAAGTTAGGATTGGTGATTGAAGTGAATTCTGGTTAATGATTGAATTTAGACCTAAGATCCACCATTTTGAGTTTGGGAAGATTGGAATGAAAATTGGTAAATTGGCTTCCCAACCGAGAGATTAATCTCCCACTGTGATCGCCAGTTGTTTAGGGGTAAAAACGGATTCTGCTGTTTATGGTAAATTTGGGTGTGTTGATGAGAAACGAATTCAAACCCTAAACAAATGCACTGCACGGGAGTACTTTAGATTCGAGAGATCAATCTGTACAATCCTGGCCTAAACCAAGAAATGGTCGTTCCAGTCTTGCTTCAGTCACAAAATGAAGGAGAAGGGTTGATCTTAGGGAGGGAAGCAAAGAATGTGTTGAGATCGGAGCGGTTAACTCTGAAGGTGTGGCTATTTTATGACTTGTATCAGAATGTGGAACTGGCTTGCGTAATGTAAGCTATCAGTTCTTGGTGTTTTTTCTGAATAGTTGTGTTGTTAACCAAAACTCCGTTGTTGGTTGAAATAGGTTGAAAAACTATTTATACAAGTTGTGATTGAGCGCACTATGATCTCGTAGGAAGTGGAGACAGTTAAGTAGTGGAGAAGTGGAGTTGTGTAAATGTGGTGACCGTCACGTTTCCATCATGAGGGAAGACCGGTCATCCTTACATCCACTACTCTCTTACTGCTGTTAACCGTCCGCCATTTCCTGACACTTTCTTATAATGGGCGTGTTGTACGCCGCACGCTGTGAACCGCCAGACCAATACCCTGATGAACATCCCCCCAGTTTGTGACGTGTTTGATGTCTCAAGTAGAGAATATGTAGCAAGTTGGCACCTGCAGTTGAGTAGTGGCGCAATGGCGCCTGCCAGTGGCATGGTGGCATGTTGGCGCCTTCCAGTGGCGTAGTGGCATGTTGGCGCCTTCCAGTGGCATAGTAGCGTATTGGCGCCTGCCAGTGGCTTAGTGGCCTGTCGGCGCCTGCCAGTGGCTTTTAGTGGCGCAATGGCGCCTTCCAGTGGCATGTAGGCGTGTTGGTGCCTGCTAGTGGCATAATGGCATGTCGGCACCTGCCAGTGGCTTAGTGTCGCAATGGCGCCTGCCAGTGGCATGGTGGCATGTTAGCGCCTGCCAGTGGCATAGTGGCATGTTGGCGCCCGCCAGTGGCTTAGTGGCGCAGTGGCGCCTGCCAGTGGCATGGTGGCATGTTAGCGCCTGCCAGTGGCATGGTGGTATAGCGGCGCGCGCCAGTGGCATGGTGATGTAGCCGCGCCAGTGGCATGGTGATATAGCCGCGACCACTATATCTTGGTATATTGGTGTTAGACCCAAATATGGCTCAGCGATATTGACTCTAGTTGTTGTATCAAACTTAATGCCTAGGCGGCATTATTTGGCATGGGGCAGCATATTGGGCCCGACCAAATTAGGGTTTGGCATGTCAAAACCCTAAGTGGCGTGTGCGGCTATGTGGCCGCGACATGGTGGTGCTTGTCCGGCCACGTCAAGGAGCGGCCAAAGCTTGATAAATCGACTGGCCAAAACGTACGGTCGTGATTGTTTTTTATAAGGCTGGCATGGGCAGCCTAGATTAGATTTCTTAAGGAATTAAGCACATCGACTAACCAATCTTCCAAATTTATTCAGAAGTGCGTGTGGTGGGTTTAAAGCGATCTGATTGGTCGATGGAAAAAGGGGCGGCAAGCAGCAAATAGGGAGTGTGGCCGGCCAGCCACAGGCAGCGCCCGTTAGGGTGAACTGGCCAGTCAAGTGGCATGGTCGCGCCTCTTCTTGCTGCTGCTCCTATTTACCGCAGCTCCGCTTTTGCTCCTTGTTTTCTGAATTCTGGTAGGACTTTGCTCCTACTAATCCATGGCGGATTAATTTCCTAGCTTACCTAGGTTTGGCCTCGACCAACAGGGTTCAAGATATTGCGCAGGGCGCAGAAAACCTAATTTTTGCAAATTGGTTATGTCAAAATCTGAATCTTGTGAGCTATCACAAAATTGAACAGATTTGATAAATTATGTGTGTTGACACAAAATTCTTTTATTCTCAGAGAGTAGTTAGCGCGTCTTCTGATTGAGTATTTTCATGCAGATCTTAATCTTGATATTTCGGGAAATTCATGTCACTCAGCTGAGAGTGAACACCAATTGTCATGTCATACCAATATTAAGAGTTCGGCTGGGAACTTAGCATAGGAAAACACTCGACAGGCTGTACATTAATGACTAATGCAAGTGGGAAGATAAAATTTACAGAATATTTGGGGTTTTTGCTACACGCACCATTCTGGATAAATTTCATATAAATATACTGAATTGCTCAATACATATGTAGGTAAAGAGGCCTGGGAACTCATCACTCTTAAATGGCTCAGTCTCTTTGCAGAACGACATCGCATTAAATACAGGATTTTACAATTTTAACCCTGAACTATAAACCACCATCAACACTGATGTTCACGAAAGTTTGAAGAACATTCCGCAAGTGTAATTCATGGTCTTCTTGAGTTTTTGAATAAATCAGAATATCATCAATAAACACAATCACACATTCATTCAAATATGACCAGAGTACCCTATGCATCAAATCCATGAATGCTGCTAGAGCATTTGTCAAACCAAAAGGCATAACAAGATATTCATAATGCCATAATGCTGTCCTAAATGTTTTTTTTTTTTTTTTGGAATGTCGCCTTCCTTGATTCTCAAATGATACCCTGATCTAAGGTCAATCTTAGCGAAAAATTCGGCGTCTTTCAACTGATCAAACAAATCATCTATCCTTGGAAGTGGATACTAGTTCTTGATAGTGACCTTGTTCAACTCCCTATAATCAACACATAACCTAAATGTATTATCTTTCTTTTTCACAAACAAAACAGGAGCACCCTATGGAGAAAAACTAGGTTGAATGAATCCTAAACTTAATAACTCTTTTATCTGTGACTTTAACTCTTTCTTTTCACAAGGAGCCATACGATAAGGATTTTTCTAAATTGGAGAAGTTCCCGACAGTAAATCAATGCTAAAATATATATCCCTCTTTGGTGGTAACCCTGGCAGAACAGCTGGAAAAACATCCTTAAAATCACATATAACAGGTATCGACTCCACTATCACCATATCTTCAATGACACAAGCAAGCAAACCAAACCCATTTTCACCACCAGCCTTTTTCAATTTCTGAAACAGACTTTGTGGTTTTATGGTACCCACAAATGCAAATGGAGATTTACCAGTCAAATGAAATGTAACCTCTTTTGCATAACAATCCACACTAGCATGGTATTTAGCTAACTAATCCATACCTAATATGACATCAAAACCATACATTTGTAACACTATCAAGTCTGCAAGTGATTCTTGGTCATTAACCATCATAACACATTTCTCGCAAACTCGAAAATGAAAGGTTTTTCTCCCTAATGGTGTAGCCAGAGATAATATTTTGTTGTTACATACCATGTTTAAATCTAGTTTAGTAGTTATGCTTAGGTTAATAAATGATTGAGTAGAAACAGTTTCTATCAGCACATGAACTAGACGATTGAATAATAATATTTTACCTTCAACCACCTGATCGGTCGCCGAGCCATCCCCTTCCACCACTGTATAAAATACTTGACTCTCTTCTGATTTTTCTTGATTAGAAGTTACTATTGGCTCCATTGCTATACCGCTCCTTGTTGAGCTAACCCTGTTGATGGTTCCTTCAGGCAATCCCTCCTAAGATGACCCCAACCACCAAAACCATGACATCTAAAGGAACCCAAACTAGAACTTGTTGGCGCAGCCGGACGTACTTCCTGGAAACGTTCCCATCTCCCTTGAGGTATAACTGTAGGTGGACGTGTTGTAGGTGGTATTGATGCTGACCCCAATGACCATGGTCTTACTGGAGGTCTGCAAAATGTCTGATTAGGAGCTGATAACATTGGCCGCTTTGCTGGATCTTGTCTTGCTGAAAATTGTTGCGGCCTTTCTCTAATCCGTGTTGAAAGTTGATCTTTCATCTCTTTTTCATAATCAAGAGATCGATTCAAAGCATCCTCATAAGTCTTGATTCGTAAACATGAAAGTTTATTTTGCAACAACCTTGTATATTTATCATTATAAGCGCTAACGGACATACCACCATTCGTTAAAGACATGAACTCATAAAATTTCCTATCTCGTGCTGCATCAGGTACATACTTGTCTATGAATAAGTTTTTAAACCTATCCCAAGTCATTGCTCTACCTTCCGCTTTCATTACAGCATTCCACCAATCTCGTGATGGTCCTCGAAATCTATAGGTAACCAACTTAACCCAAGTACTTCTATCATTAGATACATGTTCCAAAACATGTTCTGCATTTTGCAACCATTCTTCCGCCTTCTCGGGATCTGGAGGGATGCCACTGAATTCCTCCGGAGCAAGCTTTAAATATTGTCGAAGTAAATGTCCAGGTTGATTCTGATTCGGCATAATCATATCCCCTTGGTTTGAAGTCTGACATGTACTCCCTGAGTTATGTCTTGGAGGCAAAATTCCAAGCCTTTCTTCTAATTACAGTTGGTGTTGCCTCATATCTTCCATAGACTTCATTAATATCTCCACATTACTACTCTCAATTTGCTGACCAGATCCACCCTCCAAACTCTAATTCTCAGTATTGTCTGCCATTCTCTGCCACCGCAACAAGAACATAAATCTTAATATCTAAAACTTTACAAGACATATTATAAGCACACTACTCACAAACAACATCAAATAACCATTACTATACTCAGTATGATTTTTATTCATGACGTCTTTTAGATTCTAGCTTTTGCTAAGCGCCCACATAAGATCTACTAATAGGCTCTGATACCAACAATGTAGCACCCCTTTTTCAGAAAATATCGTAATTAACGCACAAATCCACAATTTAAGGTGCTAATCTGCCTAACTTTTTTTCTTCTTTTTTTTTTGTTAAATAGAATAAACGAATATAAAAGAAACCAACTACAGTAAGTTTCAAAAGGACGAACAACAAGAGTTTCCCTTGCTGAAATGAGACCACATGTACTGACTTGATCCTTACACAAAGTGGACACTTACAAAATTGTAAAAAGTGTTAGAGCACTGCTCAGTCGAACTCGCAAGTGTTGCTATCTCAAGCTTGTTTGTCAAGTTTAGTTGCCAAAACTATAAGTCTTGATTTTTAGTCTACTTATAGCTAAGTCTCGGACTATGATAGAAAGTGTAGTTGAGCTCTAGACTCCACGGCGTTCATCATGCAAAGACGAAGAACTACTCAATGAACTGGTGGAACTCCATCGACTAAAAGGTATGTGGAGACTTGAACTTATCAATCACTCAAAAGTCTATCTACTGTATCTCCTATCTTGAGACAAAAGTCGTATTACTATATAGACTTCGATTATACACATTTGCTATTTCGAGCCGAGTTTATCTCGCTTATCTATTTCTCGAAATATGTGTTGTTAAGCTTTCGCTTTGGCCAAGTTCATCTTTACAAGTGACGAAAGTCATGTTGATTATTTCAATATCTTGAAAATCGCTTTGATGAAAAATAGTGTGTGAATAACCTCTATTTAACATCCTCTAAGAATGTTTCAATGATTGAAATGAGAGTTTAGAATATATAACCTTGGATGGATATAAACATTGTATGTGAACTCATACTTGTGTAAGTCCAAAATCCTTGAACTAAAGTATGCGTACTTTACAGGTTCAGGAAGTCCGGAAGCTAAGTCCGCGTACTGCCGGAAGTTCACATCCCGTGAATTTCTGCCGGAGTTTGTGAATTGAAAACAAACACAAATAGGGTACTTAAGTATGCGTACCGGTATGCATACTTGAGTGGGTTATTTTCTAAAAACGGTTTATTCGTGAACTAAGACATATATAAACTAAGGAATACATATTTGCAAATCGTGGCTATAATGTTCATGAATCGATTCGAGTGAATCAAAATCGTTTTTGCTTCGATTGTGTCTTATATACTTCTATGAGATCTAAGCAATTGAACAACTCTCTAACTAGTTCTTTTGAGTCATTTGAACTAGTTATGGTGAAGATGAATAAGGTTGATATGAAAGTGCTCATATGGCTAACCATTTGGTTAACTACTGTTGAATCAACTAGGTGTACACGTTTAGGTACGGTTACACATACCTAAATTAACGTGCATTTGATTTGTGTATAACAAGCTAAGTTCGATCTAACGGTTGAAAGGTATTAGCTTGAATCTAATCAGGTTTTCATCTAACGGTGAATATTGAATGCTTTGTTACCAAGGTAACTTAGATTGCAAACCCTGATTTGGAGACTATATAAAGGATAACTTTAGCAACTAGGAAACCTAATCCCCACACCTCATGTGTGATACTAGTTGTATAAGCTAGAGTCAATTCTCCTTTAACCTTAGGTTTCTACCGAGACCCCGTAGGTTAACGACTTGAAGACTTTATTGAGATTGTGAAACCAGACCCAACTATTTTCTTTGTAGTTGCGTAATCTGATCTTGCTGTTTCTATCGTGATTGAGTGCAATCGTAAGATTGGCTTGAGATTAATTTCTCCGATAGGCAAGATAAAAAAGTAGTCACAAACATCTTCGTCTCATCGTTTGTGATTCCATAATATCTTGTTTCGCTAGTCGATTAAGAATTATTTGTGAGGTGATTGATATTTCTAGGTTGTTCTTCGGGAATATAAGTCCGGTATATCAATTGGTTCCTGTTCACCTTGATTTATCAAAAGACGAAACAAAACTCGTAGGTATTTCTGTGGGAGACAGATTTATCTATTCCTATAGACTTTTCTGTGTGATACAAATTTGTTTATTAAAGTCTTCGACTTTGGGTCGTAGCAACTCTTAGTTATGGGTGAGATCGGCTAAGGGAATCAAGTGCGTAGTATCCCGCCTGGGATCGAGAGACGTAAGGAGCGCAATCGTACCTTGGATCAGTGTGAGATTGAGATATAACTCTTTGATATACTTTTTATTAAGATTGAGTCTGACTGTCTAGTTGATTCTCTTAAAAGTATATTGGAGTTTGTCCATACATATTGCTAAGACTTGAATAATGGAGATATATCAAATGGAGTCCATTGTTGAAATATTGGTGAGGTTGTCTTGTATTTTTTGTGAAATAATCCGTTCGACAATTAGGTATCTCCTTTGTCCGATTCCTTGTAAAAATGGTCCTACAATATCTAAACCCCATTTTCCAAAAGGCCACACACTTTTGAAGAATTTAACTTGTGCTCTGGTGATGTATCTTCTTCCTGTCTTTGACAAGCTGCCCAGCGTCAAGAGCGTCCCATATATGGTTGTCTTTGACTGTGATTTAGGCATCCCCACTATGACATCTTCAATATGGTTTCTCCTTCTTCTTCCTTGTTAGGCATCGAAGCGAAGGTCCATCAAAAGAACGCCGATAAAGCACGCCATCTCTAAATTCATAATTTGTTGCTCGGCTCTTTAACTTGTGTGCTTCAATCTATTTCTTGGTTTCAGCGTGAAGTTCTACTCTCCAATCTTCCTATTGTCTCATCTACCACCATCATTATATCTTCTTGTTCCTCTTCTTTATTAATTGATTCGTATTTTGATATTCCTCGCATTTCTGCTGTCATCATACTTGGTATTGTTCGTAGGATGGATCATTTGTAGCATACTTTTCTGTTATCTCGACTTAATTGCCGAGTCGGCTTGTAATTCTCACACTCTCAGTTTCATTTCTTTGCAAATCGTAAGCAGTGGACCGTATTCCGTTTCATTATTGGTAGACTCAAATTCCACCTAAAAGCAAAAGCTAACTTTATTCCATGAAACTAATATTTCCACCGGTTTGGCTCCCGATTAACAAATCTTTGGGTCTCCATGTTCTTCTCTACATCCATCATTTCATCCACCGGCTTCATCTTTCCAAGGGTACACTCCCCACAAGTCAAATTTCGCAGAGATATATTAATAATTTGATGGATATATCCATTAAATACTTTAATTCCTTGTAAAGCCCTTTCACATTAAATCAGTCCAATATAATTGAAAAAATGTTTACATTTATCGACCTTAATCGCAGTTAGATGAACCTTCTAGTGATGAATAATCCCATTTAATTTTTGAACATCTTTTATCAATTGTCGCATGTAATCGTTTATTTTCTCCGGTCAACGTGTATTCTTCCTTTACAATCAAATGTAAGAATTTGTAACTCGAAGGTACATTTTTGGGTTGACTTTGATGTTGAAACGCCTCATTTGCTCAAAATCGGTCTGAACTCACAGTTCCAATCTTTAGCATCTTGGGTTCTTCCTTAGTTAGTTTGTAGTAGGCTAGTGTCTATAGCGGCATTTTAATACAAATTCGGTTGGTGTGTGTTCAATCTGGACTAGGTCCCGAGGTTTTCCTTTAAAGATTTGCGGTTTCTCGTTAACAAAACTTCCTTTATACGTGTCTGATCCGTGTTATTTCTTTTTCGCATTATATTTTGTTATATAATTAAAATATCACAGGTTGTGTGTTGAATCGATCAATTGGTAAATCCAACCTTTGGTTGTTGATTAAAATTGATTGATCCTTGAACATTGGTCTTTGGTACCATTCAAGTTAATTTCTATTGTATTCAATCATACTCGCAGATTTCTATTTGTTTGAGTAAGGATTGAATCGAGAAATTGAGATATAACTCTTTGATATACTTTTTATTAAGATTGAGTCTGTTTTCCCACACTACACCCTCACTATATTTTGTCTAGTTGATTCTCTTAAAAGTATATTGGAGTTTGTCCATACATATTGCTAAGCGAAATATTGGGTGAGGTTGTTGTACCCCCACTTTTTCAAAAAGACACAGGTACTTCAAGAAAAAAATAAAACGTGTTCAACTTAAGATTTTAAGGAGTGATTTACATTCATAGTTTTACCAGACATTTAGACACAGTTGGTTTGAGATAGATAGGTATATACATATACAACAATAGATTAGTACTCACATACAAGCTAAAACGTATCACTTTTAAGAACTACATACACAAAATTGCCCACAAAAAGATACAGACAGTTACCTCCCTATACATAAACCGAACACCTTACTCGACCCAAACGTTAATCTCTCCTTTGGCCGAGTCAACACCACTTACATAAAAGTTACCTTCCACTAAAAGGAGATGGAAGGAGTGAGCTAAACAAGCCCAGTGGATACTTACATTACTCAAATGAAATCATCAAAGTTGAATTTTAAACAGTGCAAAATTTCCCAAAAGTTGGCAAACACATTTAACTCACTGCAATAACAATCGGGTACTCTAAACATTAAAAGAAGAACAACACACACGAAACAATCAATGTATATGAAACTAACTCCTTCTTCAAACAATGTATATATTGGTGTCGACCAATTCCTTACACACCTATTAGCATATATTTGGTGTCGACAAATTCCTTACACACTTATTACGCATAAAAGCTCGAAAGTAAGTAGATATAAATGAAGGAGTGTATCCTATATACCACAGTTGGAAATTCCTATTTCCCATAACATTCATACAAGCAAGCAAACAATTCAGGTTATTTCCAAGTAAAGGAAAGGCCAAAAGAATCAACAGGGTTTTAGAGAATCAAAATCCAATAATACATGAGTTTGTTTAAGTGCATACATATAATTTTGTAAAAAGACATTAATGGTTACAAAAGAGTAATGTAAATTCCCACCTCAAACCGCTACTCAAACCTTAATATTCGTAATCCGCCTATAAAATCCAGAGACACCTTAATCGAATAGAAGTTAAGTTAGAAAAATAGAACAACCTTGTTGAACCTGACCTACATGACATAACAAACTGACCTAGCCATACAGTAAACCCTTGTAAACAGCAGGAGGGTCTAAGTTTTGGGGTGCATAAAACACTCATATTTGGTCCAAATTAAACACCCAATAGCTCTTAAGAAAAATAACAATCTCCTCTACAATTTTCGTTAAGACATCACGAACTAAATCTATCATACCTATAAAAGTCCACAAAGATGCCTACTCACTGCAATTACAAGAAAATCCTAGATTTCATAATAAACACTAAAATCATCATAACTTAATCACCTCAACTCCAAATCAAGCCAAATAAATCTCTATAGATTGGTAGTTCATTATACTATAAACCCTATATAAGAACTAAGACTTAAATCAACATATAAGTTTCTAAAACCAAACTTTAAGTTAACATGAAATCATGATAATCATAAAATATGGTTGATTATACTCTACCTCTATATTTAAATCCTTAGAAACAATTCTTGTATGTTAACTTAGAAACTAAGTACTCTTTGATAATCTCTTCTCGACAGAAAATAAACATGGTTTGTTGTTGTTGTTATCTCTGCGAAGTATATGATTTGCTTGAAAACAGAAATTAACTCTTTGTCATACCAATTAACTGCCTCTAACCATTTCTAAAATGTCTCATAAATAATCATCAACTCTTCTGGGAAATAAACAAAGAGGCAAAGTAAACATCTATATGAAGTAAGTGGAATAAGTTTTGCAAGTGCATATTGATATAAACATTCATGACGCAAAATCTTTGCGAAGAGGGAACGAAAGCTTTCTTTCTTCGACCATTTGTACTGATTCTCTTTGCATGTCCAAACAATCCTCCCGGTTTTATATAAAATTTGTCAAAAAGTATGCTCTGTATTCGATCGCGAAAAATAGACACCCCCTTACCAATCTCCTTGAGATTGAGAGGTATAATTCACATTATTTATTCCAATTTTCAATAATGTTTAATAGGAGCTTTTAAATGGTAGCTTTATTAGACAAAGAAATATCATCATTTCTACCATTAGTAGTTCACTCATTTCACTATTGCTCTTGCTTTGCTAAGAGATAATTCATTTCCATTATACTTAAATGATTGCAAGTTTTAATGACGGATGAACTCAAAGACACTGCTCACCCCGCTTTAAAATCATCGATGAACTCAAACGGCGATTATCACCTACAACCGACCTAGCCTAGTTTTATTTTTCGGTCGCTTCTCCCCAACTGAAACCCTTGTAAACAAAGTGACCTTTTCGTCATTTTCCTGCAGGAGTCATCTTTCCTTCGGTCTTATTTAAGTTTTTGGGGTGCATAAAACACTCTGCGAAATGAAGATGATTTGGTCCAAATTAAACACCCAGCCTTGTGAGTATTTTTAGCTCTTAAGAAAAATAACAATCTCCTCGTTTTACAATTTTCGAAGTTAAGACATCTCTCAGATTAATCAAATGAATTGAACTAAATCTACTGCGGTCTTCTTCATACCTATAAAAGTCCTTTGACAAAAAGATGCCTAGATCTAAAGTGTAGACGTTGGTTTTGAATCGATCTATAAAATTGAAACATCGGGTCTGCGACAAAGAAAATCCTAGATTTCATAATAAACACTAAAATCATCATAACTTAATCACCTCAACTGCCCAAATAAGCAAAATAAATAAATCTCTATAGATTGGTAGTTCATTATACTATAAACCGTTGATCTAAACATTAAAGAAACTAAGTACTCTAAACATTAAAAGTAGAAACTAAGGCTAATTCAAGTTGTAAGCTGTCAAATTCCTTGAAAACAGAACTGCCAGGAGTGCAGGACAGTTGTTACACGAGCTGGTACACTCCAAAATGCATAGTTCTAACCTCAACATCTATTGTCATGCTGGAATTCTTGTTCAAAAGATAAACTAATACTTATCAGAAGAAATCTTAGGCTAGTTTAAGATGCATATATGTCAAAATCACTGAAAAATAGAGTTGGCCAAGAGTGTTGAACAACAGTTACTGAAATAGGCATATCTTACATCGAGTAGCTCAGGACAAGACACTTAATATCACAATTGATTCGTCTTTCAAAGGACTAAACTTCATGAAAAGAAACCATAATTCAGTTCATTATATAAAGTTCCCTAAAATCGAGCCGAAATGTTACCTGACAGTACACAAAAATTCTGAAGTGAAGTTGATTGTTTTAATTCAACAAATCCTCTTATGAAACCCATGATTTATAGTGATGCGCAAGACTACAATATATCTACTTCCAAACCCTTGAAGAGTTCTAACCCTAACATGAATCAATAGTTAAAATATCATATATCAAGCCAAGACAGTTTCAATCAACATAATGAAGAAAAAAAACTGGAAATTCAATTCAACTAACTTTCATATAGAATCTAGGTTTCGTAGTGACTCGTAATCATGGTTTCAATAAGTTCTAACACCACCCTAATTCTGTAACCATGAAACTAAAATTAAATTCCGATTGAAACCCCCAGATCTGTTCATACAAAGATTGATAACATTGGAGAGTAGAAGGTTTTATAGAATCATTCAATCGGCTATTCCAGTAAGATCAAACAGTTGAACAAGAAGTAATATAATGAAATCTTACCTTAAATTTTCAGTCAACAGCACCAAAATCCCCTTTTCGATTATTCTCAAGTTCCTACTGAGATTAATAATTCAAGAGTTTCAGAAACCATCACTTATCTTTCTCTGGATTGAATTTGAAAAACTTTAGATTAGGGTTCACGAGTCTGGTTTTTACCTGAATCCTTCTCAGACTTTCAGTAGTACAACGATGAAAGAAAAAAAATACATAGCAGGTAGATATGTTCAAGAGTTTTATCCCTTTTCTTATTTTTATTATTTTGTTTCCAAACATATCCTCAACATATTGAAAACCAGGGTGTCAAGGTAGGAGTTCCCCACGTGTCTACAAGTGTCTACAAGTTGGTAGGCAAAACTGATTTGAAAGAAAGAAAATCCTAATGTGCTATTAAGCTAATTAACCATCACTAAAAAAAAAGGCATACATCATAACGATTTAGCACCCTAACTAACAAATCTGTAACCTACAAAAGTTATCCAACCGTATGGTTGGCTTTTCGTAAAAGAAAAAAAATATTAGCAACACAATTATTCTAAATTGTGCATTCCTAGCTAAAAATCAAATGGCAAAATTATAGGGCTGCTACAATTTTATATATGATTTATGACTCGGATCTTAACTGAATTTGTTTTTCTTTGACAAAAGCTCTTAATTGAATGTGGATCTCAATTGGAAGGCATGAACATAACTGTCCAAGCAAAAGAGTAACTCTAACACACACACAAAGATAGTAATTATGATACAGTAGACAATCATTCATCCTGCATACGACCAAGTCTCACTCTCTATAGTAGTACTATTATAAACCATGAAATGGAAGTAGGTTGATACCTTTCTAAAAAAAAGGGATCTGAAGTCAGAAACATGAGGAATAAACTCAATTCTTAAATCTCTTATGCTTTAAAAACAACGGCGATCAAGAAAATTTAACTATTAGTCTGGCCAATCGTGTACATATTATTTGAAAGAACTATGACATCCTTAAGAATACTTAGTTACTTCTACATTCATTTCTTTCCTAAAAATACCTTATTACTCCTAGAACCGCTAAACATATTAGTCAATCACTAGAGGATTATTAACCTGGGTTCCTCTGGTCAAACAAATTGAGACCGGCTAGAAGGATCTCAAAGAATCTCGTTGTTAAATAGATTCTAAAAATTCTCACAATGGGTCATCTATTCTTCTCATCTGGATCTGGATGATTTTGTTTTTAACTTGTGCAAGTCAGTTTCATGATGTGATGTGCACATCTTTACATGCTATGCCGGCAGGGAATCTCTAGTAGTCCTGGAAATCGAAAAAAGGCAACAACAAAAAGAAAACATTATAGATATCTACGTCAACCAATCATGCCAATGGATAACAATTCAACACGTTCCAATTCTTGTTGTAGAAGCTTAATCGATCTTGAACCATTTCAGAAAGTAATGCTAGAAGCATCTTCATCTATATACCTCCCAAGAAGCAACTTGAATTGAAAAGTGAATAGAAATGTCTCTAGAGTTAAGCTTAGAAAAAGTGGTGGGCCTTCATTTATCCCGATGAACTTGTGGAAATTATTTTACCATGAACAAATTTAAAAATTTCGCGAGAATTCATTTTTCTGTAACCTAATACTTTAAATATCAGAAACTCAAAGCTAATGATTTTGTAATTAATATATTATTACAACAACTATGGTTGCTATGACTACCGTTTGAAATTGGTACCGCACACATGCCCCAAAGCCCATAAGCCATCATCAGATTGCAGGCAGGGTCGAGTATGGGCAATTTTTTACCTCATTCGCATCCAATACAATTCACTACGGATTTCAAATTTGGCATCCGCATCCAATCCAACATCCAACGGATATGCATCCAAGGGATACACGGATGCACGGATTGGGTTCGCATAATCCAATGGATTTGTTTTAGTTAAAATTTATAATGAAGAAATAAAGCCAACATAGAGAATACCCCATGTAAACACCTTAAGAATTCCTAAAATATCTATATATTTTCTAAAAACCATATAAATACCCTTAATCTAACGGATATGGATGTCCAACAAATTTTCAAGGTTGCATCCAGGCCCAATCCGTCATCCGTTGGATTCTGGAAAAATACGGTGTAGTCCAAAAATACGGTTTAGTCCAACCTGGGTCAACTAGTTACAGATTAGTCCAAATATATGGAAAGTACACTAATAACCTTTATTATTACAATTTAGTCCAAATATTTGCATTTTAGTCCAAATGACTCATGATGATATCAGCAATCTTAAATAATTATTAAAAAACAATTTATCTTTCGAACCACTCGTTCAAAATTTACAAACTTTATATATTCGGAAAGATCTTTCTGAGATCTACAAAAAGAGCACCCATATGTCTATATAATTTACATTTTTTTATATATTTTTTTTAATTTACACCGGTGTACAACTATGTACACGTCTGCAAAAATCCGACATATATACTCACGGAACATGCAATATATCCATGAATCTGGACAATAGGGTACAACTATGTACACATCTATAAAAATCCAGAAAATCAACATCTATACCAACAAACCAAGCCATATATTCATGAGACATGATAATGGTGTACAACTATGTACATGTCTACAAATTCCAGAAAGTCCAATATTCATACCCACAAAGCAGGCCATCTATTCATCATACAAGACAAAGTGCACAAGTTTGTACACACATACAACTTGAATCGATTTACCTAAGCACTAATAACGCTAACCATATTGAAACTCAGATGGATTTGAACCATCAACCTCCAGAAACCTTATGATAGGCTTGGACACTCTACTATTTTGAGCTTATGAGTCCCTGATACATAAAACCAAAAAATATTGATGTCAAAGGTGTATCAAGGTATAATACAATTATTTACCATTAATAGTTAGCATGCTTACGACTATATACCCATTAGAAATCAACAGGTGTACAACTATGTACGCATTAACAATCAACAAGTGTACAACTATGTACACATGTAGTCCATTGAGATTGTGTAGATACACCAGTCTGTGGTCGACTTACACTCGATAAGAATATTACCAAGTAAATTTGGGGAAAGCAAAAGCGAACACAGTGTAAATAAACACAAAAAATCTAATTGTAGAAAGTAAAATGTCTTGGTAAAGCAGTGTACTAGAAAAGATTGATGGAAGAATGCAAATCAGAAAATGTTTCCCATGAGAGTATAAAGTGTAGAGAATGACACTTATGGAGGAAAGAGAAGTTAAAAGCGGGAAATGAAAAGCTAACCTTAGAGATGGTAAGAGTATGACTCCATTGTTCTTTAAGGATGTCTGGAAAATACTTCCATTGTTGTTGATATTCGGATGAAATACTTGCGTCCTAAATGCAACCTGAAATACCAAATAAAGATTTTTAAAGGCGTGAAGAGAAAAAAAAGTATCTCTTAGTGCTAAATCTCATCTTTAAATGGGAAATATTACTTATTAACATAATTCCTTAAGTTGATCAATGTAGAATCAAAATAATTCTCATATATCATCATTCACATTTTTCTTTTGATTTCTCTTGATCAATATTCATTTATAAAAAAACAAGTCAAAGAGATGAACTGGAAATTAAATAAAATTAAATCAGTGTATATACTCATTAACTTGAAACAAAATTCACTTATAAAACCATTACAGATATTACTTAAATAAAATTCTCTTGATCAACATATAGAATTATACATACACACTGAAACAAAAGTAAGAATAATACCCCGATTTCGGCAGTGGTTCGCCGATGGAATGGAATATCTGTAATGGTTTGTCCTTTCCTAACACCGAGGCCTTTTCAGCACAATTGGCTCCAGAGTTGGCAGAAAACTCTGCAGTTAAGCGTGCTCGGGCGAGAGCAATCCAGGGATGGGTGACCATCCGGGAAGTTTCTGCTGGATTACCGCAGCGATGCCCGTTGAAAACCCCACACTGTCGTAACCACAGTGACTAAGTGGGGACAATATTGGTGGAGGGACGTGTCATTACAAATGGTATCAGAGCCGACGACGGTTCACCTGCCGAGGGTGGGAACGTACGCTAGACGGGGTTGTTCCATGTGCTTCTCATGAGGGGCAAAGAACGTCGGAGATCTGGGCTTATATATATATTCCGGAGCCGAGGACGGCTCCAATTTAAGGTGGTGGTATTGTAATACCCCGATTTCGGCAGTGGTTCGCCGATGGAATGGAATATAGGTAATGGTTTTTCCTTTCTTAACACCGAGGCCTTTTCAGCACAATTGGCTCCAGAGTTAGCAGAAAACTCTGCAGTTAAGCGTGCTCGGGAGGGAGCAATCAAGGGATGGGTGACCATCCGGGAAATTTATGCTGGATTACCGCAGCGATGCCCGTTGAAAACCCCACACTGCCGTAACCGCAGTGGCTAAGTGGGGACAATATCGGTGGAGGGACGTGTCATTAAAAAATTGGGTAATCATTTTCAACAGATTTACTCCTTCCTCGCATCAATATATGCTTTTATCCGCATTACTGTCTCCTCCCTCGAAAATACTCCACATGTGGACCTGTTAATAGTCAACAGGTGCAAAATTATGTGCACATTAACTATGAACATGTGTACAACTATGTGCACATTAAATATCAACATGTGTACAATTATGTATACATTAAGAATCAACATATGTACAATGATGTAGACCTAGTTATTTACGCAAGCATATGCTTATGGAGTCATTTTTTTTCACATGTGCACTAGTTTGTACACCCTAGTTATTTACACAAGCATAAGCTTATGGAGACATTGTTTGACATGCACCAGTTTGTATGGCAAGTGTAAGATTTTGGAGTCATTTTTTCCCATGTGCACCAGTTTTTACACCTTAGTTTCCATATAATGGTTTTCATTAGAACCAAATGCGATCCTTGGATAAGAACCACAACTTAAATAAGATATATGCATATAGAGTCATAATACCATATTTAGGAGAAACACGAGAAATCAATGCAAGGTTTAAGGGGAAAAAAAATCAAGATTGCTAAAGCTTATGCATACCTTAAATATTATACGGTTCTTCCATCCAATTAAAACATTACTAACATCACCATCATTTTCATCTGCTGATAAACTGCTTTAGTCATCAGCATCATAGCCTTCAAAATCAGGATCCAACATTTCCTTATCACCGTCTTCGTCATCACTGCCAAACTCAATTGGACCGTCTTCACCAGAATCCACATTTTTGTTGTCCATAATCTTCTTTGCAGCGTACCATAATCAGATAAGACTACATATAGCTTTCTATCTAGCTAAGGCCTTCCATTATAAAATGAAACTCACTTGCAGAAATAATTGCATCCCTTTCTTCAGAGAACCTACCAAATATATACACTACTACATCGTCCAAGTAAGTCTAGATAAATTAACTAAGAAGCAATGGTTAATGAACAGTTCCATAGCAAGTCCAAATGCTATCACGTCAATAAGTATATAAATAAATGAGAGCTACAGAGTGGTTTATATTCTAACTACTCTTATTCAATATGAAAATATAAGGAACTTACTCGCAAAGTTATTTGTATACTTCAATTTCATATAATAAATTCACCAAAAATAAGCACAAAAAGACATGAAACTTCAGAAACTGGTGTGTATAGGTTCATGGTTATATGCACATACAAACTCCTCTCATACATACTTATTTTGGTTTAATTAGTGTTTACCAAATGTATGCTATTGCGGGATTAAAATTTATTGAAAGTCGTTGTATAAACCACTACATAATTACAACTTACTATTACCAGGTTCCTTAGTTCTCACTATCCTATAGATTTTACAACGAATCATAACCAAATATAGACTCCAACTATTTGAAGTCTAAACTAAAGAGTACTTGAACAACAACCAAAAATAAATTCCAGTTAAATTAACATCTCCATTTACTTCCATTATTATTATGTTTTTCATATCTCAAAAAAATGATTTTATCTTAGGTTTTTTCTTCTCTTCAATTTCCTTAGGCCAGAAATGTAACATATCGAATTTGATTCAAGAAAACTTTCATTGTATATCAATGTACACATTCATTATATTGCTTGTCAAACCAGTAATTTCAAATGGAAAATTAGTTCAAATTCATGAAATCAACAGATCACCAAATTAGATATCTCAATAATTAATTTCACCAACCAATTTGAATAAATTCTAACAAATAAAAATCTAAAATGAGGAAATTTGTAATTTCTTACCGCTATCAACGATGAGGAGAAGCTTCATAAACTAATCAAAATCAGCTCTAGCTCTTTTAGGTTGAGGATCCATAAAGCATGACGCTAGAAATATATCAGTTTAAGTTCTATTTTCTATCTTTGTTCTTTGAGAATCGAGAAATGAAACTGTAGATCTTATAATTTTTTCAAGCAACAACTAATGGAGATGAATCGAGATGAACCAAAACCTAATATGCTTTCTTCTTTTCAAGGATGAATCGAGATGAACTGTAGATCTTTTAAATTGAATCGAGATAAATAAAAGATCTCTAATTCTGGAATCGCCCATCTATCTTCTATGGTTTCTCATTTTTTTCGATCTGATTCAGGAACAAAGAGATTTCTAGAGATTTACCTTCCATTTAGCTGATGGGTATTCTTGTCAATGTAAAAAATAGTTTTGGATTGAATCGTGCAAAAATGGACTAACTCGTCCAGGATTTGGTAAATTTGGACCTAGTAAATTTGGATTAAACGTTAATCCCTTTTAAAAATCCCATCCGCATCCAACCCATTAGCGAACAGTCCGGGCATCCATCCGCAAAAATACGGTTGGTCTCGGTTAAATCCGCGGATTACGGGCCAAATGCTCACCCCTAATTGCAGGTATGCACTTCTTTGATCCAACGGTGATGGGCTTAGTGACGTTTGGATTGACATGGGTCTAGCAGTAGCTCATGATCTAGACTGATCTTACTTGCACACGTTTGTCCGCAGACAGATATAAATAACACACAAATACAACGAAGGTCACTACAGGTGAAAGAAACAGTAGAGAAGCAGTAAGCTTTATTTGTGGGTAACCCGAGTCAGGGCAAGTAAACCAATGAACACGAACACTTTCTTAGAAAAACAAAAAAGATCACATCTAACAGCTAGTAAAAGGCAAATGGATTAAACTTCATATACCTAATTCTGCAACCTCTAGTCTCTTGCCCACTCTAGCATTTTTTTTTTTTGGTCACTGTGTTTTCGGTTTTGCTATTTGACTAAGTGTACACTACAACCAACTATATAGTATAGACTTGCCTAGATGTTGGAACAGGCCAAGATCTCATTCCTAGTAAGAAATTAATCCTTGGCTAGAGACTTATCAAAATTCAGATTTCTTAAATATATTAGTTTTACCATAATTTATGAAATGAAAGACAAAAAATATAAACTCTACATGTGTGCGACGAAGTCAAAATCGATCTCCCAAAATGGATTACCTTTACATAATTTTTGAAAGGAAGACGGATAATATAAACTCTACATATATGTTGAAGTCGTTGCAAATACATGTAAAATAGATTGGGTAACATCCACCTATATTATATATTATAAGGGCATTGTACCATTAAATCTAGGCATGCAAGACCACGATAAAAGTTGAGTCGGCCAAAACATTGTTGCACCTTGTTTCTGCACCAAGCGGATGCTATAAAATAGCCAAAGAACGTCAAAATCAACGCCTAAAATCCCTAACGAATACAAATAAACCGCGCATAATTCCCTAGCAAACAAATAAGAAAAAACCCAAGTTGGTCAACCAATCACATAAACAATCCATATGATCTGAAATGATGCAGCAACATACCATACATAGATCCAAATGAGCAGACTTAACTCAGGGACCTATTACTCAGCTACCATGACCAACCAAGGAACAATGTAATACCCGAGATTTAATGCACCGGCGATCTATGTTGTGAAAGGCGAGCTAGGCGCTCGTCTAGGCGCCCTAGGCGCACGAGTCGCCCAAGAGGAGCCTAGATAATAATAGGCGCTAGGCGCCAAAATGTGAACAAGCTGATAAGACGCCAAAGGTCACATCTGCCAACAACAAACATATTCTAGAGAACTCTAATGCCAATAACGTATTAATCTTCATAAGTTAGCTTTCCTTAAAGATTTTCTTTCCATATTTGATGGTTGATTGATTTATTCACATCGATGAATAATAATCTCCATAAGTATTCAGCGTAATATCAATTTCAGCAACAATCAATGACAAAAAATATGGAAACACAGTAACAATCAAGGGTTAATAATTCTTATAATCCTAGAAAACATGGGTCTTACTCTCTTGGCCCTAGGGTCATAAAAATAATTATGCAAATTATTCTCCTGACCCTGAAACAATTGTGAATAGGGGAAAAATATATCTAGCCCAATTCTTATATTTTTTATATTAGGAACCCGCCATTAAGATATCATATATTAGAACCCAAAATTAGTTATAATAAAAATTCCTTACGAAACTAACATTCGTTTAGATTTTTGGAAATTAATTTTAAATCATAATATTTGTTTCCTAAAATAACTCGGTTTACCTTGTTTTTAGTCCACTCTCCTAAAATCACTCTTCAACAAATTTGTTTTTTTTTTCTCTCGTAAAATTTCCTAAAATCACTCAATCACATCTTTAATGAATATTTCCTAAAATCACTCTATCACATCTTTAATGAATATTTCGTAAAATTTCCTAAGATTAAAGATTTCCTAAAATCACTCTATCACATATTTAATGAATATTTATAAGGAAAAATCACGGTTGAAAACATAAATTTTCACTTAAAATAAATGTGAAAAAGCAAGATAAAAAATGAAAACACGAATTTTCACTAGAAACTTACACAATGATAATTCAAATTTTCACTTAAATAATTAAGGGAAAACTCATCTTTTCACTTGTAAAACAAAATTTTCACAATAAGAAATTGTGAAATATGGATTTTTCACGTTTCTTAATCATCAAAAAATCCTAATCTAAGATTAAATCAAAATCAATTTTGATCTTAAGTTGTAGTAGAACCAAACCCAAAAGTTTTTGAAAACCAAATTGAACATAGAGTAAAGAAGAGAGAAAGAAACCTAAATAGATAATGTTTGATTGCTTGAGAAAAAGAAAAAGATAATGTTTGAAATTGAGAACAAATCAAGCTATATCAAATAAATCTGGATTTTAACAATCGAAGCAATGCAATGTTTCTCGTTTGATCAATTTTTGAATCAAAGAGAGAAAAACTATTTACTTTACACGGTTTGTTTTCTTTCCAGGAAACATGAATATATGACGTCTTTTCTAATTTTAGTAATAAATCTCGAATTTTAGATTTATAAGATAATCACTGCTAATCTGTTTGGCCGTAGAAAATGGTATCTAATGCCACAACCTACCTGACCGTGAAAAGTGATAAATAATCCCGCAACCACAACATATAGAGATCACACTTAATTATGTCCTAAAATTATGGAATTTTAAATATGCATGAAATAAATAGGCATGAGATAAATAAGTTAATTAGGATCCTTAAATATATTACCTTACCATAGGATTCTAAATAACTGAATCTTCCGTTACACAATTAAGTGAATTAACCAAATTGAGTTAATTAACTGCCCACCAAAAACGCTAACTAATTGACCATCCAAATCAACGTTTTTCTTATAAAGATATATTTTTGTTAATAATAGTAATTAACTAACGAGGGTTAATTAGATATAATATGAAACTATTAATCTTAACCGTAGATTTTGAATTTTGGGCTACACATATATACCATCTTAATGATGGGTTTCTGGAAGAGAGAGGAACCAAACTTGGATTTCTCAGAAATTTGCAGATTGTGAATATATCCTACACATATTTTAGTTGTGCATATTTCTTACACGGATTTTAGTCGTGAATATTTTCTACCCAATTTTATATTAATGTGTTTGTTCATCTTTAATAAGCGGTCTTCTAAATTCATGATAACATTGCTCTAGCCACTGAGATCTTCCATCATATCCGCTCCACAACACCAACGAAAAACCCTAAAATTGCAATGAAGCTTGACATCAAGAAAGCCTATGACAGCCTAGGACCGGGATTTGTGCGCCAATCTTTGTGCTCCTTGGGTATTCCGATGAAATTTGTGTGAGTACATTATGCTATGCATAACTTGGTGACGTATGCTATCAACATCAACGGAACTCCGCAAGGTCACATTAAGCCAACCAGGGCCTCCGACAGGGAGACCCCTATCATCATTTTCATCATTTTCATTGAAATCTGTCCACCAATTTGGCAATCCTGGAAAACGAGGGGCAAACCGAAAGGTTTACGTATCTCAAAGAACACCCGGCCAATTCTCCACCTGATGTATGCGGATGACTTGCTTATTACGTGTAAGGCGACGACAGAAACATGCAACAGCCTGAACACATTGCTACGCTCATACTCGAGTTCGGCAGGACAGGCAATTAATTTACAAAAATGTCATCATCCACCATCCTAACACACCACAGTGTTACGGATTGGCTGGACATGCATGTTCAATATTCGATCCGGCATACCCTCCGAAATACTTGGGTATCAATTTCAAGATTGGGAGAAACTCAAAGACCGATTTTTGCTCAACTTCTTCGTAGACCTGGAAAGAAAAGCAAAAGGATGGATGGCAAAATGTCTCAATCAAGTGGGACGATGGCTTCTAATAAACTCAAGTCTCGATCCCAAAGACAAATCACGTTATGCAATCACAAGTTTGCTACCGGCTCATGTGCATCACAAAATGATGCATTGCAAGGAATTTTTTGGGGGCATGACAGGGCAACAAGGAAAGCGCATATGGTGGGCAAAGACAAACTACACCTTCCGATCAAACAAGGAGGATGGGGATCGAGAAAAGAAGAATTGCACAATGTGCCTCTGCTAGGCAAGCGGGTGTGGCAAATTCACGAAAAGCGGATACAATTTGCAACAAAATGTTCGGGACAAAGTACTTGGGAAATGAATCAATATTGAGAAGAATTCCAACACCTCAACCTGACCGGCCGGGTTGGAAAAATATAACAAAATCTCTCACATTGTACGGACAACTATGCCATCGGGATTGGAGATGGAAACTCAAGCGCAATTAAGGATAATTGGATTCCGATGAACACTCAACTGCCGAAGGCGGGAAGAACCGCGACAATGCAGTAAGTTCGCCGATGCTACCGCATTCCTTCAATTGGAACTTTGAATTGCTAGTTCAATCATTCCCCACAAACATCAGTGATGCAATTAGAGCCATTCACATACCAAATCCATCATCTCCCGATAAACCAATTTGGCCTCATGCAAAAAAGGGGAACTACACGGTTAGCGGTTATACGAGGTGCTTATGCAAACTCAAACCGCCACGACTAACCAAAATAGCCAGGATGAGTGCCGCCAACATGGAAAAAATGTATCGATCGTGTGGAAAGCTCATTGCCCTCAAAAATCAGACTTTTCATTTGGAAAGTCGGCCACCATGGACTACCGAGCCTTTGATGCCTTGAACTACGGACACATAATCGCACCCGAGTTTGTGCCTGTTTGCAACCAAGAACAGGAATCATCCAACATTGTCTTTTTAGTTGTCGAGAAAGCAAAGGAGACGTGGGAGCTTTTACGTAAGTATACCAACACTAATGCATCGCAATATAATACTTATAAAGGAATTGTTCGCCACCTCATCCGCTACCAACAATCATTGCCCAACACCAACATGCACACAACGAAACAACTAACAATGACGGCCCAGGCGGACGGACACCATCAACCATTATGTTAAAGCGCGGTGGATTTCAGAACCTTTATGGAGATGCATACTCGAAGGGAGGTTTTCACACTGGCCTGTTATACAATATGGAATATCTGGTTGGCAAGAAATGCTAAGGTGTACAACAACAGGCTACAAACCCCAAGTCAAACCTTTCACATGGCGGCATTACTGACCCAGGAATTCGAGTGGGCAATCAAACATAATATCACCGCACCTTTTAGCAATGAACGGAGCCAAAGAAGGACTCCATCAATAGTGTGGATTACATGGAACATCCCGCAACCACGGTGGTTAAAAATTAACACGGATGATCAAGTAAGATGGACACTCGGGGGACAGGTGGCGGCGGGAGCGGGGGTGGATCTGTAGAAATGGTTGTGGAACGGTGATTATGGCAATGGCGGCTCCTATTGGGAAAACAACGGCAATTGTGGCGGAGACATGGGCTCTACTTCTAGCGGTAAGGATGGCGCGACAAAAGAATGGTCCAAAATCCACTTCGAGACGGACTCCTTGGGCGCTTAACGCTCGTCTCGAGGAAAACTCGAGGGACCATGGATAATTGAGAATATGATACAAGAAATACGACGACATCTATCGCAACTACAACCATGCAAAATAACTCATATCTATAGGGAAGCAAACCCGGGCGGCGGATGGACTCGCGGAATTTGCGGCAAAAAAACAATTATACAGTGAGGAATGGAGGAGCCGACGGCATTTCGACCAACATATGGGAACACACTCACCCGAACTTTCTTAATGTAATTGTGTTGAATGACTCCATGGGGACTCGCTACCCAAGAGAAGTTTTGGTTTAATAAATAAATTGACTTTTCTTTCAAAAAAAAAAAAAAAATGTCTTGTTTACAATCTGATGGACTAGAATGAACTATTTTAGGAAATCGAAGGACCAAATTCCTCTCAAAGTTCTACTTTTTATGCCCTAATCCAATGTACGTGACTGAGCCACGTTGGATTTATGTTCCTCTCTCCTTCAATGGAAGACCAAAAGAAAAAAACGCACCAAAGTATAACTGTCCCGGCCGTTTCAAATATCTTGGCAATCAATGGGATTTCTCTGCAATCAATGGAATTGAAGTCGTCTCTTTTTCTTTGCAGTCACTGTAATGGAATTTTATAAAGATTTTTTCCACTGGATCCATTAATCCCAGGTATGACTCATTTGGCTTATCTTAAAATTAGGGTTCTTATTTTTAAGTTGATTTTGAAGGTCTCATTGTTTTGTGTTGATTCTGCTTTTGATAAACACATGGTTTCTCAGTTCTGGAAGAACAAAGTCACTAAGCTAAACTAGATAATTTCATGGTAACAACTTTCTCTCTGTCTCTATAACTTCTTTGGTTAGTTTAACTAAACATGCATTTTGTTTGTTTTTTTCTTACTGTATTTGTTACTTATGGTTCTAATCTACAAGCTTGGATGTTTTCCCCCAAATTCAAGTTTAGAGTTATCCTTTGGTCTAACGGATACGTTGTGCCAAGACAAAAATGTTTTTGGCGGTTTGACCTAAAAAAATTCAATGTATAATATGGATTCCATTGTTCGGAGTTTTTCAAATTTACTAATGTTTTATTGTCTTTTGGTTTGAGAGTAATTTTCAGAAAAAATGGCGACATTATCCAAAGACTTGTCTCATATTGGAGTTATTCAACATAGCATTTTCCTTTTAACTTTTGGAATCAAACCCTTTCAGACATTTGCTGGAGGTGACGTTGGGCGGAGATCTACATTACAGACATGAAGAAGGGCTGGATAGATCCTAGGTTTCAAGCTTTTTATTCACATCCCTACATCCCCTGGTCATACTCTTGCACGTTCAAAATCCAATCTCATCCATTGTCCCGAATTAATGAAATTTCATTCATAATTGCAAGCCGTTCCTCTTCTTCTTACTCATTAAAGCGCAGTTCATCGATTGTACAAACCAAAGAACAAAGCCATTTCTCTTTTTCACTGATGCAACTCCAAGGTATGCTGCACTATTGTTTTGTTGATTGGGAAAATTATCACTATTTTTTTCACATTAATTGTTCTGCCTCATTGGACTTATGGTGCATCTCATGCATAATTCATTTATGTAGGTTGATTTGTTTTAGTTCCCTTTCACACTCAATTTCGTTATCTAGGGTGTTTGTGTTGAAGCTCTGAAAGTTGATTCGTATTGCTTAGCGTCCTTATAGGAACTTTATGTGTTTGAGACTTTGAGTTCTATTATGTGTTTTTTTAAGTTGATTTTAAATGTAGTTTCGGATTATGAAAGTTTCTCACTGTTTATGTTGCTTCAGACTTTGATATACACAGGCTCTCAGAACAGATATAAAAATTCTCCAAATTGAAGGTAATACGCAATCCCCTAACTTCCACATATTTACTTTTTGTCCGTCTCCATAATCTTTCGTGTTATTATGAGAAGTCATCTATAAAGGTCATATAAAATACTGACAAGATCGCCTATGAGTTCCATGAATTCAGGTTGATGTGGCTTTTACATTCCACCACCATGAACTTAATGAAAGTACTTTATTGGTACGTAGGTTTAACGAAGTTCTTCCGATCATTATGGTACCGACTACAATTAGAAAGCAGTTAAATGTCTAGGAAAAAAGAAAGGGATTAGATGTTTTAGCCGCAGCAAGCGCTACTACTTTGTTTCCCTACGTGGCTGGGTAAAATTCTCTATTGTGTTTGTGTTCTCTGATACAAAAAGGTTTGGTCGATCTTTGAGTGACTTTATGTTTAATTAGGTATGTTTTGGGCTTGATATTTGTATTGGCATGCTCGGACATGCAAGGTTCAGTCAATCAATGACATGAAGCAGTATTTTTCCTGAGACTAATGTATCATAGCCCATATTTATGCAGATTGAATTGTCACCTGTAAGACAAGTTCTATGTGGTGTTTGAAATTTAGAGATATGTAAAGTAAACACTAGACCTCATCCTTTCGCTTTTTGTACAGTTCTGTAATGCTATTTTAGTTATTCAATGATAATTAACAACCAAGAAATGTGGTTGAAAACACTTATGTTTAACGAGTGTTCCACGTTTTATGGGTTTTTTGTGATTAAGCAGAATTCAGTATATTTTCTATTGACTTTTTACAAGGTACCATTAACGCCAAAAACAAAAGTACATCGTCTCAGAAAAGGGTAGCTATGAGGTCTGTTATTTTATTTCAAGCACGATGATTAATTTTCATGCTTCTATTCAGTACTTTATATTTGGGTAATATGACAAGTCTTCTAATAGAGTTCAATGTTCAGGCTCATGCTGGAATACTCGGTTACCGGGACTTAAATTCTTTGCCCCCAACTCGAAATTTAGTTGGTGATTTTTCCTAAATCCTAGCTCAAGAAAGAGGTGCTTGGGGACAATTTTACTTCTGTGCTAAGCACATTTTCTCTACTGCACCACAGAACTAGTAAAAACTCTTTGATTATTTCAAGTGAACTTTCATTAATTAGCAATAGTATTGAAATGTGATTATTTATTATGTGAAATTTGACTCAGCTAATTTGTTTCATAACCACAGCAAGCTCAATTATTTCAAGTGAACTTTCATTAATTAGCAATGGTATTTGAATATGATTATTTCAATTAATTTGTTTCATCATCAGGGATTCAATTCTATGTCATTTTTAAGTTTCAAAATCTGTCACAGGAAGGTTTAATGAAGGTATGGATGAGCCAGTTATACTAAGGAAGATCGCAAACGTCAAAGAAAGGGGAAAGGGATTAGTTGTTTCAGTCTCAGCTGAGGTAAGCACTAATATGTTATTTGTATACATTGTGGTATTGTAAAACTTTTCATGATGATTTTTTGATTAGTTAAAACATTACTAGATTCCGTTGTAGCAATGGTCATGAAGTTCCTAAAAAAAAAAGGTACCATTACTCCATACCTTAATATTTAGGTGTTTTGCTCAAGGAAGATTTTGTTTTGGTTAGGGATGTGCAATAAGCGTGAGGCGGATTCGTTTACTAGAACAAGTGTGGTACAGAGAAAATTTTAAAAACTTGAAGTTTATCTCGCTTTCTCAACCTACTAATGAGTGGTGAACCTGAGCTAATAGGTGTCAGTCTCATCGCAAGTTACTTTTGCGTGCTTATGAATTACAATGTTTGGGTTTTGCTGTTAGTGAACTTCTGTTTGGTTGCTTAAATCTTTGATGGTCACTGTAAAGTGTGGCCATGATATTTGTATTTGTCCTCCGTTTTGCAAGCTCTGACCTAAGGTTTTCGCGTTTCACATAATTTCCTTTTGGTTCTTTTATACCTTTCTCCATTTTATTTTTATTTCATGAATTATTACGACCTTGCGTGATCGCCTGTTGGTTTATAATTCTCCAATTTCTATATTTGCTTGCCAGGTTCAAGTCAGCTGCTATAAGGATGGTTTCACCTTTTTACTGTTCAAGAGATTTTCACAATGGCATACTTTTGAGTCATGCAATTCAGTCAAAAAGTTGTTCACGATGGCTAATAGGTCCGTTTGGATATGAAAACAGAAGTAACTTTTCTACTTATTTAAGTCAAAGAGTCAAAAGTACGTTTGGATGATAAATTATACAACAACTTTTTTAAGTAAAAAAGTAGCTTTTTTTTGGAGCGAAAAAACTCGACTTCCAACTTCTCCTCGGTAATGTCTATGTCGTCCTTCTTTTTTTCTTTATATTTCCTTCTTAACACTTTCCTCTCTCATCCGAGCTTGTCTTCCTAGAACAAAAAAAAAAAAATCAGAATAGCTTGGATTAGGAAGAGTACAAAGGGGTAGATAGCATTCAAAGGTAAATCTAAACAAAATTGATGAGATTTCTGTTCTTTGTAGCATGTTTTTTTTTCCAGATTGTAGATGTATTGAAGTCTTATAATATACAGTAACTTTGATTGATTTATTTTGATTTTTGATTTTTTTGATGTATATTGATTTGTTTATGTAGATCTGATTATCTTAAAACTTCTGTAAGTAGTTGATGTAATTCATGATATCATCTTTCCCATCTTGTTTAATTTTTCTTCATTAGATGTAGATTAAATAATTTAAATGAAACAAATTGAAATTTTAGAGATCTTACAACTTTTCACTGTGGATTCTATTAATTTGTTTTGCTAGTATAGTTGAATCTTTAAATTTTTCATTTTGGTTGGGATGTTTATCATTTTTTTTTTTGACTGTAACAGTCAGTAAGTGGGATTATAAGGATTCTTGTGGGTAATAAGAGAGCTGGTTAGTGTAGTCTTAATGAATAAGAAATTACTTTTAGCAATTAATGATATGAATAATAAGTTTCCGTCTACTTGCTATGAAATGTGCTGAACATCTAATATAAGCATTTTTCAATTCTCCCATGAACTGCTGAATGTTAATTTGATACTTTGGTTGCAGTGTATAAATGTGTTGTAGTAGGACGTATTTATCATTTTGCGTCTTCTTTGTTTATTAGATTATGGCTTCAAGTTCAAACCAATCCCCATTGCCTTTGTTTGAAGATGCTAACGAAGTTCCGGCCAATTGGTCTCTAGTGCATGAGTCACATTTCATAGAGTTGATGTTGGATAAGGTCCGAATATGGTGAAAATAGGCAAACAGGAACCTTTTCAAAGCATGATTGGACTGACATTAGGAAGCAGTTTTATAAGAAGTTTAGGTTGAAATATACTTTGAAGTCATTCAAGAACAAATTCAACAAGTTGAAGGAAAAGTACAAAGATCATAAGAAACTCGTGGAAGATAACACCGGTTTAGGCTGGGATCCTGTTTTGTGTACTGTAGATGCCTCAAATGAATGGTGGGATGTGCAAGTGAAGGTGGTGTTCAGCTACTTTACCTTCTTTTTTTAGCTATCCAGCAACATTTTTATTTTGATGAAATACTAACTTTTCATTAACTAACAGAATTTTCCACGAACAAAGGTGTTCCGTGTCTCTGGTTGCCCCTAATATCGCAAGCTACAAACTATATTTGGTGATACTGTGGCAACGGGAAATCTTAGACAGACGCAAGAGGGTGGTTTTTCTTCTACCGATGGTGAAGATGAGATAGATATGACTGAAAATGAAAGTCCCACGCAACCATTAGATACACAGGTCTTCCCTAACGGTGGTGTCGAGGCTGATAGGATGAAAGAAAATGTTGATCTTCGTCGTTGCTCGCGAACACCAAGTGGTAGCCACAGAAGTACAGAAAACAAGGCAAATGAGATCGGAGAGTCGTTAAAGATGTTAGCTGAAAATGCTAAAGCTAAACTAGAGGATAAAACAAAATACACAATCTCTGAATGCTTAGAAATTTTGGAGCACTGAAAGCTCGTTTTCCTATTTTGAAGATGATGCCATCGTATAGCTTGCGAAAGCAAAGAAACATTGTTATAGCATCATGTGCAATACACAATTTTATTAGAAGACACGCCATGGAAGACGATTTATTTTTAGAGTATGGAATGGATGACATGATTGTTCCCGGTGAAGGGCCGAGTGATCCTTCTGAAACTACAACTTATGCCAATTTGACTGCTAGTGAATCTCAAAAAAGAAGACGTGAAATGGATTCTTTTCGAGATGGGATTCGCACGGGCATGTCCTTGCATTACCGCCTGCCTATGTGAAAATGTTGTGCAAGTTCTTGTAACTTTAATTAGATTTCGGCAAACATTATGCTCAACATCTATGATATAAGTCATATATATTATTATGTACTGATCTCGTTTTCACAATTATGCATAAGTTCATATCAAAATATTTGTTGGTTCGGATTAATCATTTTCAACATTAAAAAATAGTGATGGTATTTTGACTTCTGATTTTGTAAATTTGCCAAACTAACTTATTTGCTTTTCAACTTAAAAGTTAGCTAGTTGCCAAACTAACTTTTCAACTTTTTGATTTCTCAGAAGTAACTTCTGGAAGTTCAGAAGCAGAAGCACTTCTGCTTCTGGTATCCAAACGACCTATCTTATCAATCCTGCTATCCTATAAACTTGCTATGTAATTTGGGTTACAATAATCTTCCAGACCAGAAATGGTTGTATTTTACAACAAATATGTCAGACTTGGTCGAAAATGATTATTCTTTCCATCATCTAACCAGCATACTATGTCTGACGCTCATCCTTCATATTATGGTTGCATTAGAGAAGTGTAATCCTCCGTGTTACTAACAGGTTCACCCATCGTAGCTGAGAGTCTAGATGCAATAGCTACCCTACCATCAAGTGGGCAACAGAAAAACCTAAAATTCGTCAATTGCCATAGCATGTTTCAGTTAGAAGACGATCAAGTTATATTGAAAGCTTTGGAAAGTTTATGTTAACTGTCAACCGGTCAGCACTTTAATTTGGAGGATCTCACGTATGGATAAGGTTATCCATGTTATATGAGATTGCTGATTAAAGGAAATGTTATATGTGTGCCCCACCCACAAGTAGTAAAAAACTGATCAACTAAAAACTCAACGGACGATGTGGAATCGCAGCTATATGGTTGATCTAAAGATATCCAGATCTTTTCAACACTGAAGAAACTTTGAAAATGCTGCATTTTGCATTTCTATAGTAGAGCTCACGTATGGATAAGTGAAACATAATTCAACCAAGCTCACAACTATCATGCAATAATGTTTCACTTCCTGAACTTTGTTGTCGGAATTCGGGTATATTAAGGTGGTGAAATTGGGGGTTACTTTAATTTTTAATCGTTATTGTCTTTCGGTGCCGACTGCAACAATCGTCATGGAAGAACTATGACAACAATCGTCAAAATTTAATATCAACTTCCTAGTCCAGAACTTTACTCTGGTTAGTAGAAATGATGTAATATGGGCTGTTAAACTATCTACTTTTTGCAAGAAGTATGAAATTAAAAACAACTGGGTAGACTATAACCTAGCAGCTTTATCTAATTATCTAAACATTCAAATTTGGAATGATGCTGAAATGAATGCCCATAACCTGGATTGTGGGATATCAGAGCAGAACATATCAATGTACTGGGGATTTCCTCTTTTAGTAAAAAAAAAAAAACATGTGGTACCTTGATCTCCATTATTGTAAATTTTATTTTTGAAATCGTTGAAGAATCCAAAAATCAAAAATTTAAAAGAGAAAAAAAGCTTTTGAAATGAATACAAATCAAAAATAGAATCCATTTTATTTTCGAAATCGCTGAAAAATCCAAAAATCAAAAATTTAAAAGAGAAAAAAATCTTTTGAAATGAATACAAATCAAAAATTTGAATAGAAAAATAATTTTTGAAATGAATACAAATATCTTTCGATTTTGCAATAAAATTTAGTGGGTCGGACCGGTTCATAAGTTTTTTTTTTACTATTTGTGGACTTCAATGTCGAACAGAAGACCCAATCCCGAACCGTTACGGCACGGGTCATATCCTAGTACTATAGTATAAACAATTATGAAAATAAGAAGAAAAAAAATTTAAAAATCATTTAAGGAATAAAAAATTCTAAAAATACGAATAATTTATTATTTGTATTTACGCTCGTTAGATTGGTCTTTCAAAAACCTTTCTAAATATATAAGATTTGTCAAATTCCTATGAAGTTGGTTTGTCAATTATATACCCTTAAAGAATAGAGTTTAACATCATTTAACATCTTTATTCATATGACTCCTTTTTTTCAGTCATTTCCATAAAGTTGGTTAAAATCTTTTTAAATGGGCTTTAATTCCCACAACAATCAATATCGAGATAAGTTTCATCCTCAATGAGTAATTGAAATATGGAAACTTCATTAATGGCATGATCGAAGTATGGAAACTCTATATATAGTGAAATGTCGACATTAATGGAAAATTAATCACCATGGACAATCAATGATCAAAATATATGGAAACGGATAATAATCAAGTTTAAGGGAATAACATGATTCTATAGTTTTAAGGGAAGGTTCAATAGGCATTTCAATGAGTTTTTTTTTTTTTTTTTTTTCTGAAACAGAATTTCAATGAGGTTAATGAGGTCCGACATGCTGCTAGCGGTAGATTAGGAGGAATTGGAGATGAGGCAGTAAATACAGATTTGAAGAAAGAGCGTGAGATTCATTTTTGTTGTTGTTGTTTTTCTTTTTTCATGTTGATTACGTTTTAGACCTGAAAGTTGATCGAAAACTCATTATTTCTCTTGAGACTGAGTATTTTCTTGTCACAAAAGTCTAAAAGAGCACTAAACGTATTAGTGGTCGCCTTGGATTCCTTAGGAGCGCCTAGGTGCGCCTCGCCTCTCCTAGCGCCTAACACAACATAGCCACCATACTTGAGTTTCCATAACTACATGGTTACCTGAGTACCATTCTCAGAGTCGATTTAGACAACACTTGTCACATCAGCAACTCTCAGCAATCCACAGTTGACAAAAATCTACTATGTTTGGAGGATCATTTAAAACAAACTTAAGCCAACGGCTAGACTTGTTCTAGAAATTATTTGAACATAACAAATTTTGGTATCGACTTTAGAAACCACGCAAGATTAGATAAACCCTCATACACAAAATTAAGGAAATGAATAAGACAACCCTAGAAAGAAAGACAGACAATAGATAATTACCTTAAATTATCTATCCCCGTTTGTTCTACTCAGCCTTGGATGGAGCACATAAGCTACGTACTACAAAATAAGTAACACGACATACAGCTAATATAATGTCCTTTAACCCAGATACAACATCACTACCATACCCAAAAACAACTCATGATTAACTATATCCAAACCGAAAAAGCTATGCAAGGGATGGTATAAATTAGATGCATCCAGTTGGTTACCTGGAACCAACATATCCCAACACTTGCATAACCATGCAGGACAGGATGTTGAAATATAAAAAAAAGTGCAACAATTGTAATCCCTGTTTTCCCCTGACACATACAACGTAACCTCTACGCCAAATGGAGACTGCACATAACAAATAAAATCCAAAACCAATTAGAATGCATATTGATAAAACCATAGGACCACTATCACAGTGGAGTAATAACAAACTGCTTTGTCAATTGAAGAAAATTTATGGCAACTTTCTCTCTTAAACACCAAAGTCCCTATTATCTCATAATATTCTCAGTAGCAGGTTGCCCCTGTTAACTGCTCATCCCTTCAGATAAAGAGTAGTGCGGAAAGTACATCATTGGAATATCTCCGAGTACCAATCTTGCAAAGCTATCCAATGGTTGGGCCAAATCCATCCAGACCTTGGATATGAATTTGGAGCAACGGTTGGATACCAAAGAAACAAACACATGCGACGCAATTGTATTAGCGTTTTCAACACCAAGACACGCCAAAACAAAAAAGGAGATGAATGCATGCATACCTTGTGTTGATGGTGGTTTTTTGTTCAGGGCTAAAATTGTAAAACCCTGTATTTAATGCGCCACTATTCTGCAAAGAAACTAAGCCATTTAAAAGTGATGAGTGCCAAGGCCTCTCTCCGCTTACACATGTATTGAGCAATTCAGTATGTTTATATGAAATTTATTCAGAATGGTGCATGTAGCAACAATCCCAAACATTCTATAAATTTTATTAATCCCTCGCTTGCATTGTTCATTAATGTATGACTTATTGAGTATTTTTCCTATGCTATGTTCCCCGGCTGAACCCTTAATATTGGTATGACATGACAATTAGTGTTCACTCGCAGCTGAGTAGCATGAATTTCCCGAAATATCAAGATTAAGGTCTGCATGAAAGTACTCAGTCAGAAGACGCGCTAATTGCTCTCTGAGGATAAAGTTAAAGAATTTTGTGTCGAACACACATAATTATCAAATTTGTTCAATTTTGTGATAGCTCACAAAATTCAAATTTTGGCCTAATTAATTTGCAAAAAATAGTTTTTTTGCGCCCTGTGCAATATCTCGAACCCTATTGGTCGAGGCCAAACCTAGGTAAACTAGGAAATTAATCCGCCATGGACTAGTAGGAGCAAAGTCCTACCCAAAAATCAGAAAACAAGAAATAAAAGAGGAGTTGTGGAAAATAGGATCAACAACAAGAGGAGGCGTGGCCGCGCCACATGGCCGACCAGTTCGCCCTAGCAAGCGCCACCCGTAGCCTAATGGCCACGCTCCATGTTACCCCTGCCGACTCCCATTTTTTCCATCGACCAATCAGGTCGCTCTAATACGCCACATGCACTTAGAATGTGGTCGGGCCCCTGCTGCTTTTCGGCCCCCTTTCCCATCGACCAATCAGGTTTCTCTAAATGCGCCACACACACTTGGAATGTAGACGGGCCCATGCTGCTTGCCGGCCCTCTTTCCTATCGACCAATCAAATCGATTTAAACCCTCCACATGCATTAAATAAATCCAAACTGCGCCAACACCTAGTGGCCGTCGCGTCAACATGGCCTCCATGCCAATTAGCTAATCAACCTGCCAAATCGCGCCGGCATGCTAATTGGCAGGCCATGCTATTCCGCGGCAGCAATATGCCAACTTGCCATAACAGCGCAGCCGCGTGCTATCTCACTTTTCGTTCGTGGCCAATGCCATAACAAACTCTAACCAGGGTATTCTGATCAGAATAGAACTCTTGTTTTAATGGCATTGGTCGGATCAAAAGGAAACCCTAATTCCTAGTCATGGCCTAAATTATGCCACTTCGGACCCACAACATGCCACAAGCCATGTGGGATTCAGAAGACCCTAAAAGTGGCGCCCTCGCCATATTATAGCTACCCATGGCTATCCTCGCGTTCATGGTCGTTCCCACATTATGGCCTTGCCATAATTTCTTTATTCAGCGTGGCCACGACAGTATTTTCCCAAATGCCACCATATCGCGGCCACCTAGCCACACACGCTAATTATGGATTTAACATGCCAAACCCTAATTTGGTTAAGACCGCTATGCCGTCCCATGACAAACAATGCCACCTAAGGTATTAAGTTTGATACGACAACTAGAGACAATATTGTTGGGTTATATTTGGATCTAACACCAATATGCCAAGATATAGTGGTCGCGACTACGCCTGGCGGGAGCCACTATGCCACTGGCAGGCGCCAACGAGATGTGGCCATAATCAACAACCACCCGCTTCCATAAATTACAATCTTGTCCGTCCAACTTCGCCAGCCGAATTGACTGGCCTAGATTAAATCTTAGGCGACCAACCAAGACTAACTTAGTAGCCTCACACACTATTTCCTGCGGCAAGTCTCATGACTTAGCTCGCCACACATGATCACCCGCCGCCTAGTTTGCGCGCGATTGTCAGAATAACTAGGTCTTGCACATAAGACCCACTCAGCAATCTGCTGCATATTTTGCACGAAAATACTCGAGACATCAAACATGTCACAAACTGGGGGATGCTCAACGGGGTATTGGTTTGGCGGTTTACAGCGTGTGGCGTGCAACACGCCCATTACGAGAAAGTGTCAGGAAAGGGCGGACGGTTAATGAGAAGTAAGTGAGTAGTGGGTGTAAGGCTGACCAGTCTTCCCTCGTGATGGAAACATGATGGTCACCACTTTTTACATGACTCCACTTCTCCACTACTTAGCTGTCTCCACTTCCTACGAGATCAGGTGCTCAATCATGACTTGTATAAATAGGTTTTAGACCTATTTCGATAGGGGCAAGTGTTATCAACACAAGTATCCAGAAAAACACCAAAGAACTGATAGCTTACATTCCGCAAGCCAGTTCCATATTCTGATACAAGTCATAAAACAACCACACCTTCAAAATTCAATATTTTGATCTCAACACCTTCTTCGCTTCCCTCCATAAGATCAACCCTTCTCCTCACTTTGTGACCGAAGCAAATCTGGAACGGCCATTTCTTGGTTTAGGCCAGAATTGTACAGATTAATCTCTCGAATCTAAAGTACTCCCGTGCAGTGCATTTGTTTAGGGTTTAGATTCGTTTTTCGGCGGCACACCCAAATTTACCATTTCCAGTAGAATCATTTTTTACCCAAAACAAGTGGCGACCACAGTGGGAGATTAATCTCTCGGTTGCAATCCCAAGAATTTTCACAAAGATGGTTGGTCTTAGGACTAATTCAACAACTCCAAATGTCGGTCGAAATCTTACAAATTGTGATGTTTCTCCTCCCAACGCCATATCTGATCGCGCATCAAATGGAGAAATCCCAACCTTGATTGAGTTGGCGCGAGTACAAGAAATCCACACAAGGAACATGGATCTGATGAAGGAGACGATAAACAACATAATCAATTTCCTTGTCAGGTTGACATCAGATTTGTGCGGCTCCTCTGTTCCAGAAATCCTAGCACTGGGGACTAACCCCTCAAATGATGATCGTCCTCAAATCAACAGTTTCACCACCTACCGGAGGCCAGTGAATCAGGAAGCGGCTTCTATAGTGGAGAGTTTATGTGAGCTTCTACATCTCTCAAAGGACCAACGAGCATAGACGTTTGTTGTGATCAATTAGATAGCTCTAGATACGCGTTTGGCTCCTTCGCGCCCTGAAGCCCCAAAGACATCATAGATGTCTATAAACAATGTTACATTTACTGAAGACGACATGATGGCAGAAGAGGGCCATAACAGATCCCTGCATGTTACTGCACACATCAAAGATTCAGAATTCAAAAGGGCTCTCATCGATATGAGAGCGTCCTCAAATGTTATTACTCTCAAAACTCTAAGGACAGCCAAGGTTCGGCCAAGCAAAATTGTACGACTTCCTACCATGATGACGGATTTCGAAGAAAACCAAACCAGCACGTATGGGTATATCAATTTGAATCTATCAGTAGGACCCGTCCAATCGAAAGTAAAATTCGAGGTAATAAAGAAGGACCCATACTACCACATGATACTGGGAAGACCGTGGCTTCATGATAATAAGATCATCCCCTCAACGTATCACCAATGCCTGAAAAATATGCTAAAGGAAGAAGTTGTTCGCATTCCTGCGTCATTGTCTCCTTATGCACCAATTTGTGGCATGAAACTATTTGAACCAAAGGAAGATTCACGAGACTCATTAAGCAAGGTTTACTGCACTCCGCTCCCTATGTGGACGTCTATCGAGGAGGAAGTCCGGCTCGCATCATTGAACAAAGAGGCCAGATCCCACGGCGCGCCTCTGCTGACAGGACACACCAATCCTTCTTCATCAAATAAAGACTCGGTTCATCTCCATACCAAGAGGGAGCGGACTTTTGTGGCGAGTCGTTACCAAAAAGGGAAAACTGTATATCGGTGCCGCTGTTAGAAATTAGCAGGGGAGACTGCCGCCCAGTCTATCCGCCCAATAGAATGCAGCCATAATGACAAGCTACAAGAAGAAGTACTATATGCTCCACGACAGTTGCAAGATGGCACTGACTCCACCACAGATGAACTCAAAATTGTCAACATCGGAAATGAAGAATCTCCAAGGCATGTCTCCATCAGTTCGACTCTATGTGCAGAGGAACGTACGAAACTTGTGAATCTTCTTAAGGAGTACCAAGACATATTCGCATGGACATACGAGGAAATGCCCGGCCTGGATGAAAAACTGGTCACTCATCATCTGCATATAATACATGGATCCAAACGGTTAAGCAATCTCCAAGACAGTTCAGGCATGATGTAGAGGAACAAATCAAGATTGAGATTCAGAAATTACTAGCAGCCGGCTTCATCAAACCCATTCACCATCCCACCTAGTTGGCCAATGTGGTTCCCGTAAAGAAGAAAAGCGGTCAAATCAGGTGCTGCGTCGACTTCAGAGATCTGAACAAATGCTGCCCCAAGGACGATTTTCCCCTTCCCAATATTGACATGCTAGTAGATGCTACCAGTGGACACGGCATGTTCTCCTTCATGGATGGGTACAGTGGCTACAACCAGATAAAGATGTACGAGCATGACTCAAGTAAGACAACTTTTCGAACTCCTCTTGGAAACTTTTATTATACTGTGATGCCTTTCGGTTTGAAAAATACTGGTGCTACCTATCAACGCGCCATGACTGCAATTTTCCACGACATGATGCACAAGCAAGTTGAAGATTACGTAGATGACATAGTGGTCAAATCAAAAACTCGAGCGACCCATACAGACGTTTTACGACAGGTGTTCGAAAGGTGTCGTGAATACAAACTGAAGATGAATCCTTTGAAATGCGCTTTTGGGGTCTCTTCTGGCAAATTTTTAGGATTCCAAGTCACAGCTGAAGGAATCAAGGTTGATCCGACCTAGACCCAAGCCATCCTCATAATGCCTCCTCCGCAGACTGTGAAAGAACTTCAGAGCTTCATGGGCAAAGTAAACTACATTCGGCGTTTTATACCTGGTTTGGCCCAGCTTATCGCTTCATTCACCCCATTACTAAAAAAGGGAGCAAGCTTTGTTTGGACCACGCTGCAACAAGAAGCCTTTCATAAGATTCAACAAATATTGTCATCACCGGCTGTTATGAAGTCTCCCATACAAGGAAGGTCGTTGTGCCTCTACACTGCTTCCAGTGATGTTGTTGTTGGAGCCTTCCTTGCTCAAGAAGATGATAAGGGGATTGAACACCCTATATACTATTTTAGTCGTACTTTGAGGGATGCTGTACTCAGGTATCCTACGGCAGAAAAAGCGTGTCTAGCCCTAATTCACGCTATTCAGAAGTTTAGACACTATTTGCTGTCAAACAAAGTGGTGCTAATAGCTAAAGCCGATCCCATCAAGTTCTTGCTCTCAAAACCAGCCTTGATAGGTAGGCCGGCCAAATGGCTGCTCCAAATGTCTGCTCCAAATGTCGGAGCTCGATATAACGTGCACTCCTCCGCGGGCTATTAAAGGACAAGCAATAGCATATTTGCTAGCGGCATTCCCGGGAGAAGGTACTACCGCACTGCATGAAGACCTTCCTGGGGAATTTCCAGAAATCTCTTTTGTCAAAGAGGAAGCGTGGCTACTGTATTTCGACGGATCTGCTACCCTAGCGATGTCTAGGAGGAGCAGGTGTAGTTCTGATGTCTCCAACTGGTGAAGTCTTTTCGCATTCTTTCAAGCTGGACTTTCAGTGCACCAACAACTCAGCAGTATACGAAGCTTTACTCATAGGATTGTCACTAGCTAAATGAGCAAGAGCCACACACCTAGAAGTAAGAGGCGACTCTAAACTACTAGTCAACCAGATGAATAGAGTATACTCACTCAAAGAGGTAACACTAGCCCCTTATAGATCTGAGAAGCAAAAGCTTTTTAAGTACTTCGCTGATGCAACCATAACCCATATCGGCCGCAATAACAACAAACACGCCGATTGCCTATCTACATTAGCCTCAAAGTTGCAATTCGAAGGATTGGAAGAGACTTTGATAGTGAAGATACGGACCGTGGCGTCAACAAGGCTTTCACAGTCCAAAGATACTAAAGCCAATGATTGGAGAACTCCGATTATACAAGAGCTGTAGGATCATAATATCGCCACAACAACAATTCGGGAAGACAACGGATAACAACATTGCGAGTGAGTCGCAGAGGGTTAAATATAAATGACGCACTGGATGACGATAGGAGGATATGAAATCTGGCGAAGGTTAAGAAGTGTCGCGAGTATGAATATTTGTACGTCTGCGACACTTCGCGAGACATTCTGAAAATAAAGGACAGCTTAGTCTGTCATTCACTATGTATTACCCTATATAAAGGGATGAGTGAATCTGTTGAGGGGGCAGAGTTCTTTTTGGATTGGAAAGCAAGTCATTAGGAGAGAGAAACAGAGCGAAGGGAGTAAGATCTTAAGTGTAATTCCATTTTCCCGTGTAAACATTTTTAAGAAAATTATTAATAAATATTCATAATTGTTCATCTATTATCTTCTGAATGGATTAGTTAAACAAAATATAGTGAGGGGTGTATTGTGGGATTTCCTGCAACTACATATTGGCGCTAGAAACAGGGATAGTTGTGGGATTTCACTGATTTAAACAAAGCTTGTCCTAAAGATAGTTTTCCATTGCCAGATATCCCACAACTAGTCGAATCAGCAGCAGGAAATGAAAGAATATCATCTCTGGACGGGTATAAAGGTTACAACTGATTCCTCTCGCCGAGGAAGACCAAGAGCATACTGCTTTTTTCGCTCCAAGAGGGTTATATTGTTATACAAAAATGCCGTTTGGTTTACGAAATGCTGGAGGAACATACCAAAGAATGGTAGAAGAAGTGTTCGCAGAATGGATACATAAAACACTGGAAGTATACGTAGATGATATGCTCGTAAAAAGTAAGAAAGCAGAAAACCATGTACAAGATCTCGAGAGAAATCTTTGAACGGATGAGGCGATTCAACATCAAAGTAAATCCGGAAAAATGTACCTTCGGAGTGGCATCGGGAAAATTTTTGGGTTATATAGTATCAAAGGAAGGAATACAAGTCGACCCAGAGAAAGTGAAAGCGGTTCGCGATATGCCAACACCTGCGACAATAAAGGATGTTCAAAAGCTAAATGGATTATTAGCATCACTAGGAAGATTCATTTCACGGTCATCGATAAGTGTAAACATTTTTTCAGCATCCTGAAAAAGGGATCGAAGTTTAAATGGACAGACGAATGTGAAAAGGCTTTACAGGGAATTAAAGAACATCTAATGGAAGTATCCATTATGCAAAAAAGCAGAGCCAGGAGAGGAATTGTTGGTATATCTTGCGACAACGTCGCACGCGTTAAGCGCAGATATTGCTGCGAATAGATCTTTGGAGTAGAAAAACCGATTTACTATATCGGTAAGACTTTTAATGCCGCGAAAGGAATTATTCGAAGATTGAAAAACTAATCTGGCGTTAGTCTATGCAACATTTAAGCTTCGCATATATTTTCAAGCACATACTGTCAGGGTGGTAACAAAAGTACCAATTGAATCAGTAATGAAAAATTCAAAAAAGATCGGGAAGAGTAGAAAGGTGGAATGCCCAAATAAGCCATTATAAACTCAAATATGAAATATTATCCTCAACCAAGTCACAGGTAGTCGCAGACTTTTTGGCGGAATTTCCTTTGGAAGAAGATGAAGCAGTGGATGAAATGATAGACGTAGAAGAAGAGCATGGAGACCCAAATGATTTGTTAAGCCGAACCGAGATAGGTGGGAAATATTGGTAGACGGATCATCAAATGGAGAAGGTAATGGAGTGGGAATTGTTGTGATTTCTCCAGAAGGCAATAAATTAGCTTTCTCTTTTAGATTGGAGTTTGAATCCACCAATAATGAAACGGAGTATGAAGCTATAATACATGCTCTGCGATTCGCAATAGAAATGAAGTTAGAAAATGTGAGGATTACCGGTGATTCGCAATTAGCAATTCGCCGGATAACGAGAGAAATACGCTACGAATGAGCCATCTTTGCAAAAGTACGTAAAGCTTGTCGAAGAATTGTCAGCCTGAGATACCAAAAATGAGGTGGAGGCATATATCAAGGAGAAATAACGAGACTCGCAGATGCTTTTGCCTTTATATCAAGTATGATGACAGACCCCACTGCGAGGAATATCAAAATACAAACACTTTTGGCACCATCAATCAATAAAGAAGAAGAACAAGAAGCGGATGCAATGTTAGTAGAAGACATACCACAATGTCGCGATAAAGATTGGAGAACAGAACTTCACGCTTACTCGATGAAAGGGGAGGTACCAAGAAATAGATTAGAAGCACACAAATTGAAAAGTCGTGCAACGAATTATGAATTAAGAGATGGTGTACTTTATCGACGATATTTTGATGGACCTTCACTTCGATGCTTAACGAGGGAAGAGGGAGAAATCATATTGAAGATGTTGCATAGTGGAGATCTTTGGAAATCATAGCGGTGGAAGATCTCTAGCATATAAAGCAAAAATGCAAGGATATTATTGGCCATATATGCATGAAGACGCGAGAGCAATGTCAAGGCGCTGCGAAGATTGTCAAAGGCATGTGAAGAAAATACATGCACTTGGGCACCATTAAATTCTTCTACAAGTGTGTGGCCTTTTGGAAAGTGGGGTCTAGATATTGTGGGACCTTTTTTACCAGGAACAGGGCAGAGAAGATACTTAATTGTCGCAACGGATTATTTCACCAAATGGGCCGAAGTGAAAGCGGTACAACACATTCGCGACAAAGACGTTTTTACTTTCATATTCGAGAATATTATATGCAGATTTGGGATCCCCTGCGCAGTTGGTATCTGATAATGGGAAACAATTTGAAGAGCAAAACATAGAGTTGTTACTTAATGCATTTCAAATAAAATGTGGGAAATCGACTCCACTATATCCGCAAGCTAACGGTCAGGCGGAGGCAACAAATAAAACAATCGCGGATATATTGAAGAAGAAGTTAGAAGGACACAATAGAGGATGGTGCGAACAAGTACCCAAAGTGCAAGTATGGGCATACAATACAACCGAGAAGAGAAGCTTGGAATGTCACCTTTTTGCTTAACATGGAGTTGAAGCTGTGCTCCCAACAGAAGTTATGATCCCAACAACTAAGAAAGAAGTTTGGGAGAAAAATCTTAGTGCAGGTAACATTCTAATCAAGTTGGACGAATTAGAAGAGAAAAGGGAGAAGGCGTTACGACACATGGAGAATTATCAACGAAGACTGGCCAGAGAATATAACAAGCGTGTGAAGATACGTGAATTTCAGCCAGGAGACTTGGTACTGCGAGAGACACCAATATATCAGCGAGAGAATAGAGGCAAGTTGGCGAGAAAATGGGATGGACCTTATATTATCAAAGAAGTAGTTGGTACATGGGCTTATAGATTGATGGATCCTGAAGGAAAAGATATGGGACGAGAGATTAGGCGAGTAGTGGAACAAAGTTATACCTAAAGAAATACTACCCGTAAAAGTGGGTTAGATGAAGTACTTTAATGCAAGATATTTGCAAAATTCAATAAAATACGAGACCAAGATATCAGCGAATGTCTCATGAGCGAGAATGGCAAGAAATAATGAATGAATGAATGAATAAACATGATTGAATGAATGGGACGAACCTTTATGGCGTACGCCCTAGTTCGCGAATTATATTTCGTAAGAGGCAAATGTAAGACCTAAAGTGCGTCATATAGGGGGAATCTCTTAACATGGCCCGGGGAAAAGGTTACACCGCCCCGGAACTGGGTCATGCAGATTTGGGGCCCATGAAAGCCTATCAGGAAGAGGTACCTTGGATTCCCAACTATATATGTAGGTTATACCCTGGTTGGGCGACCGAGGGTCTCTTTCAAGGAGCGTATGATCAAGGCGCTGAGAGGTACCGGTTGAGTCAAGAGTGCGGGGAGCATGGAACTTCCTTACCACTCTTGACAAGTCTTGGCGCATCCGCACTCGGCCCCAAGAAAACTCCACTTAGGGTGCAGCCTTGTAACCATAAACTCTATAGGTATAAGGGATAAGAGGCTGCGAAAACAACTGGTTGTTGTAAAGACCGGATGGGAGGAGCTAGCCTTGTATGGCCGATGTACGCCTCCTTGAAGGGGAAACGGGGAGATGATAAGGCGGCACCCTCCATTAGGGAGCCGATAAGTGCCAAAGACGCAAATGTCACGAGGCTTTGTTTTCGTAAGGAAACTTAGGCTTGTCATATTTGTGAAATGATCCTGCAGAGGCAATAATACTAACGCGAGGGTAAGACGAGATCAATGGGTCCTTACATGCAAGTGTAAAGACGTCATGCGATTTCGTCGCAAGACGGCAATGTCACGGGGCTTTATTTTCGCAAGAATATTTAGGCCTGTCATATTGTCGCAAGCAAAATATCTGCAGAGGCAAAAATACTTGAAAAATGATAAGGCAAGGTCAATGGGTTTTTGCATGCAAGTGTAAAGACGTCCTGCGACCTTGTCGCAATAAGGGGTGGCAGAGTAAGACCTTTACTTAGGAAGGTCAAGCTTAGAAGACCACCAAAAATGATAAGGCGAGATCAATAGATTTCTTCTTTTATAAAAATCACTTGCGAACTCGTCGTAATTATAAATTTAAACATCATTCCCGGTCGAGGAAGAAAATGCGAATCTCGAAATTTCATTCTTTCATATGAAGATGCATAACAGAGGCAAATATGGGAATGGAAAAGACGAAATATTGTTATCCATCTTCCAATGAAAGAGTTATACATTAATAATGTTAGCCAAGAAAGGGGAATGGAGATTGAATTTATGGGCAATAAACCCAAGAAGTTTACAAAAAGAGATACGTAAATGTACGGATATTACAGCGTGAAAGAAACAAAAAGAATTATCTCTTTGGTGATTCTTCTCCTCTATCCGATCCTTCAATTTCATTATTCTCATCGCGGAGTTTTCTTTTTCGCTGGCCTCACTATCGAAACGTCCGAGACAGGCAAATTCTCGGGAACTTCTTCGGAAAGCCAAGGATATGAACAAAGAGGGATTTTGTGATCATTACAAACATACTCCATGGCTTCATTATAAAAACGAACGGCATCATTATTAAAATTCTCCACGGTAGTTTGAAATTGTTTCTTCAACTTGGAATATCTATTCTCGCGAAGGGTGAGATTCTTTGCATTTGTGCTTTCTCAGATTCAAGTTTTTCAATCCTTGCTTGAAATCTTTTTCGGACTCTGCAAATAAATTACGATAAATTAACAACTCAAAAAGCAATATTACAGAGGTAAGAAAAAGTAAGGTATAATAAATAACCTTCTCTGTCAGATATTATATCTTTAACCAAGGAAGTATGCTCGGTATGAAGACTAACATCAACACCTAAGTTATTCCTGGCATTATCTAAGATTTTCGCAGCCCAAGCGAATTCATCGTCATTATTTATAATAAGAAGTGAACGAATTTGATTTTCTCGCTCACTAAGTAAGGAGTTCGCGAAGCAATTCATCTCGCTCCATTTGCACTTCAAGAAGGGACTTTTGAAATGTTGCTAATGCCAGGCACCATTATTAGCAATGCGATCTTTGTCATCTATATGGTCACTAATTTTCTTCCTTAAAATTTTGGTTTCCTCATGAGACTCGAGGTACATTTGTTTAAACCGGTTGGCTGTACTTAAACTAGATCCGTGCTCAATTTCTAAGAGGCGGTACTTGGTTTGGAGTTCATTTAATGAAAGAGAATTAATTACGCTTGACGAACTACTTAAAGAGTTGTTGAGATGAGCGAGAAGAGTGTCATTATCCATAGGCTCAGGAAATGAATGGAGAAGAATAGCTTCTTCGGAGAGGTTATATACATCTGCGAAAGTGATAAGTCAGGTAGCAACAGGAAATTGATAAGATGAAAATAATAAGAGAGAAAAAATTTTATACCATAAAGTTGCTGATTAGCGTTCTGGAGAGTGGTAACTTTGTCCTTCTGGCGTAAAACTCGATTTCCAATTGTTGGATCTTTTCGCGAGATCTCGCAGATTCGACTTCTAATTCTTTGATCCTTGTGCAAAATTGGGTATTCTTCTTCAATTGAATGTTATACCTCCTCTCAAGATCCGAGGCAACCACAAAAGAAGTTTTTCCACTGCGAAGAAAGATAAAAAGGTTATTAAGATATAAATTAAAAACGAAGTTGGAGGAGAAATATGAGTTCGAACATACCAACGAATTAAGTGCATTTAAGAAACTAGGGGATACAGATCTAGAAACTCCTTTGAAAGAGTCATTGCCATCCATCGGTGTAGCATTACATATGGTGGCGAGGTTCTCGCATATAGAAGTCGAGATGAGTATCTCCAATTCCTTGAAGAGAATCCGAGAAGATCTTTGAACAATTGATCCATAGGAGAATTGGCCGATTGAGCTTCATTTTGGAAAGTTGAATCCAAAACATTATCATTATCATCCTCATCGGAAGATTCAGAACTTGAGCTAAGATGAGAGGAAGGTTGAGTTTTTCGCTTCTTAGATGGTGGAACAGAAGACTTATCCTTGCGTGCATTGGCTTTAGTTTTGCCTTTAACTTTCGTAGCTATCGCTTCCTCGGCGTCAACCTTCGCATACAAATGAAGATAAGAAATAGAGGCAACAATATTGTTAAATAACATAAAAAAGATATTTCTTACTTCATCCGTAAGCAATCGAAGTATTGCCAAGGTACTTGCCAGTGGATTTGTCTTGTAACTTTTCCTCAGTTTGACAATCTGGAAAATTTACAAACTCAATGAGTACAAGAGGAAAGAGGGATTGCAAAAGCAAACTGTGGGGACATACCTCTTCCGCCTTCTTGGGCCACTTAAATTCCCAAGGGTGATAGCCTGCGAGATTTGCAGGGAGTACATGCGAACCTGCTATGTAAGGTCCACTTAAGAGCAAAGGAACAACCCACCACCTCTTATCTTTAGAGTGGCGAGGAGTAGTGTTCTTACCCGAATGCCAGTCGATATCTTGCATGAGTAATTTATCCTCAGGGATATTATCTTTTCTCTTCAACCGAGCGCCCCAGCAAGATTTCTTATTTCTCATGCCTATTACTTCATAATTTTCAAAAAAGTTTTCTACAGTGTATCTCTCAGGGATTATTTCTAAATTTACATATTCGGGGTCTCTGACATTGTTAGGATATAGAGATCCTTTGCCAAAGACCACCACGACCGGCAAACTCAAGCATCGACGGATACAATCGCCGCATAATTGATAGACAGGCTCGCGAGAAGTTCGGATGGGAAAGGATTTCATAAAAGAGTGGCATCTCGGGATCATATAAAGGAATGGGAAGTCTGCGAGAAGTTGACCTAGCGAAACAATAATCTTGTGATCATCACATTGATGATCGAAAAAAAGCTTAGCGGTGAGTATAGATGAACATCCTTGATTAGGAATGGTAGAAAGGGTGAAACCTTTATCTTGCAACTTTTCTCGAGTCTCAATAAAGCGAGGTTTGTACATACGACTAAGTGAAGTCATTATCAATATGGGAAGGGATAAAGAATCGAAGATTAAGATATGATAAAAAAAAAATCGAAGATTTGCGCAGAGCGCGACTTGCGGAAGAAGAAGATAAAAGAAAAGTTGCAGAGAGAAGACGAAAGAGGAAAAGAGAAAGATATGAAAAATATATATAGAGAGAAACATCCTCGGGGGAAACGAGAGCATTTAATGTGAGAAGGGACGTGAATGGTCAAGAATAAACGATTGAAAGAGACGTGTCAGGAATAGAATGGAGGAGTAGACATCGTAATAATAAAGTCCGTATGGAAAGATGAAACCGAAACAAGTACAGATAAACAGTTGCGGCAGTTCAAAAATATTGATTCTCATGACATTCTCTCCTTCGCAGAGAAGACATGAGAAGAGGCAAGATGTAGGATCATAATATCGCCACAACAACAATTCGCGAAGACAACGGATAACAACATTGCGAGTGAGTCGCAGAGGGTTAAATATAAATGACGCACTGGATGACGATAGGAGGATATGAAATCTGGCGAAAGTTAAGAAGTGTCGCGAGTATGAATATTTGTACGTCTGCGACACTTCGCGAGACATTCCCGAAAATAAAGGACAGCTTAGCTGTCATTCACTATGTATTACCCTATATAAAGGGATGAGTGAATCTGTTGAGGGGGCAGAGTTCTTTTTGGATTGGAAAGCAAGTCATTAGGAGAGAGAAACAGAGCGAAGGGAGTAATATCTTAAGTGTAATTCCATTTTCCTGTGTAAACATTTTTAAGAAAATTATTAATAAATATTCATAATTGTTCATCTATTATCTTCTGAATGGATTAGTTAAACAAAATATAGTGAGGGGTGTATTGTGGGATTTCCTGCAACTACAAGAGCTTAACAGTTTGCTTTCCCAAGGAAAGGTTAGTCTCAAAACCCTACAAAACTTATTCATGCTTCATGGAGTGTTATACAACCGAAACCCAGATGGATCCCTGTCAAGATGCCTCGGAGAAGAAGAAGCACATCTACAACTTAACTGTATTCATGGCAAGATCTGTGGACAAACGTTAGTGGTGAATCTTTACCGACGTCTTCAACGCCTTGGATACTACTGGCCAGATATGGAGACCCAATCCCGAGCGCTCCAAGGATCTTGCTCCAATTTCCAAGCGTCGCCACATCAATTAGAAGTTTTTAATGTTGGATATACTGGGGACTGGCGAGAACCATACGTCCACTATCTGTGTGACGGTGTGCTTCCTGCCAACAAGAAGGATGCAGCCAAGATAAAGCAAAGAGCCAAAAGATTCGTGTTTCACGAGGGAATCCTATACCGCAAAAGCTTTGGAGGTGACCTGCTACGATGTTTAGCAAAGTCTGAAATACCGACTATGCTGAAAGAAACACATGAAGGTGAACACCAAGGGAAGAAGAAGTTATTCCTCCAAGTGCACGAAAGGTATTACTGGCCAACAATGGAGGATGATGCAACGGCGTTTGTTCAGAAATGTCGTGAATGTCAGATTCACGGGAATCTCATACGCATGCCTTGTACTCCCCTTCATTCAGTAAGTAGTCTGTGGCCTTTCTACAACTGGGGACTTGATATTATTGGGAAAATCAATCCACCATCGTCAAAGCATCACGAGTACATCATAACCGCGACGAAGTACTTTACTAAATGGGTCGAAGCTATTCCTCTTCGAGGAACCACTAGAGCGACAATTGCAGCATTCATTAAGGAATACATCATTTGTCGGTTTAGCGTACCTAAGCACATCATTACTGATAATGGTACCCCCTTTGCCAAAAAGCAAGTGCGAGAGTTACTTGAAGAATATGGAGTTAAACAGGTCTTCTCTACTCCTTACTACCCTTAAGGGAATGGACAAGCCAAAAGCACTAACAAGACTTTGATTCGAATTCTCAGTCGAACAGTGCATGACAATCCTAGGACGTGGCACGAACAACTGCCTATGGAGCTGTGGGAATACCGGGCGGCACCTAGGAGCTCTACCGGATTTTCTCCTTATTCACTTGTCAATGGTGCTGACGCAATCCTCCCAGCAGAGATCAAAATCCCATCGGCTAGGATTGCGGCTGCGAGTGGAGTCCAATGGAATGAAGCCGAAGCATTTAGCTCCAGAATAGCGGAGTTGGACACTCTAGATTCCAGGAGAATTAAGGCAGAAGAGCATGCTCAGACGTACAGAAAGAGGATCTCCAGGGCATACGATAAAGCTGTAAAACCTCTAGTTTTTCAAATAGGAGATCTTGTATTAAAGACCACGAAGCACATTCAAAAAGACATGTCCGCACCGAAGTTTTCACCAAAATGGGAAGGTCCTTACATGATCACCAAAGCCTATAACAGTGCCTACTACAAGATTGTCAAGGAAGATGGAGGCAAATTGGAAGCAGTCATCAATGGAAAATGTCTCAAGGCATATTACGCTTGACCATTATTTCCATCTCTCGCCATTTCATGACACGGCCAATCAGGCATTTTCATTTCTCTCACATCTGATTTATCAAAGCTTTTCATTAAAGACATGTTAATGTAAACTCCATTTGCGTATACCAAAACCCAATGCAATTCATTTTCCAAAAACAATGTTCAGAACCCAAGATAAAAAGATAATGATCAAACATTCTCATGCCTACTTATTCAAAACCATAAAAATATAAGTATGGCTCGGAAAAGGCCATCCAACAAGTTGTAGTCCCGTGAAAGCATCATTTTCAGCCTATTTTGATATCTTTCAGTCCTACTCTTCAAGTTTTGGATCGCCTGTTCCACCTTCCCAGATTCTGCATCCAGGGCCTTTTCCTCCTCCAAGATAGCTTTTGCAGCAGGAACGACATTAGCGATGATGCTGGCTCGATCAAATTTGATAATATCAAGGCGCTGTCGCAACCAGCCCACATTAAACTCCATGGATTCACAAGTAGACACCATGTTTTCCCACTTTTCAACAGTTGATTCAGCAACATCACAAATAGATGTACCTTCCATCTCTGCAACCATAGGCAGAAGGCAGTTCACCGTAGTAACCAAAGCAGACGAACAGTGTCGCACTACGTTCCTGGTAGCAATGTGGCCATACTTCCTCCATATTTTCGTGTACAAAGGCACAGAGACTCCTTCCGCACTAGGAACTCACCAACATTACGATAACTAGAAGATAAACACTTTATGTGAATATCAAACGACAAGCCCGCATTGGGGTACTCGTAGGAGGATATACCCAAATCAGCATCTTCCAAATCTGCAGCAGTAGGCGTGTTTAAGCTTGGAGGAAGAGGAGTAGCCAGATCATCATCGTTAACCACTGTTACACATGTTCCAACATGATACCTCTACAAAAAAGAAAATTTCGTTACCTACTGGTCGTGGCAAGCGAATACATATTCACCAGTGAAAGGTATACCGGTATGATCTTCTTGACTCGGACGATCCAGACAGGTGAGTTGTCATGAGACCCAGGGATTCTCCCACTCTGAAAAAACGACATTAGAGTCAAAAGGAGAAGGAGGAATTATCACTTCAAAATCAGGATATAATTAAAGTCGTACTCTAGATACAAGCCGCTTGCGTTTGGTAGAAGAGTCCGGCTGGGTCGAAGAAGATCCACTCCCGTCTGACATGATGAAAAAATATGGGTCTAGCAGGAGAATCTCTATTCTAGATTGAGAAGGATGGTATAACCTCGCTTGCATATGTATATACACTACGGAAACCCTAAGAAGAGGCGGATGCTGAACAAATTCAACGCCAACCAGGTCGTGTTTCTTGTTGAAACCCTAATTAAAGTCGGGAGAAGACTGTCAGATAGTGAGGAAGAATACTTTCATCCCAACTCAAAATCTTGGCGGAACCTGCTTGCTGGTGTGACTGAATCGAAACCATCATACCTGGAAGATACAATTGATCTGGCGACCTGAGTTACTTCTTCAAGACAGCTGCCACTTCCCTGGTAATGTTTATTCACTTTGACTTGATCATTCATCTCTTTACTGTCACCATCTAATGCTTACCCCGCAACAATGCCACTGTTACGTGCTAAGCAGGGGACTTAATGTTGATGGTGGGTTTTAGTTCAGGGCTAAAATTGTAAAACCCTGTATTTAATGCGCCACTGTTCTGTAAAGAAACTGAGCCATTTAAAAGTGATGAGTGCCCAGGCCTCTCCACTTACACATGTATTGAGCAATTCAGTATATTTATATGAAATTTATTCAGAATGGTGCATGTAGCAACAATCCCAAACATTCTATAAATTTTATTAATCCCTCGCCTGCATTGTTCATTAATGTATGGCTTATTGAGTATTTTTCTTATGCCATGTTCCCCGACTGAACCCTTAATATTGGTATGACATGACAATTAGTGTTCACTCGCAGCCGAGTAGCATGAATTTCTCGAAATATCAAGATTAAGGTCTGCATGAAAGTTGTGACGGACCGGAAAATTACGCCTTTGGCGCATTACCCCGCAGGCCGTAACTCCCCCGATGCGCCATGATGAAGCTACGATCCGGGACTTAGGGCTAGGCAAATGTACGTCCATTTTCCCTTGCAAGCATGCTCGTGGAGCATGACGCAGCTAACTTAGCTTCCACACCGTTCCAACTTACCCTTGTCCCGCAAAGGGTTTAAGGCCATAAGGCCAATGCCAATGCATTTTTCATGCATCTCCGGGTTTGCCATTACGTAGGGAATTCATCACTGAATTTCCTAGCTAGCTGAGCAACCGTCATATTGCCGTGTCTTGTCCAGGCCTAAGCCTTGGACTTTGGCGTAGGCCGCACCAAGCCCTTTCCATTTCCTACGTTACCTCGCTTACCAACTCTTTATAACTTGATGGGAAGTATTAGCATCCACTTACTGGCATGCAACTAAGCCTCATCAACTCTGGCCACAATCATCTCTTGCGTCGAGCTACCGAGCTTAGATGATATGAGGGCCAACGTCTTTGGACCGGCAATGCTGCAACTCATTCATGCGGCTGCCTACATACCCTTCCCTATTCTAAAGGGATCAAGCACAGACCGTAGTTCATCCTCGAAGGGACAAGTAACTTAATCCAACTCGTTTGCAGGGCCGAGGCCAAGCAATAACGGTAATGGCCTAGTCCGTATAGGCCGTTCCATCAAAATACATGCAAGTGATGCATGTTTGGTCCGTAATATGGCATAACGATGCCTAAGCATCAAATGCCCTCTTCGCGAGGATACACAACTATAAATGAGCCTTAGGCATCATTTATACTCTTTCGGCTAAGCTATGAAGCTTACTTGGTACATAGTCCGCATATGCACCCTCAACCAACTACCCCTCCCTGTATATGTTATTTTGACATTTTTACAACTCTGATTAGGGGACCAAAAACCTTTCATCAACTCCCCGTTTACTATTCATGGCCGTTGCCATGTATTTTCCTGAATAACCGGCCAAGATGGCTGTACATTCAGTTCTGGATCACATGCCAGTTCCAATGTCCGGCCAGTATGGCTGAACATTTCCCGAGCCAAACCCGATGAAGGGCCGTGATGGCTGTATTTCCGACTTTGGCCCATAGGCCACACCAATGTCCAGCCGTGATGGTTGTACATTACCAACCCGATATCCAGCCATGTTGGCTGTCCACTTCCAACCCGATGTCCAGCCATGTTGGCTGTACATATCCAACTCAATGTCCAGCCATGTTGGCTGTACATTTTCAAGGTCATCTACTGTAGTAGCAGGATTTCCCACACTACACCCCTTACTCGATTTTGCTTAATTAATCCATTGAAAAATGGAAGATCAAGAATATTTATTGATTGAATTCATGAAGTGCTTTACACGGGAAAATAGAATTACACTTAGAAGTTAAAACACTCTCAAACTTTCTCTCTCCTAATGACTTGCCCAACAATTCCAAAAAAGATCCCCCTTCTTACAGACTCATTTAGCCCTTTATATAGGGTAATACATAGTGGATGACAGCTAAGCTCCCCTTTATTTTCGGGAATGTCTCGCGAAGTGTCGCAGGTGCACAAACATTCACTCTCGCGACACTTCTTAACCCTCGCCGGTCTCACGTCTTCTTTATGTTTTGCCTGTCGTTATTCATTGCGTCGTTTATTTTAGCTCCCTGCGACTCCCTCGCGACGCCGTCGTTCATTAATCCCGCGAGCCTTGTACATTGCGATATTATGATCCTACATCTTGCCTCTTTTTCCTTGAATATTGCTTGAAGAGCGATTTGAAGGAAAAATTCATTGTTGTCATATTCCGTGGTTTCAATTGGTGAAGGAACGAGCAAAAGAATACTTTCCTTAAAAAGTACGTACTTGCCTCTATTCTTTTGCAAAGTTCCGAAGCTTCTTTGAGATATATACGAAGTATCGTCTCCCATCACTCCTCATATTTCTCCTGCGAGGGGAAGAGTATCATGAGAGTTTTTACAATATTCTTGCCGCGATTGCTTATCTTTATCTCTGTTTGATTTTGTACTTTTACACGGATTTTGATTATTAATGTCTTTTCTTGACACGTCTCTTTCAACCGCTTATTCTTGACCATTCATGTCTTTTCTCGCATTAAATGACCTCGTTTTTCTCGAGGCTCTTTTTCCCTATATATAGTTTTCTTTTTCCCTCCTTTTCATCCTTTAGTTTGTCTTTGCAACTTTTCTTTGATTCTCTCCTTCCGCAATTTGCGCTCCTGCTACTGCAAATCTTTTCTTCGTCCTTTCTAGCACTGTTTTTAACCTTCAACCTCCCATCCATTCCCATACTGATAATGGCTGCTATTAGTCGTGCATACAAAGCTTCTTTCAATGAAGTTCAACAGAAGTTGCTCGAGAAGGGTTTCACTCTATCAACCATTCCTGATCAAGAACCTTCATCTATCCTTTCTGCAAGGCTATTTTCTGATCATCAATGTGATGATCAAAAAATTATAGTCTTGCTAGGTCAGCTTCTCGCAGGACTTCCCATTCCCTTATACAATCCTGAGATGCCCTTATTTTATGAAATCTTGTCCCATGAAAAATTCTCTCGGGCTATTTATCAATTATGTGGCGATTGCATTCGCCTAATGCTTGAGTTCGCGAACCGTGGTTTGGCAAAGGATCTTTATACCCTAATACCGTTAGAAACCCCGAATTCGCAGACTTGGAAATAGATCTTTGAGAAATACACTCAGAGAGAACTTTTTGAAAACTATTCAAAGTGATACGAGATGATCAATACGAAATCTCATTTGGGGCGTTCGCTGAAAAAAGAAGGATAATGTCCCCGAGGATAAATTGCTCATGCAGGATATTGATTGGCACCCGGCAATAACACTACTCCTCGCCACTCCAAAGATGAGAAGTGGTGGGTTGTACCCTTGATTTTAAATGGCCCTTATATCGCGGGTTCGCACGTTCTTCCTGCGAATCTCGCAGGTATCATCCTTGGGAATTCAAATGGCACGATAGGGCAAAAGAGGTATGTTTTCTACTTCAAATCGGCTTTCGCTATTTTCTTTTTATATTTCTTTGAGTTTGTGGAATTTTTTTCAGATCAACAAATTGAGAAGAAGCTACAAGGATAATCCGTTGGAGAGTACTCGACGAGACTTCGATCGCTACGGGTGAAGTAAGAAACATTCCTTTTATCATTTTTACAATATTGTTGCCTCTGTTTCTTATCTTTAACTGTACGCGAAGGTTGGAGTTGAAGAAGTCAGAGCCGCGAAGATTAAAAGTAAGGGTAAAGCGTCGTTCGCAAGGGTAAATCTTCCGCTCCATTAACTAAGAAGCGAAAGGTCCAATCTTCTTCTCGCCTTAGCTCAAGCTCGAATCTTCGACGAGGATAACCATGATTCGAATCCTTCTCTTGCCAAGAAGATTCCGTCAACCGATTCTTCTATGGATCAATTATCTAGCATTTTCTCAGACTCTTTCCAAGGAATGGGAGATGCTCCCCTAGATTCTCTTTGCGGGGCTCTCGCAAACGTGTGTAATGCTACTTTATTAGAGGGCAATAATTCTTTCAATGGAGCCTCTAGAATTGTGTCTCCTGACTTCTTGAATGCACTTGGATCTTTGGTACGTATGCAGTCATATTTCCTTGTTAATTTTAAATTTTTAAATGTATATATACATATTAATAATTTCTCTATCTTCTTTTATAGGTTGGAAGAACTTCTTTTGTAGTTGCCTCAGATCTTGAGAGAAGACGCAACAATTTTGAAAAGAAGAATTTGCAATTGAGCAAGAAGATTCAAGAATTAGAGACTGAAGCTGCGTCATCTCGCGATAAAGACGAGAGAATTCAAAAGTTAAACACCGAACTTGACTCCCAAAGGGATAGGGTGTCCACTCTTCAGAACACTAATCAACAGCTTTATGGTATAAGATTTTACTTCCCTTTATCATCTCTATTTTATCGGTTGCATATTGCTGCCTAACTTATTACCTTCGCAGATGTATATAATCTCTCCGATGAGGCTATTCTTCTCCATACATTTCCTGAACCTATGGATAATGATCTTCTTCTCGCTCACCTCAATCAATCTCTAAGTAGTTCCACCAATAAAACTAACCTCCTTTCATTAAAAGATCTTCAATCCAAATATGATCTTTTGGAGATCATTTCTGAGATCTAGTTTAAATTTGACTAATCGCTTTAAACGAATGTACCTTGATTCCGAGAAGAAAATCAAGACTTTAAGGAAGAAAATTAGTAATCTCATTGATGAGAACGATCGCATTACTAACAGAGGTGCACAGGCATTAGCCGAATTCCACAAATCTCTTCTTGATGTGCAAGTTGAACGAGATGAACTCCTTCATCAGAATACCATGCTTAAGCGGCGAGAAGAGCAAGTTCGTTCTCTTCTCGTTATTAATAGTGATGATGAATTCGCCTGGCTGCGAAAGTTTTAGATAATGCCGGGAATAACCTAGGTGTTGATGTTAGTCTTCACGCCGAGCATACTTCCTTGATTAAAGATATGATATCCGATAGAGAAGGTTACTTATTATACCTTTGCTTCTTTACGTAGTATTGCTTGTAAATTATTAACTTGTTGTTACTTATTTGCAGAATCTGAGAAGAGGCTTCAGGTTAGAATTAGAGAGCTTGAATCTGAAAAAGAACAACTCGCCAGGAATTTTTCAGCGAGAATTGAAGAACTCGAAACCGAAAAAGAACAGCTCACAAAGAATCTCTCCCTTCGCGAAAATAGATATTCCAAGTTGAAGAAACAATTTCTAACGACAGTGGAGAACTTTAATAATGATGCTGTTCGTTTTCGCAATGGAGGCATGGAGTATGTTTGTAAGGACCACAATATCCCTCTGCATTCATATCCCCTGTCTCCTTGCAAAGGTTCCGAGAATCGCTGTCTCGGACGTTTTCGATAGCGAGGCCGGCGAAGAAGAAAATTCAGCGATGAGAATAATCGGATCAAGAATCGGATGAAGAAGAAGAATCACCAAAGAGATAACTTTTTTGTTTTCTTTCTCGCTTGTAATATCTCGTACATTTCGTATTCTTATTATAGTGTATTTCTTGGATTTTTCCCCCCTGAATTCAATCTTCACTCCCCCTTTTTTGGTAGTTCTTCCTTGTAATATAATCGGCTAACTAACATTATTGATGTATAACTCTTTCATCAGAAGATGAATAACAATATTCCATCCTTTCCATTCCCATACTTGCCTCTGTTATTTATCTTCAGATGGAAGATTTTAGTTGTCATCATGTATGTAGTTGAATAATAATTTTATTGTTATTGAAATGTATTGTTGCGACGAGGTCGCAGGTATCTTCATAAATCAAGAATTCTACTTTCCTTGCCTTGTCTTCATAAATGTATTTTATCTCTTCTCATTGCGACAAGGTCGCAAGCCGCCCTTACATTTTCAAGTAAGGGCCCATTGACCCTGCCTTGTCATTTTGTGTGGTCTTCCGAGTTAGACCTCCCTAATTAGAGGTCTTCCCCTGCCACCTTTTATTGCGACAAAATCGCAGGACGTCTTTACACTTGCATGTAAAGACCCATTGATCTTGCCTTATCATTTTCCAAGTATTTTTGCCTCTGCAGGATGTTTTAGTTGCGACAATATGACAGGCCTATATATCCTTGCGAACACATAGCCCCATGACATTGCCGTCGTGCGACGAAATCGCAGGACGTCCGTACACTTTCGTGTAAAGACCCATTGATCTCGCCTTACCCTCGCGTTAGTATTATTGCCTCTGCAGGATCATTGCACAAATATGACGAGCCTAAATTCTCTTGCGAAAACATAGCCTTATGACATTTGCGTCTGTTTTGACACCCCCCCTAATGGAGAGTGTCGCCCTTATCATCTCCCCGGTTGCCCCTTCAAGGAGGCGAAACATCGGCCATACAAGACTAGCTCCTCCCATCCGGTCTTAACAACAACCAGTTGTTTTCGCAGCCTCTTATCCCTTATACCTATATGGTTTATGGTTACGAGACCGCACCCTAAGTGGAGTTTTCTTCGGGCGAGTGCAACATATGCCAAGACTTGCCAAGAATGGCCGGGGTAGGTTCATCCATCCCGGCACTCTGGCTCAACCGTGTACCTCGGCGCCTTGAGCATACACTGACTCCTAAGAAGAGACCCTCGGTCGCCAAACCAGGGTATAACCTTATATATATAGTTGGGAATCCAAGGTACCTCTTCCGGATAGGCTTTCATGGGCCCCAAATTTTCATGACTCAGGCTTGAGGAGCGGTGTAACCTTCCCCCTGAGCCATGTCGAGAGATACCCCCTTATATGACGCACTTTAGGTCTTACATTTGCCTCTTACGAAATGTTATTCGCGAACTAGGGTGCACGCCATAAAGGTTCGTCCCATTCATTTACTCATTCATCTTTGTTAAATCATTCAATCATTCAATCATTCATGTTTCATTATTTGTTAATATTTGTTTGCGAAGTATTCGCAAAATTCCATTTCATTTGTTGTGTCTTTATCTCTTTCTTAATCGAATTCTCATTTACCCTTGACTGCAAGATTCTCGCACATCATTACTTCAATTGCTACTTTTCCTCCTCACTTTGTTGACTATTCACTTCTTATGCCTTTTGTTCCTCATATCCTTCGCTCCTTTATTATCATAACATTCGCTTTGTTTCTAGGCATTCACCTCGCGAGGTATGTTCGAGTCCTTACTTCTATAACATCTACCATCAGTTTTTCCTTTCTCTGCTCATCTCTCACATGTTGCTTCCAACCCTTTCTTTTGGCATTTCTTTCTTGTGACTTTCTACATCGACCTCATGACATTGTTTGTGACTCCTTCCAATCTCCCTGTATAATACCAATGCCATTTGGGTGTGGAAATTTTATACATTGATGATATGTTGATGCGACTCCCAAGATCTCATGAAGCCATGGCCTCCCAATCAGCGCATTATATGGAGATTCCACGTCAACCACACAGAATAAGATATCGATTGATAATCCTTGTAGAGGTATTCTCATGTGAACCTCTCCCTTTGGTTTGTTTGCGGTGCCATTAAAGCCATATATCTTGTATGTAGAGGGGATCAAATCCTCATCTTTTCCTCCCATCGTCTTGTAAGTATGGTAGAAGAGAATATTCACCGAACTTAGGTGTCGATTAAAATTCGGTTGATCGCCCACAAGCTTCTCGCCTCATCATCTTCTCCATCAACTGGTTTCGGGTTAATCTCTAGTTTCACAACCAACGGGCTATCATGTGTTTCTCTTCCTTTTGGCACTTCATCTGCGCAGAGAAAGAAATAGTCTTGTTTGCCACTTTTCTAATCTGCGTCGTTCTCGCCAAACTCATTATTTCTTTATCATTAGCATCTCTCGCAAAGACTCTACCGAGCACATTGTCATGAAAATCTTCGATTGTGCGATAAGAGTGGACGATAGAGTTGCAATTCAAATTTTTAGCTTTTGTTCCGACCTCTATCACAAATGTTTCCTTTCCTTTTTCGACACATTACGCTCGTGCATTTCGGTGGTGGTGGTAATGTCCGGCCTTTTTCTTCTCCCTTTAGAAAGTGATTCGGACTTCCCTTGATCAATCATCCCGAGAATGATTCTCTTTACGTTTCTGTAGTCGTTTGTTTGATGTCCATGGAAGCGGTGGTAAGAACAAAACTCATGACTTCGTCGCTTTGGTGGTGGTTCCATCCCCGCGTTCCAAGGTCTTCGGTACATCTTCCATCACAAGTATAGCCTCCCGGATCTTTTCCACACTAGCATTCGGTGGAGGTATCTTAATTGGTTCCCATACTATTCTACGACTTCTCTCGCCCTCCATGGTTATATTGCCTTCGTCCACCGTAAGTTTCTTGCACATGATCTAGCCTCTGAATCTTATTATTGCTGTTACGGTTATAGTAGTTCCTTTCTTGTTCAAACTCCTCTTGGTCATGGCTTCCCATAGCTACTATCTTCCGCTGTCCCTCACCAGCTTTTCCTGCTTGCTGTCCTTGCGAAGTGCTCGCCACTGTATTTATGAATTGAGGTAACAAGCTTGCGTTCGCAGTATTCGAGTTTGGGTTCGCGACCGGATAAGAATTCATTTCATTCTGTCTTTCTTCTAAGGCGATATATTCTTCCTGTAGCTCTCGCAGTTCTGCCATCGTGATTGTATTTTTGACTCTAAAAATTTGAATGTATAACAAGTTAGTCGCGAAGAGAGCGTTCACAAATGAGAGAATAAGATATCTTTCCTCCACTCGTCCTGCCATTTCGCTACACATGGTCCTCCATCTTATTGTCAACTGCCTCAAGCTCTCGCCAACCCTTTGTCTCAACCCGAATACATCTTCAATACCCGGTCGCGAAGAGTTGTTACTTATGTATGCTCCCAGGAATGTGGCTTGTAAATGGTCAAATGATGCGATTGTGTTCCTTGGCAGACCTTCAAACCATTTTAGTGCTTCTCCTATTAGGCTCGATGCGAAATATTTGCACAGTATGGTATCATGATTCTCCCACTGCAACATACATCTCATATAAGCCTTGATATGTTGTATCGCACAGGTTGTTCCATCAAAGATATTGGTTAATGCAGGTAGATTGCACTTAGGAGGTATTCCTCCCATCTGTACTTCTAGCGTGAAGGGATTCTTCGCAGCTTCTGCGATGGCTTCGTCTAATTGTCTCCTTCCCCCTTCCCTTCTATTGTTCAGCAATCCTCTCATTTCAGCCAGTTCTCTTAAGATTTGTTCATTTGCATCGTGGATTTGATTCTCTGGTCTTTTTAACTCGCTTCTCTCCTTCTTCGCTCGTGCCTATCTTGACCTTCCTGCTCGTTATTTTCTCCTCTTCTTTCTCTGCGACGCTCTTCTTCGTTTCTTTCGTCAATTCGCACGCCATTGTATCGGTTGTTCTCTCCTCTTGGCTGTCTCTCAGCTCTCATCTGCACCCTCTCATATTCTTCATTAATATTTCTATTGGTACGATTTTGTTCCCTTCTTCTTTCGCGGTTGTCATGGTTATTCTGTCGGATTGCTTCTTCCATCTCTTGATTTTCCATTTCTGCTCTTATCCTTTCTCTTTCGCGAGCCAGCCGTGCTTGTTCAATGTAGTGTCTCTCAATGTCATCCTCGATTTCTCGGTTTCTTCTCAATTCTTCTCTCCCGTGCAAGATTATTCTCCCTTCGGTGAATTTGGGTCATTCGGTTCTTGGAGTTGCATGTTTCCTTGATTTTCCCTATTCCGCTCATTTTGAAGATTTTCGGGTTGAGGAATATAACGATCTTCTATTTTCCCTCTTCTCTCGCCATGCTCTATACTCGGATTTTGTGTTTCTTCCTCGGTACTTTCGGTTGGTAAAACTCTCCTTCTTTCTTCCCTATTCGATCTTGAACTTGATCTCATGCTACTTCTAGATCTCCTATTTTGCAACCTCATATTTTCCATCCTCAATTCATGATTCTGTCTTGTCAAGTTTGCTCGTTCTTCTGCCTCTAACCGTCTCTCTTCGTGTATTGTTTGTCACAATCTTTCTAATCTTTGCGATTTCTTCGTTTTCTCCATTCATTCCTTGCTCTCCTTGTCCATTGTTCACCAGTTGCTGCTCCTCTTCTCTCTCGTCTTCAGAATCAGACCTCCAAGTATGTACACTTACTCTATCATAATCCACAGCTGCGTTTGCTACTGGGGAGATCGGTGGTTGGTTTTGATCTTCTCCATCGTTTCTCATATTCATCCTTGATGATTCTCCTGTTTCATTCCTCCTTTCTCCAGCAAGTCTCCCACTTCTTCTTACAGTCGTTGGTTGCCCTTGTACATTCCTTCTTCTAGCCATTTTTCTTTTCCAATGAATTCTTGAGTATCTTCTCCAAATCTTTTCTCTGTTAATCCAAATTCCTTCCAATTTCTACGTCAATCTCTGCTCTCTCCCTGTTTCTAGCGCATATGTAGTAGCAGGATTTCCCACACTACACCCCTTACTCGATTTTGCTTAATTAATCCATTGAAAAATGGAAGATCAAGAATATTTATTGATTGAATTCATGAAGTGCTTTACACAGGAAAATAGAATTACACTTAAAAGTTAAAACACTCTCAAACTTTCTCTCTCCTAATGACTTGCCCAACAATTCCAAAGAGCCCCCCCCTTCTTACAGACTCATTTAGCCCTTTATATAGGGTAATACATAGTGGATGACAGCTAAGCTCCCCTTTATTTTCGGGAATGTCTCGCGAAGTGTCGCAGGTGCACAAACATTCACTCTCGCGACACTTCTTAACCCTCGCCAGGTCTCACGTATTCTTTATGTTTTGCCTGTCGTTATTCATTGCGTCGTTTATTTTAGCTCCCTGCGACTCCCTCGCGACGCCGTCGTTCATTAATCCCGCGAGCCTTGTACATTGCGATATTATGATCCTACATCTACCCAACTGACCTAATGCATCATTTGATGCAAGATTGGCTCTTGGCCAATGTAGCTTCCAACCAATGCCATATTGGCCTTAGCCAATATGCATATGCGATGTGCCTTACTTGGCACCAGATATGGCCCAGGGCCAAATGCATCTCACCATGCAAAGGAAGCTTTGGATGAAGCTTCATCACAAGCAAATGACGCATCTTTTAGCATGTGCCATGCTAAAAACACGGGGTGTTACATTATCACACCCTTCAAAGAATTTCGTCACCGAAATTCAAAACAAAACTATTGTGGACAATCTCTTTGGTTTGGATTTGCTGAGCAAAATTCCCATACCAGATGCTCAGAAATCACAGGTTTCTTCAAGTTGTCATGAACAACAATTTAGACCTTCTGAGCACATGTCCCATACCACCTGCCCAGGAATCCAAAAGTGCCCACAACAAAACCAAGAATCGCAATTGGCCAGTGCCAAGAGGATATCTCGACAAGGTATCCTAGATAGCATCCCATACTACCACCCAGGAATCCCTAAGGTTCACAAGTTGAAAGATGTTATCGAAATGACAAAATTTTAGCACAGTGATGTGAGGATCAGTATCCAGTTGCCCACCGTCCCTGACGGTCATCCAGGTTGCCACTCGTAAGTGGGATGCTAGCCGGGCCTGACAACGCACACCCTTGGCCATTTGCCAACGTGTGGGGATTATCAGTCCCATTGTCTACCCACCGTCCCAGACGGTCTTCCGGATATCCACTCGTAAGTGGGGTGCCACTTAGGCCAGGCAAACTCACATCACATGAACAAGCTCAACTCGATTCGCAAAAGTAACTGGCATTGCAGTTACAAACTCTTTCCGCGCAAAAGTTGGCCTACTCTCCAAATTTATTTCCCTTTGAAGGAAAAATACTCGTTTGACGAGTCCACTCCGCATAGTCCCTAGTGTTTTCTCGGAACTTGCTCTGATACCAACTATGACGGACCAGAAAATTACGCCTTTGGCGCATTGCCCTGCAGGATGTAACTCCCCCTATGCGCCATGATGAAGCTACGATCCGGGCCTTAGGGCTAGGCAAATGCACGTCCATTTGCCCTTGCAAGCATGCTCGTGGAGCATGACGCAGCTAACTTAGCTTCCACACCGTTCCAACTTACCCTTGTCCCGAAAAAGGGTTTAAGGCCAATGCTGTAGTAGCAGGATTTCCCACACTACACCCCTTACTCGAATTTGCTTAATTAATCCATTGGAAGATGTAAGATCAAGAACATTTATTGATTGAATTCATGAAGTGTTTACACAGGAAAATAGAATTACACTTAGAAGTTAAAACACTCTTAAACTTTCTCTCTCCTAATGACTTGCTCAACAATTCCAAAAAGATCTCCCCCTCTTACAGACTCATTTAGCCCTTGTACATTTCTTCTTCTAGCCATTTTCTTTTCCAATGAATTCTTGAGTATCTTCTCCAAATCTTTTATTTTTTACGTGGTTCGATCAATGTGATCTACATCCACGATTCTTCACTATGATTGTTGAGGTTACATTTGAATTACATTGAGAATCTCCATTAATGGATATTTTCTAGAGCTCTAGATCTAATTATTTGGGGAAGAAGATGATAAAGAAAATAAATTTCTCTTACAAAAATATCTCTCTCCTCCTAAAAGTGTCCCCCTCCAAAATTATTCCTCCCTTTCTCTCTCCTGCTCTCCTCTTTATATAGGTGTTTACATAATGGATGACAGCTCACATACAGCTCATATTCTCGCGAGCCCTTTAATGATTTCGCAGGCTCTTGCTACCTTCTCTCGAGACATTCTCTCGAGTCTTGCTACCTTCTCTCGAGACACTCTCTCGAGCCTTGCTACCTTCTCTCGAGACACTCTCTCGAGCCTTGCTACCTTCTCTCGAGACACTCTCGCGAGTCTTGCTACCTTCTCTCGAGACACTCTCGCGAGTTAAGAAAATAATTGAATCTCGCACGCTAAGAGAATATGTTGTGCGATATTTGAATCCTACAAATGCCAATGCATTTTTCATGCATATCTGGCTTTGCCTTTACGTAGGGAATTCATCACTGAATTTCCTAGCTAGCTGAGCAACCGTCATATTTCCGTGTCTTGTCCAGGCATAAGCCTTGGACTTTGGCGTAGGCCGCACCAAGCCCTTGCCATTTCCTAGGTTACCTTGCTTACCAACTCTTTATAACTTGATAAGAAGTATGAGGATGCACTTACTGGCATGCAACTAAGCCTCATCAAGTCTGGACACAATCATCTCTTGCGTCGAGCTACCGAGCTTAGATGATATGAGGGCCAACGTGCTGGACCGTCAATGCTACAACTCATTACGGCTTCCTGCGTACCCTTCCCTACTCTAAAGGGATCAAGCAAAGACCGTAGTTCATCCTCGAAGGGACAAGTAACTTAATCCAACTCGTTTGCAGGGCCGAGGCCAAGCAATAACGGTAATGGCCTAGTCCGTATAGGCCGTTCTGTCAAAATACATGCAAGTGATGCATGTTTGGTCCGCAATATGGCATAATGATGCCTAAGCATCAAATGCCCTCTTCGCGAGGATACGCAACTATAAATGAGCCTTAGGCATCATTTATACTCTTAAACTAAGCTATGAAGCTTACTTGGTACATAGTCCGCATATGCACCCTCAACCAACTACCCCTCCCTATATATGTTATTTTGACATTTTTACAACTCTGATTAGGGGACCAAAAATCTTTCATCAACTCCCCGTTTACTATTCATGGCCGTTGCCATGTATTTTCCTGAATAACCGGCCAAGATGGCTGTACATTCAGTTCCGGCTCACATGCCATTTCCACTGTCCGGCCAGGATGGCTGAACATTTACCGAGCCAAACCGGATGAAGGGCCGTGAAGGCTGTATTTCCGACTTTGGCCCATAGGCCACACAAATGTCCAGCCGTGATGGCTGTACATTACCAACCCGATCTCCAGCCATGTTGGCTGTACATATCCGACTCGATGTCTAGCCATGTTGGCTGTACATTTTCAAGGTCATCTACCCAACTGACCTAATGCATCATTTGATGCAAGATTGGCTCTTGGCCAATGTAGCTTCCAACCAATGCCATATTGGCCTTAGCCAATATGCATATGCGATGTGCCTTACTTGGCACCAGATATGGCCCAGGGCCAAATGCATCTCACCATGCAAAGGAAGCTTTGGATGAAGCTTCATCACAAGCAAATAGAGCATCTTTTAGCATGCGCCATGCTAAAAATACGGGGTGTTACAAAAGTTCTCAGTCAGAAGACGCGCTAACTGCTCTTTGAGGATAAAGTTAAAGAATTTTGTGTCGACCACACATAATTTATCAAATTTGTTCAATTTTGTGATAGCTCACAAAATTCAAATTTTGGCCTAATTAATTTGCAAAAATTAAGTTTTTTTGCGCCATGCGCAATATCTCGAACCCTATTGGTCGAGGCAAAACCTAGGTAAACTAGGAAATTAATCCGCCATGGACTAGTAGGAGCAAAGTCCTACCCAAAAATCAGAAAACAAGAAATAAAAGAGGAGCTGCGGAAAATAAGAGCAGCAACAAGAGGAGGCGTGGCCGCGCCACATGGCCGGCCAGTTCGCCCTAGCAAGCGCCACCCGTAGTCGAATGGCCAGGCTCCATGTTACCCCTGCCGGCTCCCCTTTTTTTCCATCGACCAATCAGGTCGCTCTAAATACGCCACATGCACTTAGAATGTGGCCGGGCCCATGCTGCTTGCCGGCCCCCTTTCCCATCGAACAATCAGGTTGCTCTAAATGCACCACACACACTTGGAATGTGGCCGGGCCCATGCTGCTTGCCGGCCCTCTTTCCTATCGACCAATAAAATCGTTTTAAACCTGCCACACACATTAATTAAAGCCAAACTGCGCCAACACCTAGCGGCCGTCGCGTCAACATGGCCGCCATGCCAATTAGCTAATCAACCTGCCAAATCGCGCCGGCATGCTAATTGGCAGGCCATGCTATTCCGCGACAGCAATATGCCACCGTGCCATAACAGCGCAGCCGCGTGACATCTCACTTTTCGTTCGTGGCTAATGCCATAACAAACTCTAACCAGGGTATTCTGATCAGAATAGAACTCTTGTTTTAATGACATTTGTCGGATCAAGAGGAAACCCTAATTCCTAGTCATGGCCTAAATTATGCCACTTCAGACCCACAACATTCCACAAGCCATGTGGGATTCAGAAGACCCTAAAATTGGCGCCCGCGCCATATTATAGCTACCCATGGCTATCCTCGCGTTCATGGTCATTCCCATAATTTCTTTATTCAACGTGGCCACGACAGTATTTTCCCAAATGTCACCATATCGCGGCCACATAGCCACACACGCTAATTAAGGCTTTGACATGCCAAACCCTAATTTGGTTAAGACCGCTATGCCGTCCCATGCCAAACAATGCCACCTAAGGTATGAAGTTTGATACGGCAACTAGAGCCAATATTGTTGGGTCATATTTGGATCTAACACCAACATGCCAAGATATAGTGGTCGCGGCTACGCCTGGCGGGCGCCATTATGCCACTATGCCACTGGCAGGCGCCAACGAGATGTGGCCATAATCAACGGCCACCCTCTTCCATAAATTACAATCTTGGTCGTCCAACTTCGCCAGCCGAATTGACCGGCCTAGATTAAATCTTAGGCGACCAACCAAGACTAACTTAATAGCGTCACACGCTATTTCTTGCGGCAAGTCTCATGACTTAGCTCGCCACACATGATCACTCGCCTCCTAGTTTGCGCGCGATTGTTCAGAATAACTAGGTCTTGCATACAAGACCCACTCAGCAATCTGCTGCATATTTTCCACGAAAATACTCGAGACATCAAACATGTAACAAACTGGGGGATGCTCACCGGGGTATTGGTCTGGCGGTTTACAACGTGCGGCGTGCAACACGCCCATTATGAGAAAGTGTCAGGAAAGGGCAGACGGTTAATGAGCAGTAAGTGAGTAGTGGGTGTAAGGCTGACCAGTCTTCCCTCGTGATGGAAACATGATGGTCATCACTTTTTACACGACTCCACTTCTTCACTACTTAACTGTCTCCACTTCCTACGAGATCAGGTGCTCAATCATGACTTGTATAAATAGGTTTTCGACCTATTTCGACAAGGACAAGTGTTATCAACACAAGTATCCAGAAAAACACCAAAGAACTGATAGCTTACATTACGCAAGCCAGTTCTATATTCTGCTACAAGTCATAAAACAACCACACCTTCAAAATTCAATATTTTGATCTCAACACCTTCTTCGCTTCCCTCCCTAACATCAACCCTTCTCCTTCACTTTGTGACCGAAGCATGTCCGGAACGGCCATTTCTTGGTTTAGGCCAGAATTGTACAGATTGATCTCACGAATCTAAATTACTCCCATGCAGTGCATTTGTTTAGGGTTTAGATTCATTTCTCGGCGGCACACCCAAATTTACCATTTCCAGTAGAATCAGTTTTTACCCCAAAACACCTTGAAACATTAGGGATGACACCATGAAAATCACCACGTACACACAAACAATCAAACGACAAAAAAAATCGGGAGAAGAACACGCATAAGTACCTTGGTACGCAGAGATGACTTGGTACCACCACACATGTTTTAACATCAGAATCCACAAATTCGAAACCGACCTCCGCGATTCAACATCAATTCTTACGATGAATCAGATAAGAGGATGAGGTAGAAACCAAACAAAACAATTAGAGTTCTCATAGAACAGAGTCAAGAGACAAACCAAATCTCTAGGGTTGGAGTTCCTTCTGTAGCAAACTCTTTAGGCAGGTGGGTAATCTATTGATATAAAGGCTGAAAAGGCGAGGGTACCCAAATATACCTCAAGCTAAAACTTTTCCTACCTATAAGTCCTTTCTCCGAAAGTGATTGTCTATGGACTGAGTCGAGACAATACAACTAATCGGTTCACACTTCGTGTGATCATCTATGGATACGAGATCGAGACAATACAACAACGAAGTATGTTTACTTGATACAAAGGTTTGGACTTAACCAAACACAATAGGATTGCTTATCAAGTAAATAGGAATTAACGTTTATGTGATTTACTTTAATTATAATAAAACAATTATAATGCGGAAAATAAAAGTAAATGACACAGCAAGATTTTGTTAACGAGGAAACCACAAATGCAGAAAAACCCCGGGACCTTGTCAGGAATTGAATACTCTCAGGATTAAGCCGCTATACAAAATTACACCTAACTTCGTATAGTTGAGACCAAGTAACTAACCCTGTAGTTCACTTAGTTCCGTCTGTATTCCCATGCCTCCGACTTGTGAATAAGTCACATACTTGGAACAATTCCTTTGGTTCGTATTCCAAACAGTAAAGGAACAACAAATCTGTTTGGTATCAACTCTATTCAACCAAGTGATATGAGTCGGACAAAGGCTCTTCTGTTTATCTTAACATAAACTCCTCCGTCGGGTCCTTAGATCTATCTTATGTTCAATCACCCAAAGGTAATCGTTTAAGATTAAGCCAATCAATACCTTTAATCACAAGGAAACGTATTGATGCCGATCTACTCAATTAATCAATCCAATCTACCACAAGGATAAACCGATTATTAATTGGATCCTCTTTTACCGAAACAAGTATTGTGCACACCAAAGATTATAAAACCCAAGTCAGATCTTCAATATCTTCTTTGTCTTCAATAAAAACCCGCACACAATCACTTGAATCTCTTGTGATCAATCACGCACAGAACGGAGTATGTTAACAATGGATTATCACAAGATCGTCTTAAGAACTAACAACAGTCTAAAGATCCCTGTCGAAACTCTGAACTAGTTTGAGTGAATCTTATATCAGAAGAGAAGATTCTAAAGAATAAACAAACTAGGTGCAATCAGATTTCAACAACTTTAGTCAATCAAATTAATCGAAAACAAAGATAAACCGCAATTATCTAGTTTCCCACCAATGGGTCGCGCTAGAGCTTCTCAATCCCAAAGAAGACTTTAAACTGAGCGTCCGTAAGAGATTTCGCCTAATTAGGTTACTCTCCTCTCCGAATAGGCGGCTACACCAGTAACAACAATAGAAGAGTAAATCTGTTGTTACGAAGGATTAGTTTGCTAGAAAGGCAAACTTCTTGTATTTATAGACAAGGAAGTTTGGACACCAAGGAATTTCCAAAATCGAAAATATTCTCTATATATTCATAAAAGCACAGATTCGGTTTTCATAATTCCTGGAAATGCTCTGTCCAAAAATAACGATCGAAATCTCTCGGAAAATCTAATTAGTAAATGCACATTACTAATTCTGTAATTTCCCTACAAAATGAAATTAATAACCTTAATTAAAAGATTCTTAACTTACTTATGTTTTGATCCTGGGATTCTCTTCCCTTAGCCGTTAAGGAATATCTTTGAACAATTATAAAAATAAACATTCACAGCACATGTTCAAAGTTTGTCGACATCTTAACTTTGTAAGTTCTCTTTCACACTTACAACCTTGAAACCGATTTGCCACACTTCCAAACAAGTTTAAAATTGGTTCATCTGACTTTCAAGAACTATGTGATTGATCAAACCAACATTCAATCATAATCATGGGTTTACGGTTCTACCAAAACAAGTTTCGGTTCTACCTCCATGTGAGTATTGTGCATAGTCACACTAGCTTCCCAAAAGTTCGGTTGACTAGGTACTAGGATCGGTTCCTCACATATATATGGTATCTAACTTATATGTATTGCACATGTCCATAGGATTGGTTCCCATTTCTGCTATAAACCTTGCTGCACCCCATACAAGGATCGGTTCCCTTTGATGTAATGCACCCCTTACTAGGATTGGTTCCCTTTCCCTTACAAGGATCGGTTCCCTTTCCCTTACAAGGTCAGACATACAAAATCCGATCATACCACAGGTGTTTACTTAAGATCGATTTTACTAATAAAAGTTATACCAATACATAAGTCAGGCCTTTGTGAATAGTTCTACCAAGAACACAACAAGTTGTGAGCGGTTATACTCTATCACACATATTGGTTGTTCATAAGATATGCAATGAATAACAAAACCAATAACACCTGGCAATTTCCTTTTCGGTTCACAAACAAGTTTATGAACTTACTTCCTTAGAACACATGTAAACATTGTTCTCTAGGATGAAATCCTCACCTCATACCCATACATAATCACAATAGCATTCAAATGATTATGGCGATGTCTTATCTACAAAGTTTAATGGTTAAGCAATAAACCTCGTATTGTATTCCTTAATACTATGTCTATCTAGAGTTCAAATATGCTTCGCAATTATGTTTTCAATATGCACGACTTGAAAGATACCTTAGGGAATGAAACAGTTCAAGTCAAATATCTCTAACCTCAAGTGGAAGGATGATTGTTGTCATTGTAGCTCCTTGCTTCTTCACATCTTCAAGTCTTCGCAATACTTGTAATGTCTCATATCCTAATACTTTCAAGCTAACCTATACGAAGTTTAACTCTAGTACATAATCAAGCGAATCTTAACATGAGTTTTGGTTCACTAAAATATGACAACCAAACTTGACATACCAACGCTTGGTGGGTTCAACCGAGCCATGCTCTAACAAAGGCAACAAAGAGTACCTATATCTACAGTTGCGTAACTTCCTACGCATGATTTTTGAATAATCACTAAAGCAACATATACCTCAACAACGTCAATGAAGTACTAGTTCCTACAAAGATCCGTAACTAACTGAACTAATGGGGTAAACGTAGTTCATTAACGCAGACAAATAAATAAGCTTAAAGAGCTAAAGTTATACACCTGGATGTGCATGCGGAAGGATCCCTTCACACTTTTATTATCACACTATCTCACACTTTGGACATCATTTTTATGAATAAAAACCAAACCGTAACGGATTTGAAGCTAAAATTTTGAGGATATGTTCCTCTTACCAAGTTATACATGCCTACTAAAAATGAGCACATTCCAAAATATAAAATCTCACAATCTACCAGTCTTAATTTCGACGGCCAGAAATCCGTTAATTTTCAACGGCTCATTTTCAAAGTAGTAGATGGTGGTGTTATAAGTTTCGGAATACACTCATTTTCGGTAGGAAAGTAGATCTATGTAACAGTAACATATACCCAAAATATTAGCTTCAAATACGTTACTGTTTGATTTTTATTCGCAAAGATGACGTCCAACGTGTGAGATAGTATGATAATAAAAGTGTGAGGGGATCCCTCCTCAACGATGAATAGTCCATATATGAGTAAAGACATTAGGGATATCATGATTTGTCTCATTAAGATATTTTTGGCAATACATTTTTCGTTTGATAAGACACTGGAGTATGTATCAGTTAACCAATCTGTCACAATTTTGTTTGGAATATTACTTGTCAATAAATCTCAGTTATATTATCTATTTCCTAGATAACTATTCATTATGGTTCGGGAACGATCCAAGCCCATCTAATCTTTTATAAGGTCCGGATACATGAACCTCCTTATCTTCTCCAATCGTTCACGAGCAGCAAGAGATAAATATCTATGGCTACAGAACCAACTTCCCTTCTTGTGCTCTTGGGTGTTATTTTTCTCTATAAATCTTAGATTCAAGGTTATTCCATGAGTAAGAGCTTCAATCGGGGTTATCATACAAGGGTGTTTTCAAGTAAGTTCTATTCCTCATCTTCTTAATTTTACTGTTTTTAGTAATACATGGGTAGAGTTAGAGGTAATGGATTATCTAAGAAAAAAATCTAAGGGATCTTCTCAAGTAGAACATTATCACAATGAGAAAGGTGAATCTAGTGATCAATCTTCTTGTAGAATTATATTTGTGAATGATGATTGTTCTACTGCTTATACAAAAATTTTCCAAGAGGATTTCTTCTTGAAAAGAAGTTGGTCAAGGATAAATTGCATGCTAGTGAACTTTCTTGTTTTGAAAAGTATGATCTTGGTGACATATTTGATGGTCATGGGGAAGGATTTGACGTTCTAACAAGAGTGTTTTATGCAAATGTCCATTATGTGAATCTTGAGAAATTCTCTTTTAAAACCATGATTGGAAGAAATGTTATTGAAGTATATAGAGAAGTTTTGGCTACTATTACTAGTCCTTTTTGTTTTTCCTAGACCAAGGAATGAGAAGCAATCTTGTGAAACAATCTCTTATCAACTTAGTGGAAGAAGTCTTTGTTGGAAGAATTGGAAATTTCCGACCAATGATCTTTATATGGCATTAAGAGTTTTTGGAAAACTTGGAATTCCAAATCTTTGTCCTTCCACTATTGAAAATGATCGATGGCATCGGGATTTTGCGGGATTGGTTTATTTTCTTGATGTGGGAGCTCAAGGCCTTGATGTATGTGGGGTGGATTATACATCAAATGGCCACCATGAAGCACTATGACAAGAAGTTAGTTTTTCCTTGCCTTGTGCATAGAATTTGTCAACACTTTGACATTGCTCCGATTGGTTACTCAATTGGATCTCCCTCTCCCATTCCCAAGATCTCATACAATCGTATAAGAAGTAACAACCTCAAAAGAAGAAGAAGTATGTCTCCCTCCTCAATCGGTACTTATGATCCTACTTCCTTGGAACTTTTAAACAAAAATCTTAAAAGGATTGAAAAGGATTGAAAAGGTAGACAACAAGGTAAAGTGTGTTCGTGAACAAATGTGTTTATTTGGCACAAAAATTCCCGAAATTAAGGATGATATAGAGAAATTTCAAGCTTCTTAGAAAAAATCAGAGAATAAAGATGAAGATGATTCCTAGTTCCTTCATATACCTTTACTAGTTAAATCCTTATAGGAATTTTGTTCTTATTGTTTAAGGAGGAACACTAGTTTTTGGAGTAGTTTTTATGTGTTACATTAGCTAGTCCAAATATTATCATCTTTCATGTTTAAAGCTTATTAATTAAATTATATTCTGGAAGATGACTTGCAATACCTAATCTTCATGGATTATATATATATATATATATATATATATTACTTTGTGAGATTTGTTAAGTGATATCATTCTTCGATGATTCGAACATATATCTCATATTTTCTCATAGGTTAAGTTCTTTCACTCTTGCAAAAAAGGAGTAAAATATTTTGAGAATTGTTGTTTTGATCTCTACACGATTACACTTTTGTGAATAAACTACTATAGGATTCCGCAAGACGTTCTCTAGGGATCGACTTACTTCTTTGACTGAGTCACCTCCAGGGAATTAGTGGTGAACTTTAATTTCTACGTTCATACATGGTTAGAGAAGTTATAATTCTTATGTTGAGTCATATCACACTAATTATTTTCTTGTTCGTAACTGGCGTGGAGAATAATTATAGTTGATAATTCCCCCCCGAAAATCTTGTATCTTAGTGCCTCTAACACTAAGATCGCTATTTTTAACTTCTTTGTTCGCAACTGGAGAGAAGAGATAAAAATATTGGATATAAATTTATTTTGTTCGTAACTGGTGAATAAATTTAAAGTCCAATAAATTCCTTCTCTTGTGACTAGAGTAAGGTCGCCCATGTTGTTCTTCCGATGATTGACATTTAATGGGGGAGAGTTCTTTTGAAGAAGTGTCGCAGATGTACAAACATTTATCCTCACTTTGACACTTCTTAACCCTCGCCCGGTTCCATGTCTTTCTCATTTGTTTTGTGTGTCGTTATTCATCGCGTCATTTATTTTAGTTATGCGACGACTGCCTCGCAAGGTGGCTCATGGGTTAATAAACAACGACGTCGCGAGGCAGAAATCGCATAACTGTTTATTAACCAGTTGGTAAAGACTTGAGGATCTGCACATTGCGATATTATGAAGGGTTGAGTGAGTCTGTTGTAAAGGAGAGATCTTTTTGGAATTGTTGGGCAAGTCATTAGGAGAGAGAAAGTTTAAGAGTGTTTTACTTGTTAAGTGTAATCCTACTTTTCCTGTAAACAACTCATGAAATTAATCAATAAACATTCTCAATTATATAACTTTCAATGGGCTAATTAACCAAAATATAGTGAGGGGTGTAGTGTAGGAAAACCTGCTACTACATATGCGCTAGAAGAGGAGTTGTGCGAGATTGACGTAGAAATTGGAAGGAATTTGGATTAACGAGAAAAGGATTTGGAGAAGATACTCAAGAATTCATTAGAAAAGAAAAATGGCTAGAAGAAGAAATGTACAAGGACAACCAACGATTGTAAGAAGAAGTGGAAGACTTCTTTGGAGAAAGGAGGAATGAAACAGGAGAATCATCAAGGATGAATAGGAGAAATGATGGAGAAGATCAAAATCAGCCACCAATTTCCCCAGTAGCAAACACGGATGTGGATTATGATAGAGTGAGTGTACATACTTGGAGATCTGATTCTGAAGACGAGAGAGAAGAGGAGCGACGGTTGGTGGACAATGGACAAGGAGGAGGAGAGCAAGAAATGAATGGAGAAATGAATCCAGTAACGAAGAAATGCAGACATTAGAAAGATTGAGACAAACAATACACGAGGAGAGACGGCTAGAGCGGAGAACGAGCAAACTTGACAAGACAGAATCATGAATTGAGAATGGAAAATATGAGGTTGCAAAATAGGAGATCTAGAAGTAGCGTGAGATCAAGTTCAAGATCGAATGGAGAAGAAAAGAAGGAGAGTTTTACCAACGAAAGCACCAATGGAGAAACACAAAATCCGAATATAGAGCATGGCGAGAGAAGAGGAGAAATAGAAGATCGTTATATTCTCACCGAAAATCTTCAAAATGAGCGGAATAGGGAAAATCAAGGAAACATGCAACTCAAGAACCGAATGACCCAGTTCTTGAAGGGAGAATAATCTTGCATGGGAGAGAAGAATTGAGAAGAAACCGAGAGATCGAAGATGACATTGAGAGACACTACATTGAACAAGCGCGACTAGCTCGCGAAAGAAAAAGAATGAGAGCAGAAATGGAAAATCAAAGAGATGGAAGAAGCAATCCGGCGAGAATAACCATGACAACCGCGAGAGAAGGAGGGAACAAAATCGTACCAATAGAAATATTAATGAAGAATATGAGAGAGGGTGCAGATGATGAGAGCTGAGAGGCAACCAAGAAGAGAACAACCGATATAATGGCGTGCGGGTGTGAAAGGAACGAAGAAGAGCGTCGCGAGGAAAGAAGAGGAGAAAATAACGAGCGGGGAAGGTCAAAATAGGCACGAGCGAAGAAGGAGAGAAGCAGAGCTCAAAAGACCAGTAGAATCAAATTCTGAGGCAAATGCACAAATCCTAAGAGAACTGGCTGAAATGAGAGGATTACTGAATAGTAGAAGGGAAGGAGGAAGGAGACAGTTAGACGAAGCCATTGCAGAAGCCGCGAAGAATCCCTTCACGCTAGAAGTCTGAGATGGGAGGAATACCTCCTAAGTGTAATCTACCTGCATTAACCAACATCTTTGATGGAACAACCTGTGCGATACAACATATTAAGGCTTATATGAGATGTATGTTACAATGGGAGAATCATGATGCCATATTGTGCAAATATTTCGCATCAAGCTTAATAGGAGAAGCACTAAAGTGGTTTGAAGGTCTGCCAAGGAACACAATCACATCATTTAACCATTTACAAGCCACAGTCCAGGAGCATACATAAGTAATAACACCTCGCGACCGGTATTGAAGATGTATTCGGGTTGAAACAAAGGATTGGCGAGAGCTTAAAGCGATTGACAGTAAGATGGAGGACCATGTGTAGCGAAATGGCGGGGACGGGTTGAGAGAGATATCTCATACTCTCATTTGTGAATGCTCTCTTCGCAACTAACTTGTTATACATTCAAATTTTTAGAATCAAAAATACAATCACAATGGCGAAGCTGAGAATTACAGGAAGAATATATTGCCTTAGAAGAAAGACAAAATGAAATGAATTCTTATCCAGTCGCGAACACAAGCTCTAACGCCGCGAACGCAAGTTTGTTACCTCAATTCATAAATACAGTGGCGAGCACTTCGCAAGGACAGCAAGCTAGGAAAACTGATGAGGAACAGCAGAAGATCATAGCTATGGGAAGCCATGATCAAGAAGAGTTTGAACGTGAAAGGAACTATTACAACCGTAAATACAATAATAAGATTAGGAGGGTGGATCATGTGCAAGAAACTTATGGTGGACGAAGGCAAAATAACCGTGGAGGGCGAGAGAAGTCATAGAACAATATGGGAGCAGATTAAGATGCCTCCTTTGAATGCTAGCGTTGAAAAGATGGGAAGCTATACTTGTGATGGAAAATGTACTGAAGCCACCTTGGAACGTTGGAATGGAACCACCACCAGGCGATAGAAGTCATGAGTTTTGTTCTTACCATCGCTTCCATGGGCATCAAACAAACGATTGTAGAAACATAAAGAGAATTATTCTCAGGATGATTGACCAGGGGAAGCTGAATCACTTTCTAAAGGGAGGAGAAACAAGCCAGACATTACCACCACCACCAGAAATGCACGAGCGATTAATCAGCGAAAGGAAAGGAAACGTTTGTGATAGAAGTAGGAACAAAAGCTAAGAATTTGAACTGCAACTCTATCATCCACTCATATCGCACCATCGAAGATTTTCATGACAACGTGCTCAAGTAGAGTCTTGCGAGAGATGCTAATGATAAAGAAATAATGAGTGCAAGCGAGAACAGCCTTGATTAGAAAAGTGGCAGTTGAAGACTATTTCTTTCTCTGCAGATGAAGTACCAAAAGGGAGAGAAACACATGATAGCCCGTTGGTGGTGAAACTAGAGATTAACCCAAGACCAGTTGATGGAGAAGATGATGAAGCAGAAGCTTGTTGGGCGATCAACCGAATCCGATCGATGCTTGGAAGTTCGGTGAATATACTTTTACCATACCTATAAGACGATGGGAGGAAAGGACGAGGATTTGATCCCCTCGACATACAAGATATATGGCTTTAATGGCACCATAAACAAGCCAAAGGGAGAGGTTCACATGAGAATACCTCTACAAGGATTGTCAAGCGATGTTTTATTCTGTGTGGTTGACGTGGAATCCCGTATAATGCACTAATTGGGGAGGCCATGGCTTCATGAAATTTTGGGGTCGCCTCAACATACCATCAATGCATAAAATTTCCACACCCAAATGGTATTGGTATCATACAAGGAGATTGGAAAGAATCGCAACAATGTCATGAGGTCGATATAGAAAGCTGCGAAGAAAGAAATGCCAAAAGAAAGGGTTGGAAGCAACATGTGAAAAATGAACGAGAGAAAGGAAAAACTGATGGTGAATGCTATAGAAGCAAAATTTGAACATACCCCGCGAGGTGAATATCAAGAGACAGGTGAGTGTTATGATAATGGAGGAGCAAAAGATATGAGGAACAAAAGGCATAAGAAGTGAATAATCAACAAAAGCGAGGAGTGGAGTAATGATGTGCGAGAATCTCGCAGCCAAGAGTAAAATGAGGATTCGACTAAGAAAGAAAAGTGAAATACAACAAGTGAAAGCAGAGGCGTGCGAATACTTCGTAAACAAATATCGACAAATAATGAAACATGAATGATTGAATGATTTAACAAATATAAATGCGCAAATGAATGGGACAGAACCTTTATGGCGTACACCCTAGTTCGCGAATAACATTTCGTAAGAGGCAAATGTAAGACCTAAAGTGCGTCATATAAGGGGTATCTCTCGCCGTGGCTCGGGGGAAGGTTACACAGCTCCTCAAGCTTGAGCCATGAAAATTTGGGGCCCATGAAAGCCTATCCGGAAGAGGTACCTTGGATTCCCAACTATATATGTAGGTTATACCCTGGTTGGGCGACCGAGGTCTCTTCCTAGGAGTCGTGTATGCTCAAGGCGCCGAGGTACGGTTGAGCGAGTGCAGGGGGATGGATGAACCTACCCCCGGCCATTCTTGGCAAGTCTTGGCATGCGTTGCACTCGCCCGAAGAAAACTCCACTTAGGGTGCGGTCTCGTAACTATAAACCATATAGGTATAAAGGATAAGAGGCTGCGAAAACAACCGGTTGTTGTTAAGACCGGATGGGAGGAGCTAGTCTTGTATGGCCGATGTTTCGCCTCCTTGAAGGGGCAACCGGGGAGATGATAAGGCGACACTCTCCATTAGGGGGGTGTCAAAACAGACGCAAATGTCATGAGGCTTTGTTTTCGCAAGGAGACTTAGGCTTGTCATATTTGTGCAATGATCTGCGGAGGCAATAATACTAACGCGAGGGTAGGCGAGATCAATGGGTCTTTACATGAAAGTGTACGGACGTCTGCGATTTCGTCGCAAGACGGCAATGTCATAGGACTTTATATTCGCAAGGATATCTAGGCCTGTCATATTGTTGCAACCAAAACATCCTGAGCAGAGGCAAAAATACTTGAAAAATGATAAGGCAAGATCAATGGGTCTTTACATACAAGTGTAAAGACGTCCTGCCGATTTTGTCGCAATATGAGTGGTGAGGGGAGGACCTCTAATTAGGGAGGTCTAACTTGGAAGACCACACAAAATGATAAGGCAAGGTCAATGGGCCTTTGCATGAAAGTGTAGAGGCGGCCTGCGACCTTGTCGCAGCAAAAAGAGATAGAATTCTCGATTCATAAAGATGCCTGCGATCTCGTCGCGGCTATACAATTAATAACCAACAAAATACATGATGACAACTAAAATCTTCCATCGAAGAAGAATAACGAGAGGCAAGTATGGGAATGGAAAAGATGAAATATTGTTATTCATCTTACGATGAAAGAATTATACATCAATAATGTTAATCAATTATATTACAAGGAAGAACTACCAAAAAGAGATCGAAGATTGAATTGAGAGGAGAAAAATCCAAGAAATACATTATAATAAGGATACGAAATGTACAGATACTACAAGCGAGAAAGAAAACGAAAAAAAGTTATTTCTTTGGCGATTCTTCTTCTTCATCGATTCTTGATGCGATTATTCTCATCGCGAGAATTTTCTTCTTCGCCGACCTCGCTTCTTTAAACGCCCGAGACACGAGGCAGATTCTCGGGAACCTTTTCAAGGAGCCGGGGATATGAATGCGAGAGGATATTGTGGTCCTTACAAACATACTCCATGCCTCTATTATGAAGCGAACAGACATCATTGTTAAAGTTCTCCATTTGTCGTTAGAAATTGTTTCTTCAACTTGGAATATTTATTCTCGCGAAGGAAGAGATTCTTTGCATTTGTTCTTTTTCGGTTTCGAGTTCTTCAATTCTCTATTGGAAAATTCCGTGAGTTGTTCTTTCGACTCAAGCTCTCTAATTCTAACTCGAAGCCTCTTCTACCAGTTCGCAAATAAGAAACAACAAGTTAACAATTTACAAGCAATATTACGGAAATAAGAAACGATGAAGGTATAATAAGCAACCTTCTGTCGAGATATCATATCTTTAACCAAGGAAGTATGCTCTAAGCGTGAAGACTAACATCAACACCTAGGTTATTTCGGCGTTATCTAAAACTTTCATGATTTGTGCGAATTCATCATCATTATTTATAACAAGGAGCGAACGAATCCGATCTTCTCGCTCACTAAGTAAGGAATTCGGCGAAGCAATTCATCTCGCTCAATTTGTAGCTCAAGAAGAGATTTTGAAATGTTGCTAATGCTTGAGCACCATTGTTAGCAATGCGGTCTTTGTCATCTATATGATCACTAATTTTCTTCCTCAAAATTTTGATTTCTTTACGAGACTCAAGAAACATTTGTTTAAATTGGTTGGCCGCACTTAAAACCGGATCTATGTTCAATCTCTAAAAGGCGATATTTGGTCGAAGTTCATCTAATGAAAGAGAGTTAATTTTGTTCGAAGAACTACTTAAAGAAGTGTTGAGATGTGCGAGAAGAAGGTTATTATCCATAGGTTCAGGAAATGTATGGAGAAGAATAGCCTCATCGGAGAGATTATATACGTCTGCGAAAGTAATAAGTTAGGTGGCAATACATGACCAATAAAATAAAAATAATAAAAGAAGGCAAAATATTATACCATAAAGTTCTTTGATTAGCATTTTGAAGGGTGGATACCCTCTCTTTTGGGAGTCAAGTTCGGTATTTAACTTTTGAATCGTCTCGTCTTTATCGCGAGATAACGCGACTTCGATCTCCAATTCTCGAATCTTCTTGCTCAATTGCGAATTCTTCTTCTCAAGATTGTTGCGTCTTCTCTCAAGATCCGAGGCAACTACAAAGAAGACCTTCCAACCTATGAAAGAAGATAGAAAAGTCAATTAATACATATACAACAATATAAAGTCAATGGGGAGACATGATTGTATACATACCAAGGATCCAGCGCATTCAAGAAGTCAGGAGACATAGTTCTAGAGACTCCATTGAAAGAATCATTGCCCTCCAAAGTAGAGTGGCATTGCACACGTTTTTGAGTTCCGAGAGAGAGGCTAGGGAGCATCTCCCATTCCTTGGAAAGAATCGTAGAAGATACTAGACAAGCTGACCCATAGAAGAACCGATTAACGGGGTCCCTGTAGCGAGAGAAGCGATTCGAATCATGGTCATCCTCATCGGAAGACTCGAGTTTGAGTTAAGGCGAGAAGAAGATTGAATCTTTCGCTTTTTAGTTAGTGGGAGCGAAGATTTATTCTTGCGAGCGCTTGATTTTGCCCTTACTTTTATCCTTCGCGGCTACAGCTTCTTCAACTCCAACCTTCGCATACGGTTAAAGATAAGAAACAGAGACAACAATATTGTTTCAAATAACAAAGGAAGTGTTTCTTACTTCACTCGTAAGCGATCGAAGTATGGTCAGAGTACTCTCCAACGGATTATCCTTGTACTTTCTTCTCAGCTTGGCGATCTGAAAAATTATACAAACTCAACATATGAAAAAGAAAGTTGCAAAGGCAAGGTTTAAAATGGGAAACATACCTCATTTGCTTTATCAGGCCATTTGAACTCCCAAGGATGATACCTGCGAGATTCGCAGAAGAACGTGCGAGCCCGCGATATAAGGACCATTTAAAAACAAGGGTACAACCCACCATTTCTCATCTTTGGAGTGGCGAGGAGTAGTATTATTACCCGGTGCCAATCAATATCCTCGCATGAGCAATTTATCCTCGGAGACATTATCCTTCTTTTTCAGGCGAATGCCCCAGCGGGACTTCGCATTAACCATCTTTATCACTGAATAATTTTCAAAGAAGTTTTCTACAGTGTACTTCTCTGCAGATATTTCCAAGTCTTTGAAATCGGGATGTCTAACGGTAGTAGAGTATAAAGATCCTTTGCAGCGCCACGATTCGCGAATTCAAGCATTAGGCGAATGCAATCGCCACTCAACCGATAAATGACCCGAGAGAATTTTTCATGGGCCAAGATTTCATAAAATAGAGGCAACTCTGGATCGTATAAGGGAATGGGAAGTCCCGCGAGAAGGCGACCTAGCGAGACGATAATCCTTTGATCATCACATTGATGATCGAGAAAATAACCTTGCGAAAGAATGGATGAGGGTTCTTGATCGGGAATGGTCGATAGAGTGAAACCCTTCTCGAGCAACTTCGTTGAACTTCATCAAAAGAAGCTTTGTATGCACGACTAATGGAAGCCATTATCGGTATGGGAATGGATGAGAGGTTAAAGGTTAAGATCGATGCTAGAAAAGACGAAGAGAAGATTTGCGGTAGGGGGAGAAGATTTGCGACGGGGAGCGCAAATTGCGGAAGGAGAAAATCAAAGAAGTTGCAGAGAGAAACTAAAGAATGAAAAGGAGGGGAAAAGAAAACTATATATAGGAAAAAAAGATCCTCGAGAAAAACGAGGTCAATTAATGCGAGAAGAGACATGAACGGTCAAGAATAAACGGTTGGAAGAGACGTGTCGAAAAACGGCTTTAATGGTTAAAAGCGTGTACCTAATTGAAACAGAGATAAAGATAAGCGATCGCAATGAATAAAAAGACTCGCTCTCATGATATTCTTCCCTTCGCAAGAAAAGTATGAGGAGAGCGGAGACGCAAAACTTGAACATCGCAAAAGAATAGAGGCAAGTACGTACTTTACAAGTACGGTATTCTTTCCGCTCGTTCCTTCATCAGCGAAGACCAAAGATTATTACAACAACAGATTTTTCCTTAAAAATCGCTCTTCAAGCAATATTCAAGGAAAAAGAGGCAAGATGTAGGATCATAATATCGCAATGTGCAGGGCTCGCGGGGTTAATAAACAGCGACGTCGCGAGGCAGTCGTGGACAACTAAAATAAATGACGCGATGAATAACGACACACAAAACAATGAAAGACATGGAACCGGGCGAGGGTTAAGAAGTGTCGCGAGGATAAATGTTTGTACATCTGCGGAAATTGTGCTTAATGGTAATATCTTTGTGGGAAAGTGGATGAGGAATTGTAGGAGATGCTTGTGCCTTATGTATCCTTGACGCAAACCTATATTTCTTGGTTGAAATCATCTAAATTAAAGGTTGGTATGTGTTCTCTAGTCTTGAAACTCTTTTGATTAATTCATGATTATCCCGATTTTTCACCTTTGCCAATTTTGTTGACAAATAGGGCGAGAATTATTAAGTAGTATCTTACGGAGCATCATGTAAGGTGGAGTGAATTATTGTCTATAGTTTTTACCTATTTTGCAAATTTAGTATGTATTGAATAAGAGGGAGAACAAATCTCCGTAGTATTGCTTCAAAATTGTGGTGCAGTGGAATTTTGAGGAAGGTAACAATACTATGTTTCTGTATAACAACCAATGAGTGGAGTGATTACCTCATCCTATCAAAGCTCCTTTTGAGTATTCTTAGAAGTTTTTATCGCTACAGATCTTCAACAACAAAGTGCTAAACGAATACATGCAGAATATTAGAAGAACTTAAAGTACGAAGGATTCAAACGTGTTGAAGAACCAAAGAAATCAAGCATAGTGGATTGAGCTGATAAGTTTATTTATTTTTGAATCCATATGTATTGAATAATTTTGTCATTAAAATTGACAAGGGGGAGATTATTAGAGCATATTTTGGTTGAACCCACTAGTTTTGCTATCTTAATCTTGTTGTCAATATTAGTTGATCAAACTATATCTTGATTTCTAGTCTACTAATTAAGTCAAGTCTCGAACTAGGTTAGAATTTGTAGTTGAGCATCAAACATCACCCTTGAAGAATGAAGATCGACGAAGACATTTAGAAACTTCTGTATCAGGTATGTGAAGACTGAACCATTCTATTTTACTCACTATCTCACCATTCTACCTATTAAGACTATGTTGTATGACTTTTAGTAGATTTACAATGAAGAAGTTCCGAGTCAAGCTTGTCTTGTGAAAAATATCGAAATATGATTTAGCAAAGATGTTCAACGGTCCTTAACAATATTAGTTCTACGAATTCCATACACCAAAGCATTGGTTCAGCTGGCTTCCTCTTGCAAAATTCTGGTATAACACTGATTACCATACAAATTTGAAGATGACTCCATTTCAGGCTCTTTATGGATTTTTTTCCACCTTATTTAGCTTTTCTTAATCAAGCAATGACTTCTATAGCAGTTGTTTAAGACTACTTGAAAAAAAAAAGGATGTCATGATTGATATTCCGAAGGAGTCTCCACATAAAGCACAAGAAAATTAAGATGAAGTTGTTTGCTGACATAAAAAGGACTGACAGATCCTTTGAGCTGGGTGACCAAGTCTATCTGAAATTACAACCCTACCGACAGTCATTTATTGTTGTAAGAAGAAATTTCAAACTCCCAGCTCGCTACTTTGGGCCTTTTCTTGTCAACGAGAATATAGGACTGGTTGCATACAAGTTGGAATTGCATGCTAGTTCCAAAATACATCATGTTTTTCACGTCTCACAATTAAAGAAAAAAAATGGCACTGCAACCATCACTATGTCCACCTTGCCACCAGTGTATGAAGAAGTGTGTATAACTTTAATCCCAGTTGTTATGCTAGACTCATTCCAACTCTCCATGAGAGGTCACTTGGTCCCTTAAGTTCTAATCCAATGGTATCACACTACTCTGGCTAATGCCACATGGGAAGATGTAGCTGTTATGGTATCCCTTATCATAACTAAGTATATAGAATAAATAATTAAAGTTAAATAGGGTTAATAAATTATTGTTAAGTTGCTTTTAGCCATTATTTAGAAAGAGTGGTATTGCATTTACATGTAAGAAAGTTATGAGTATTAGGATTTATGTTAGATTTCATCTCATTATAAAGCTTAAAGATCGGGGTTGTAAGTATTAACAAGAATCAAATGAAATAGAATATGGCTATGTTCGTCTGAGCGGAAAGTTACTTCATCATCTTCGTGCATCTTATATCTATAAACACAACAGGATTTTGTAAGAAAGTTATGAGTATTAGGATTTATGTTAGATTTCATCTCTTTATAAAGCTTAAGATCGGGGTTGTAAGTATTAACAAGAATCAAATGAAATAGAATATGGCTATGTTCGTCTGAGCGGAAAGTTACTTCATCATCTTCGTGCATCTTATATCTATAAACACAACAGGATTTTGCTTAAATGTATTGATTATTAACTATCAAAGGGGGGAGATGCAAAAATTTATTCGCAGTTGATCAAGTTTTATGGAAAATTCTCCCAGCATGTCATCACATAGATAATCACAACCTAGACGCATGGGAACAAACATATTTTTTCTCAAGCTCCTTCTCTTTTTTTTTCTTTTTCTTTTTTTATGCAGAAAGGGAAATTTTTATTAAAAATCAATTTATATCACAAAGTTTATGAAATTATTGCAAAGTAAAAAGTTAGGAGAGAAAGAAAAAAATAAGAACTAAGTAAGTGCAGTCTGCCGGCTATTGATAGCAATATCCAAAGAGAGGTTTTCAAAATTGGAACTGATTAGCCAATTGAAGAGTAAACATTACATCATTAATCAATTTTTCGGCACTTTTATATATTCCCTGAAAAGTCCTTCTATTCTTTTCAAGCCATATTGTCCCAAATCTGGAGTCCCGAAAGATTTGTATCTTGACAGTTGACAGTGTAATGTCTAGTTGGGATCAAAATAAACTCGTACCTTATCTCTCTTTATATTTGAATTTGTGTTTTTTAATACTCCCTCCGTTTCGTAATTGGTAACCTAGTTTGTTTGTTTTTATTTTTTATTTTATTTTTTTACAAACAAGGAACCTCTTCATTAATGGTAATTCGAGGTTACAATGAGTTTAAGATCAAAAATAAGAGAATCCAAAGAAACAAGATCACACCGTAAGAGTACAATACCGAGAAATCCGACAAGAAAAAGAGAAGGATTACCGGAGTAAGACAAATACAAGTATGAATAAGATCCGATTAAATCGGAGGAAGAATGGTTCTTTTCGGAATACAATGATAACCATTTTGTTTGATTTTCTTCTATAGAAAAATATGCTCCCAAAATAGGAGTGATTTGCTCAAATCTCTTGTAACTATGGATGGAGATTCCATCGTAAAAAAAATCACCGTCGTGGTTTCCGTCGCCGGATAAACTAATGATGAAGATTTCTTCTTCGGAGACAACAAAGATGGAGATTTCGTCATTGGAGAACATCCCTATTGATCTTAAAACCCAAACTAATAACAAGAACCGTCATTAAAGCGTAGATAAACCTTCAAAAAGGAGACAACCACCATAATGGTGTAGATAACTAAAAACATGATAACAAATGAACTAACCTTACAAACTAACCTAGAACACAAGAAAAAATGAAAAAATTTGCTCAGATCTAGCCCAAAATGGACTAGATCTGAGTTAGAAAAAGAGTTGCTAGAGTTATTTTTTTGGAGAAGAAGAAGGGGTGAAAGGGAGAAGAGAGAAGTAGAAAAATATCACTTGAATATATTGTGACCTAGTTCAAGTTTGTACAATTCTAAGATAAGGAGGAAAAATGAATATTTTTACGTATTTTTTTACGATTATACCCTTATGGATAATAATTAGTAAAACTTAGAAATGATTTATCTCTCAAACTGTCCTGCTAATTTGGAGCCTATGCCAATTATTTGGGGCTTGTTACTAAATGACAAAATAAGACATTTTGAAGTAAAATGAGATACCCTTAACCAACTATCTTTTTAATGACTAATTTGTCCTTGATTAATTAGTGTTAATTTAGTTTATTAATAGGTGTTTAATCTTATCAATCTAGAAATCAACTAATGTTGATTCATCACCAAAACACGATAATTTTTTTTTTTGAAAACACTACCCAAAATCGGTTTACGTTCATGCACTCATAAACAGATTCTGGGTTGGTGTTTTGCTATTCGCGAAGGATATCCAAAATCGGTTAAAGAATGCATAGATAAAATCCGATTCTAACAATCGGGTTTTTCTAGTCAGATATAAACTGATTGTTTCACATAATCGGTTTAGTTGAACATCCACATAATCCGATTCTAACAAAAAAAAAAACATACAGAAAACCAGATATCTCTGCCATACAATAATCGGTTTATGCGGGCATTAATTTTTACCGATTCTGGTAAAATTTTCTTCGACCAGAAAACACATTCAGGACAATCGGTTGAACATCGATCGATTGTCATAGGAATCGGTAAATATGGACATGAACGTCGACCGATTATGTTAAACACATTAACCCAAGATTGTTTGTAGTTTCCAATCTTGAATAGATAAATCAATCACAAGTATAATAAAGAGATATAGGTTGCAATCGACGATGTTTAGTTTGATTTTTTTTAAAGAAAAAGATGGATAATGAGATTTCTTTTAAATCGATCGATGTTGTTAGAATCGATGGATGAATTTGAGTTTGAAGTTTAATTTGTAAAAGAAATGATTTGAATAGGTTTTGGTTTTGAAATGGTTTTAAATTTAGAAGGATAAAGATTATGATTGAATTTTAAAAGTGAAGGTAGCTTAGTATTTTTATCTAATTTTGCCACGTAGTGATAGGCCCCAAATAATACCTACAGGCCCCAAACTAGCCAGGCAAACTATGCCACAGAATATTTATAAACTTTATACCATTGAAAAGCATTTTAAAACACCTGATACTGCATGTTTCTGACACGGCTTCAGGCATGTGATGATTCATATTTTACGAGCCATGATGAATATGTATCTCGAAAGGCCTCCACTAGCTGAGCGTTCGATGCCTCGCAATTCATCATGCCCTCTATATAGAACATAATTATGCGGTTCTCCGTATGATTGAGAACTTAACACCTTCAGGACGTCGGTGATACTCGCTGTTTCCTGACTACATAGAGAGACCCCCCTCTACATAGAAGAACGATTGGACGGTTCTCCGTAAGATTGAGAGAATTAACGCCTTCAGGACGTCGGTGACACTCAGTGTTCCCTGACTTTGCCAACTCCTTCAACCTTTTACACAACTTACGCAAATCTCTCGTCGTGGATGAAATCCACGTGATGTAGGCCGCCATACCAAAACCCTAGTTGTTATCCCCTAATTTGACGTGATTGATGTCTCACGAATCGTGGAGTCTACATGACAGACGTGTATTTAGTTTGTCAGTTGTTGACTGATTAGACAATGAGTCTAGGTTTTGTTGAATCGAGCATGTTTGACAAATGCTCAGCGATTCATGAATGTTAATGTTGCTTGTCTGAGCAAATATTGTAAATTCGACGAGTTCTTGAATATTGATGAGTTACTGAATATATGTGGATTATTCGAGCAACTGAGCAAGTATTGCTCGATTCGACGAAATACTGATAAATTACTGAATATTGATAGTTGGATCAATATTCGAGCAACTAAGCAAGTATTGCTCAATTCGACGAATTACTGAATATCGAGAATTTGACGAGCAATTGAGCAAGTTGCTCAATTCGACAAAATAATGAATGTTGATGATTTGATGTACAATTGAGCAAGTATCGCTCAATTTGGAAAATTACTGAATGTTGATAATTTGTCGTGCAATTGAGAAAATATTGCTCAATTCGACAAATTACTGATAAATTACAAAATATTGATAGCTAGATCAATATTTGAGCAACTAAGCAAGTATTGCTCGATTCGACGAAATATTTATTGGTGACGTGACCCAATAAAATATTAAAATATTAGTAAGCTACCAAATATTATATGATTAATTCATATGTTGGTTGCTGAATCCATCATAAATTCATTAGTGTTTGAATCGTGCTCAGAGTGATGATTCGTGGAGCATTTATTCAAAACCCTAATTTCAGATCATAGTTGATGAATCGCTGAAAATAGGTCATGAGTGATAGAGGGACCGACCACATGGGATGATGGGCGTCCATGTGGTGCCCGTTTCTCGAGTGAGCATGCACCAGGGTTCTCAGTTTGAGGATTGGTGAAAGAATGATGATTAAATGTTGGTTTCATAATTTACTGAAATATTGATGGGTTCAGAATTAGGTGATAAAACCTAGGTATGAAAGATGGGGACCGACCAAGAGAGCATGGGACCGGCTCTTGGTGGTCATGTGACCAGTTATTGGACGTTTGAGCAATCCCCAGGTTGGTTAGAGATAGTTTGGGCCCAATACGAGCAATTGAGAAAATTAGGTCAGAATTATGAAAACATGTGGGACCGGCTTTGTGCAAGCCCTAAGGATGACTCTGGTCGGTCATGAAGGCATGCACGTGTTGCCGTGGTGCCCGTGTCTCCGTACTGAGAGTTTCAGTAGATGTGCGTTCGAGCAATGTTGTGAATTTTCAGAAGAGTTTCATCTTGACTGAAATTCTTGATTTTTGTTGGAATGAGCATGTATGCTCAATTGATCAATATTTTGTAAATATTAAAACAAGTGTATTTTAACATTTAAAATTGTCGTGAGAGGCTAGCCGGTCGTGTGACCTGTTGGCTTTTGGTTTTTCATGATTTGAGAAAAATTTGAGAAGTTATGACGAAATCATGATTTTTGCTCAAACCAAGGAGTTTCATGAATTTAGGAAAATAATAATTATAAAAGACTAGGGATTGCAAGGTGTGGGACCGGCCACGGCTAGGGCATGGCTGTCCGGCTATGTTGCCCGGTCCCGCACACCTTTCCCTATTTTATAATATTATTTTTCATGAATTCTTGAAGTTATGGAGAATCCTTGGAGTTATGGAGAATCCATGAGTTTTTGTTGAAACAAAGGAGTTTCATGAGATTAGGGAATAATAATTATAAAAGCTAAGGATTGTGAGGTGTGGGATCGACCACGGCTCGGGCATGGCCGGACGGCTAGGTTTCCCGGTCCCGCACACCTTTCCTTATTTTATAACATTATTTCATGAATCCATGAAGTTATGGAGGATTCATGAGTTTTTGCAAAAACAAGGAAAGTTGCTAAAACCAAGGAGTTTTCATGAGTTCATGAAATAACAAAAAATAAGGAAAATAATGGAAGAGGCATGGACCGACCATGGCTAGGGCACGGCCAGCCGGTGGGCACGGCCCTGGGCGCCTCTTATTATTTTATTAATATTTATTGTGTTCTCCTGTTTTGCGTAGGATTCCTCATTGTTTCATATTTTTTGGATGCTCGTTCGTGCATCCGGGTGCTCAGTCGTGCATCATTGTCGAATACACTTGCACCATTTTTGTGGGGCTTACTCAGTGATGATCCGGATGCCGGTTATTGAGTATTTATTACTAATTTATGAAATTCAGTGGAGAATAATTCATGAAACCGAGTAATAAAAATGAATAGTTGTTTATTATTAATTCATAGGATCAGCTGTGGATTCGACTATGAATTCAGAATAATAAAGCAAGCATTACCATCCTATGGGATTGTGGATGCGACCATAAAATCGGAGTAATTAAAATTATCTATCACCATTTCATGAGATGAATTCGGAATAATGAGATAATGTAGTAGTTTATTGCCATTCTATGAGATCAAGCCGTGGATTCGATCATGGAATCAGAGCAATTGTTATTGTCATTCCATGGGATCCGGCCGTGGATTCGACCATGGAATAGGAGCAATTTTTATTGCCATTCCATGGGATCAGGTCATGGATTCGACCATGGAATATGAGCAATTGTTATTTCCATTCCATGGGATCGGGCCGTGGATTCGACCATGAAATAGGAGCAATAATAGATTATTCTGGGAATTCAGTGGTGAATGTCACGGCAGAATTAATCTATTACAAAAAAGATATTATCCAGTTAAAGCGTCACATCTATTCTGAATGGTACATAGTCAGGTAATCACGGTGTTGTTTACGACCGGAAGGCATTAGTGCTCTCAATCTACGGAGAACCGCTTGAATCTACACACGGTCTCTCTACATAATCAGGGAACGATGAGTGTCACCGACGTCCTGAAGGCGTCCGCCGCCCAACTATTCTTCTATGTGGAGGTGGGTCTCTCTCCTGCAGTCAGGGAACAGTGAGTGTCACCGACGTCCTGAAGGCGTTAAGCTCTCAATCTACGGAGAACCTCCCAAATACGTTATTCTGCATAGAGGTCACAACGAAATGCCAGGGATCGAACGCTCAACTAGTGGGGGCTTTTCGAAAACATATTCATCATGGCTTCGTAAAATATGAATTGTTGCATGCCTGAAAGCCGTGTCAAAAACATGCCTCATGATTTTACGGTTTTAACCTTTATTGAAAATCCACCATATACAAGAGTTAAAGAAATAAATTGTACAACAACCCAAGGAAGATCTTGAATAAAGGAAACAAAATATTATAAAAATAAAATTAACCGGTTGTAGCAGGTGAGAAGGTCATAAATGCATAGACACGTGAGAGAAGTTATTGCATGACGGTTACCAAGCAACATTCTCGGGGCGTGGAGGTAGTGAAAATAATGGGTAATATTTTCATCACATACCCTTCGGGGAGACGAAAATAAAGGGGGAAAATTGTGAACTAGATATTACTACATGGAGCAATACCAAGGCACTGGAGTAACGAGCAACACATGACAGAAGTTGGAAAGTTACCCCCATGGTTCGAGATATGTACCGCTCTTGTCCGATGAACCATATGGAAAGCATCTTAACTACATCAACGGACTAAGCTATAAATGCGAAGGAAAAACTTGCAGAGTTAGGTTTGTCAGAAGCAAGTAGTGGTAAAGGACAAGATACGAAGAGAGACCAAAAGATCACATGAGTCTCCTATACACGAGCCTAACACCATAAGCCAGAACGTATACCCGAGCAAGCAAAGCAGTTCACACGAGAGGAAATGCTCAAGTGGGAGACAGATACTTGCGCGAGGGCTTGCGACTTAGGAAAATAAGCACGTAATAAGAGTTATCTTATGATATGTTTTATGTGATAGCAAAATAAGATGTATAAGCAATTTTGCCTCTAAATACCAGAGGGATATCAGTAGAAAACAAGTAAGTTAAGCGAGAGAGTTAAAGCTAGCTAATATTCTGAAAGTTTGTTATCTATCTTGTATCTCTTGTTTCACCACTAATAAAGTCTTTATACTTCTAATGTGGTCGTAGGTAATATCATCCAAACCACGATAACTTATAGTGTTCATCTTTTATCTTATATTTCTTTGTTGTAACTTAGTGTTGTTTTTTTTTCTTTTTTTTTGCTAAATCATATAATTTTGTTACTAAAATGAACTCAATTTACAAAAATTAGCCAAGACACTCCAAGGCTAATATTCAAGAAAACTAAAGAATACACAAATAAAGGCCAAAGAAAGCTATACAACTTAAAATTTTTCTCAAGAGAATCTAAAGTAATGTGCATCATCACATTCCATTATTCCAAGGAAATCTGGTTTACCTTCATATATATTATTACTTCCCCTCTTCTCATATTGGAACCCTTTTTAGCTAACTTATCAGCTGAAAAGTTGATTTCCCTGTATGAATGTCCGAAATGTATATTCCTCAACAAACCTATCACTCTTTTCAATCTGTTTATTATCCAAGGAATTTTACCTCTTGTAAAAGCTACTAAAACTGCCTTGGAGTCTAAGCTGAAGCATACATCCATGAACTTCATTCTTACTGCCCATTTACCAGCAGTTACCAGAGCCATAACTTCTGCAATATAATTTTTAGCTATACCTAATCCACCAGAAACTTTACCAAGGCAACCTCCTTCATTGTTTCTGCCTACAAAACCAGATCCAACAATCCCTGGATTGCCTTTTGCAGCTCTATCACAACAAATTAAGACTTGATTTATATTAGGCAACTTGAAAAACACTTCCTTAACCACTGAAGCTTTACTTCTGAATCCCCTAATACTAAAACTCATCATAATATTTAAAATCATAAACACATTTCTTCATAGCACCCCTAATTCTTATTCCATATTCCTTTGTGAAATTCAAGATTTTGTGTTTAAGATTTTCAGCATTAGGAGTTACCCTTCATACATTTTCTTATTTCTAGTCAGCCAAAGTTCAACAATTAAAGTGAAAGAGCTTATGTACCATATCTCCCTGACATCAGAACTCTTATTTCTGACACATTCAATAACTTCATCAAAATTGGAAGGAGTAGAAAAGTTGAACATACCTCCAAGCGAATGCCAAATCCCATCACTGAAGGTGCGTTCCCATAATATGTGCTCCATATTATCTTGACCATTAATTACCACACAAGTAGCACTTGGACACAATAGTAAAGCCTTTATTTCTGACACTTTCTTCAGTTGCACATGCACCTCTGAGAACTTTCCACAAATTACAAGATGTATATGGGTGAATACAGGGACTCCACAAATATTTAGTCCAAGATAAAACTGGATATTTCTTCCTTATATGTTGTACAACATTTGCAACTGTGAATTTCCAGATAAATTTGTTGTCCATTTTCTTCTATCCCTGTCATTCCCTATAGCTGGCAAGTCATTTTCTTCAAAAAAGTGAACCATTTTGAAAACGCGGGGGTATAACAACCACACCCAATATTTCGTTCGACAATCTGTATGGACTAAACTCCAATATAATTCCGAGAGCACCAACTTAAAAGTGAGACTCAATCAAGAAAGATATCAAAGAGCTTTATCTCTTTCTCAATACAATCAGTAAATCAACTAGATAGAAATATGTGAGACTGATTGATATGAGAATAACTCGGATGGTACCAAATACCTCCAAGAGTCAAACAAGTTATATCCAACAAACAAGGTCGGATTTATCAACTGTGATTGGACTACGCACAACCTGTGATATTTCAATTATATAAACAAATACAATGCGGAAAAGAAATAACACAGACACCAGAAATTTTGTTAATATGGAAACCGCAAATGCAGAAAAACCCCAAGACCTAGTCCAGATTTGAACACCACACTGTATTAAGCCGTTACAGACTATATCCTAATACAAGTTAACTTCGGACTGGAATGTAGTTGAGCCCTAACCAAGTCTCACACCGATTAAGGTACAGTCGTGTTCCTTACGCCTCTTGAATCCTAGCAGGACTCTGCGCACTTGATTCCCTTAGCTGATCTTACCCACAACTAAGAGTTGCTACGACCCAAAGTCGAAGACTTATAAACAAATCTGTTTCCTACAGATATGTCTATTCTGGTTTTGTTTCCGTCTTTAGATAAATCAAGGTGAATAGGAAACTCAACTAATAATTCGGTCTTATACTCCCGAAGAGCAGCCTAGAAATATTAGTCACCTCACAATAACCTAACTGATTAACATAAGAAGTTATTGCGGAATCATAAGAGTTCGAGACGAAGAACTGTTGTGATTACTTTTTATATCTTACCTATCGGAGATGAATCTCGAGTAAATATTAGAGAATATAAAACTCAATACGATAGAAAAAGTAAGATCAAATTACGTAACTACGGAGAAAATAGTTGGATATGGCTTCACCAATCCCAAATGAAGTCTTCAAGTCGTTAACCTAATAATGGTTTTGGAAAAACCTAGGTTAAAGGATAATCGCCTCTAGTTTGCAACTAGGACACACGAAAGTGTCGGGTTTAAGTTTTCCAGATGCTAGAGTTCTCCCTTATATAGTCTTTCAAATCATGGTTGCTTACAATCAAAGCTAAGATAGCTTAGTAACAAAGCAAATGATATTCACAGTTAGATGAACTCCTGATTTAAGATTCAAGCTAAGTCTGTTTAGAAACTAAGAAATCAATCTTTACCGTTAGATGGTATTAGTTTGATAAACACAAATGAAATATACCTATATATAGATATGGATGAACCGTACCCAAACGTGTATACCTTGTTGGCTCAATAATAGTTAACCGAAGTTAGCCACATGAACACTTATAACTTAGCCACATTCATCTAACACTTCTAGATCAAATATGATGATCAATCAATCATGATGGATAATCAAATGAATCTAAATGTGTTTCAATAAAGTTGTTCAAATGTTCACTATCTCATAGAAATATATATGAACCATTTGAAACAAAATCGGTTTGGTTTGTAATTGTACAAGTAGTTACAAGAACAATTCATGAACATAATGCCACGGTTTGTAAAACAAGTTTACATACCTTATTTCATTAAAGTTCCAGGGACTTTAATTTGCAAACGAACCTGAGTTTATGAGTATGTATTTCATAATTAACGATTTTAGATCCTAATCACTGTGTTCGCAAACAGAGTACGCGAACAACAGTTCCGGACTTTGTCCTTGTCATGCCGTTCGCAAACAGAGTACGCAAACAACAGCTCCGGACCTTTTCACATGTAAATCCGTTCGCAAACAAGAGTTCCGAACCTGGACTAGAGCTTCACAGTGCACATACAAAGTATACATACTGTGTTATATCCAAGCATTGGTAGTCGTTCCAAACTCTCATTTAATCATTGAAACATCCTTAGAAGACAACAATGGTAATCTTACATATACCACTAGCTTCAAGTAATTTTCAAGTGATTAATCGATCAATACGAAACTTCCCAAGTTAATATCAAATGACTATCTCACGCAAATCATGTAAGATGTTCAAGGTAATTTTCACATGATCATCTTGACTTAATATTTGGTTTCCAACAAATAAATTGTCTCCAACTAAACTCGTCAAGTAGATGATGAACTTCAGCTAAACCTAAAAGCTTCCAACACTCGAAATTTCAATTGTGTATAATGTAAAAGTCTATATAGCTATACGACTTAGTCTCTTTAGAAGATAAAATAGAATATGTTAGAGCATAGCTCGAATGAACCCACCAAGCGTTGGTATGTCAAGTTTGGTTGTCATATTTTAGTTAACCAAAACTCATTTAAAGAGTCGCTTGATTATTTACTAGATTCAACTTCGTATAGGTTTACTAGAAAGTTATTAGGATATGAGACTTACAAGTATTACGTGAAGACTTGAAGATTGTGAAGAAGTAAAGAGCTACATCGACGACATCATCCTTCCTCTTGAGGTTAGTAATATTTGACTTGAAATGTTTCATTCCTAACGTATCTTTCAAGTCGTGCATATTGAAAACATAACTGCGAAGCTGTGAATGATTATACTCTAGTTAGACATAGTATTAGGGAATTACAATACGAAGTATAACGTCTATCTTCTGAACTTCATATATAAGACATCGACATAATCGTATGAATGCTATTGTGATTATGTGTATGGGTATGGGTGAAGATTTCGTCCTAGGAAACAATGTTTTACATTTGTTTAAAGGAAGTACAATTCATAAACTTATTTTGTGAATCGAAAGGGAAATCGTTAGGCTTATTGGCATTGTTATTCATTGCAAATCTTTGGATTACCAATATGTGTGTTTAGTATAACCGCTCATAACTCGTTTATGTATCTTGGTAAAACTATTCACAAGGCCTGACTTTTGTATTGGTATGACTTTTATTAGTGAAACCGATCTTAAGTAATCACCTGAGATGGTATGATCGATATGTTGTAATTGGTATGACCAACTCTAGACATTGGGGAACCAATCCTAGTAAGAGGTGCAACCAATCACAAGTGTGTCGAATCGATCCTTGTAAGAGGTGCAACAAGTCTTAGTTATTGGTAACCGATCATATGGCTTGTGCATCCGATTACAAGTTAAATACCATATATATGTGGTAACCGATCCTAGTACCTAGTCAACCAATTTTTGGAAAGCTAGTGTGACCGATCCTAGTACCCACATGGAGGTAGAACCGAAACTTGTTTTGGTAGAACCGTGAAACCCATTAATGGTGATTTGATAGGATAATCAATCACATAGTTCTTGGAAGTCAGATGAACCAATTCTAAACTTGTTTGGAAGTGTGGAAAATCGGTTCCAAGATTGTAAATATGAAAAAGGATTTACAAAGTAAAGATGTCGACATACTTTGAACATGTGCAATAACTCTTATCTTTTATTGTTCAAAGATATTCCTTAATAGCTAAAGGAGAATCCCGGATCGAAATAAATTGAGAATCTTTTAATTAAGGTTTTTAGCTTTATATGCTTTTAATTTCCAGCAATTAAAATGCATATCTTTAGAAAATAAAAAATTGGTAATGTGCATTTACTAATTGGAGATTTTCTACTGAGATTTCGGTCAATATTTGGACAGAGCATTTCCAGGAATTATGGAAACCGAATTTGGAAATATATTGCATATCTTGAGAATATTTTCGGTTTTGGAAATTCCTTGGTGTCCAAACTTCCTTGGTCTATAAATATTGAAGTTTGCATTTCGATCAAACTAATCCTCAGAGCCAGCAAAACTTCCTTGTTGTGTTGTTACTGGTGGAGTCGTCTATTCAGAGAGGAAAGTACTCTAATTAGGCGAAATCTCTTACGACCGCTCGTTTTAAAGACTTCTTTGGGATTGGGAAGCTCTACGAGTACCGTTGGTGGGAAACTAGATAATTACAGTTTATTATTAGTTATCGATTGATTTGATTGACTAACGGTTGTTGAACTTTGATTGCACCTAGTTTGTTTATGCTTGAGAATCTTCTCTTCTGATATAAGATTCACTCAAACTAGATCGAAGTTTCGACGGGGATCTTTAGACTGTTTGTAGATCTAAAGACGTCTTGTGATAATCCATTGTTAACAGACTTCGTTCTGTGTGTGATTGATCACAAGAGATTCAAGTTGATTGTGTGCAGGTGTTTATTGAAGATTTAAGAAGATTTGAAGACAAACAAGATTTATGATTTGAGTTCATAATATTTGGTGTGCACAAAACTTGATCGGCTGGGGATCCAACTATAATCGGTTTATCTTTGTGATAACCTTGATTGATTAGTTGAGTAGATCGACATCAATACAATTCTTTGTGATTCGAAGTATTGATTGCATAGTCTAAACAATTACTTTGGTAGTTGTTGATAGATTGATTTAAGAACTTGACAAAGGAGTTTATTGGGATAAACGGAAGAGCCTTTTTTCAAACTCATATCACGTTTTTTGAAAAGAGTTGTTATCGAACAGATTTGTTGTTCCTTTACTGTTTGGAATATGAACCAAAGGAATTGTTCCAAGTGCGTGACTTATTGCAAGTTGAAGGCGCAGGGATACATGCGGAACTAGGTGAACTATAGATTTAGTTGCTTGGTCTCAACTATATGAAGTTGGTTTAGATTTTGTATAGCGGCTTAATCTTGAGAGTATTCAATTCTGGACAAGGTCCCGGGGTTTTTCTGCATTTGTAGTTTCCTCGTTAAAAAAATCTTGCTGTGTCTTTTACTTTTCTATTTCCGCAATTATAATTGTTTTTATTATAATTAGAAGTAAAATACACAAACGATAATTCCTAATTACTTGATAGCAATCTTATTGTGTTTGGTTAAGTCCGAACCTATTATCAAGTAATCATACTTCCTTGTTTTATTGTCTCGATATCGTATCCATAGACGATCACACGAAGTGTGAACCGATTAGTTGTATTGTCTCGACTCAGTCCATAGACAATCACTTTCGGAGAAAGGAATTATAGGTGGAAAAGTTTTAGATTGAGGTATATTTGGGTACCCTCGTCTTTTTAATTGGTGTCAAAGCAGGCAAACACGAAAAGTTCTAACAATCTATGTTTGATGCGATCCAACCTATAAGACATGAGTCAAAGTAGAGTTAAGCGAGAGCGAAAACTAAAGAAAGACTCAGTTAACGTGTCACAAGATATGTGCTCAAAAGGAGATAGCTCTTCAATTTCGGGTTGCTCAATTGATGATGTCTCTAACGAGATATCTTTGAGTTCTATACTTGATATTTCTGATGAAAGATCAAGTGTAAAAACATCTAAACTAAAGGAATTGAGCTAACAATTTCTTATTTGTTCTAATGATCTTCTTTCAGCACTTGAAAGAGAACGATATTTAACTTTAAAGTTTGAAAATCTCGATGAAGAACATAACTTGCTGAAAGAAAAATTCTCACAACAAATACATAGTCTTAAAGACAAAATATGTGCTAGTCTTTATCAAGCTGAGAAAGATCGTAATGCGGCTCTTGAAAAAGTACATTTGTTGGAAGAGAAACTTGCTGAATCTGATGCAAGGATTAACTCTCAACAAAAGAACTTTGAAGAGAAAGAAGGAGAATATCTCACACGAGAAAAATGCCTTGAGGCTGATCTAGATAGTGCTCTTGATAAAATCAAGACGTTGGAAGAAGAAAATTTGGACCTTAAGAAGTTCAATGTTAGCTCAAACAATTTAACCTCAATGTTAGAAGCAAGTAGAAATCATCGTGATACACAAGGATTGGGCTATAAGGGAATAGATGCTTCACGTATTAGCAAAGAGTTAAAATTTGTTAAAGCTACAAATTCTTCTAAACCAGAGGCTTCCACTGATGTAAAAGATGCTCGTAAAGAAGGAAAACCAGTCAAGCCTAAGAATCATGTTCAACCATACTCTTCAAGTACGACAATCAAAGAGAGCACTTCTGCTAATGTCAAGAAAGCAACAAAGTTGAACAAAGAAAAGAAGAAGAAGAAGAAGAAGAAGAAGAAGAAGAAGAAGAAGAAGAAGAAGAAGAAGAAGAAGAAGAAGAAGAAGAAGAAGAAAAATACTCGAGATCCAATGCAAGAGGATTCACAAAAAGGTAACATTAAAACTCAGACTTCGTATGTTACTAAGCATTGTTGTTATTGTGGTAATAAAGGGCATGTGGAATGGGGATGCAATATTCGTAAGATAAAAGATACACTTTCTTTTGTATCAAATGAATTGGCTAAGATTGCTCCCCAAAAGAACTCAGATCGATATTATCCTAAGTTTAGGCAAAAGAATTATTATAATGATATTTCAAATTTTGCCTATCACTCGACAAGGTCATCTTATAAAAGACCATATTATAGAAAAAGAGATGACTTTGAAAATGCTAAGACAAGATCTGATGTTCCAAATTGGAGAAAAGTTGTTTCGCAAAGTATTCAAAAGGACAATCATCCTAATGGTATGAAGGAAAAAGCTACTCCTTCGAAACTCAACTCTAAATGGGTCCCGAAGTCCTCCATAGCCAAGAAGGGACCAAAAGTTAGTCACAAGAATGACTCTCAGCTGTTAATTGTTGGTGACAATAATTACAAGAGTTTTCTTAAAAGACTAAAGAAAGACATCATGTGTGAAATCTCTTGTACTAGTAAACATTGTGATAATGACACTCTTCATCATAAGTCAAAGAAGAAAAACAAGAAATGGAACAAGAAAAAACAAACCAAGCAAGAGGTCAAGAATGATGATTCCGTCTTAGTCACTCGTAACGAACAAGAAAAGGATCAACTCAACACAACCTAGTTGTGTTGAATTGTGCTTGCTCACCTTTGTGCTCAATCTTATGAAGGGTGAGGAAGCATGTCAAACTGAGCACATGATCTCTCGGTTATTATATGACTAATTAACATCTTTAGGGAGATTTATTTTCTTCTATACTCATACTTTCTCTATGTATATTTGAGCTTTTGATAGAAACGATAATTTTGAGTTTATGATGTTGATATCTACTGATCATATATGTGTAGCTCTTGTTTTTACGGTTAAAACAAGCCAAAAATCACTGAATTCGGACATCGTATGCAAAAGTTATGTCAAAAACAGTTTAGTGTTGTGATCCGTCACAAGTAACTCTTGTAACCGATCCTAGTAACCGGTCCTAGTGACTACTAGTGATTTTGTAACCGATCCTAGTGATAGGTCCATACGAAGGAGTGTAAAACTGTTTTTCCCATAACTTCTTCGTCCGAACTCGGAATGACCTCATTATTTTTGAGTTGGTTTCGCAATTCAATTCCCTATAAGATAGAGGTAATTTCAATACTTGATTCTTTGTTGAATATTTATGGTGTATTGCATTTGTGTTATGGGATGTTTGATTTCGGTTTTCATAACCTTAATATTCGATCTCATATTGTGTGAACCCTTATGGTTCGGGTGACTTTTTGGTTTAGCGAGATTAAGTTCTAGCCCATGTTGGTAGGCTTTATCAAAGGATCATAAGGGGTTCCGATTGAAACTAATATGTGAAAAAGTCACAATATGTTGAATTGTTTTTGGTTTAGCATAAAAGCATATGTGTTTCTGGTAAAGGTTGGTTTTTGTTGTTGTTCTTTTGTCTTGCGAGAGGATGACAACACAATGGGGGAGAGTTCTATCTTGAACTGGCGCTTAATGACATATCTTTTGGGGAGAAGAGGATGCAGAATTTGAGGTAACGAATTTGTTAGTTAATTGTTTTCATGTATAAGAAAAGCCTGATTTTATTGCATATATTTATTGCTTTTGCTTAACAAAATTTCGGTACAATTGATGTTTATTCCATTATTTGTGTATGGATGTGTGTGTGATTCAATTGTTTCCGGTTACGGAAAACTATTGCTATCTTGCTTTATTGTTTGGTATCAATTATTTAGGCTTACGAAATTACGGTGCAATTGCGGTGCTTTAATGTCTATGTTGTTTCAATTGCTTCCGGTTGAGATAAATAATTATGCAAGTTGATTTATTTGGTTGCTTAAATTATGTTTGGAAGTGGAGGTTTGTATGAATTATTTATGGCTTAACAAAAAGGTTTTCGGGATGAATTGTTTAGTCCAATTCGATTCCGAATAAGAGAAACTAAGTTAATTTTGATCTTAGTTAGACTTTGTAGTTGCAGGAAATCCTACACTACACCCCTCACAATAATCCACACAACTAAGACATTTGAAGATGAATAACAATGATTTTATTGATTAATTCCTTGAATGTTTACAAGATAAAATAGAAAAGAGCTAAAGAAATTACAATCACCACAAACTTTCTCTCTCCTAGTGACTTGTCTAACACTCCGAAAAAGATCTCCCTACAACAGGTTTATTCAACTCTTTATATAGGGTAGTACACAGTGGATGACAGCTAAGCTGTCCTTTATTTTCGGGAATGACTTGCGAAATATCGCAAGTGTACAAGTATTCATTCTCGCAGCTCTCCTAAACTTCGCTAGGTCCTCACACCTTTCTCGTGTTCTGGCTGTCGTCATTCATTGTGTCATTTATATTACTCTTCTGCGACGCCCTCGCAATGCTGTCGTTTATTGATCTCGCGAAGTATTGATGTCGCGATATTCTGATCCTACATCTTGCCTCTTCTCATGTCTTCTCTGCGAAGGAGAGAATGTCATGAGAACCAATATTTTGAAATGCCGCAATCGTTTGTTTTCCATCAATTTTTTGACGACAAGATTCCGTGAATTTAGGAATGACTGTTTACACGTATCTAAAATTTCCTTTTTACCGGCACATTTAATGTTATCCGGTTACTCTTTTCTTGTCTATTTAAAGGAGGATTCCTTATGAAAGCATTTCTTTTCTTTTACTTCGTCTTCTTCATCGTCTGCAACTTTTTTCTGCTGCTTTTCTTCATCGTCTTCTTCATCATTTTTTCTCACTCTTTGTTTCTATGGCATCAAGGTTTGTTAATTTTGCTGAATTTGATCATTTTGTGATTGATCTCTCTTATTGAAGTTGTTTTATTCTGATACTGTTCTTCTTTTAATGACTCCCCTGCCATTTTTGTTTTAGCAAGAACAAATCTAGCACCAAGTTCACCATTGTGAACCCTAATATCTCTATGGGTTCGCAACCGAAATCCACTGCCTCTAAAAGAAAGCCTGCGAATAACAAGGTATTTAAGAAATATTTACTCTTTTAATAACAATATTGTTGCCTCTGTTTCTTATTTATCTTGCAATTCGCAGGATGACAAAAATGTTGATAGGTACCCCAAGAAGCCTCGCCATTCTAAACCTGTTGCACCTGCTGTTTCCTTTCCTATATTCAAACTTACAACTCCTACTGCGAAATCTTCGCAAGATAATGCTACTGCTTCTTCTTGCGAAAATACCGTTGATGATAACACTCTTATGCCTGAATTTATCATAAATCAAATCCCTCATAACAGTCCCATTGCGAATGAGCCTATTTCTTCTTCCATTGTCAATGCCTCTACCATTACTCCAGTCATTAATCTTCATGAGATTTCCTCTTCTCATGATATTCCTTTAACAAAAGATGACTCATCTCTTCCTTCTTCTATCGCCGTTACTTCCTTATCTGAGCAAATCCTTCTTACTAAAGAAAATTTGGAAGGAATAGATGTGGCCTTCAAAGTTCTATCAGATATTGTGAATGATGTCAAGAAGACTTCTATCGATCCTATCAAATCTGATGTCTGCGAGATTTTGAGCAAACACCTTGGTACGATAGAATTTCGCAAACATCTTTGGAGCAAGAAATTAATATTTTGAAGAATGATCTCCAAGCTATGACTGCAAAGTGTAATATTCTCCAACTTGAGAATCAAAAACTTCAAAATGTTTCGCTGGATCGTGATAATCTTCGCAAGAAGAATGAAGAATTGAAAGGTATACTCTTACCTCTGTATATATATATATTTTTTTTTTGAACCAAGAGCCGTTGTTCGCCCTTCAAGCTTTAAACCAGAAGCGAAAAATGGAGATATACCAGTTGGAATCTACTGTTGAAGAAGTTCGAGTTGATAGAGATGCTTGGATGGAGCAATATAACCAATTAGATAATCTTCATACATACTCTGTTGATCAAATAGATAATCTTTCAAAATAAAATGTTGACTTAGTACAGGAACAAGGCTCATTAAGTAATGAATTATCTCGCCTCTCTTACTCTTTGACTAAATCTAATCTGGAGTTGGAAACTTTATCAGATGAGAATGGAATTCTTTCTCAAGAGAAGCGAACTCTGTTAAACAAGGTGGAGATTTACTCGCAACAGTCTGATGTTTGTCAAAAATTATGTAAAGAACAAGAACAATCTCTTTGTTCATTGAAAAATCAACTTGAAGAAGATACTGCCGAGAAGGATAAACTTATTCAGGGTAGAATAATCTTAAGTGTAAAGGCAAACCAATTCAAGGATCAATGTTCCAAATTAGAAAAGTCCAACTCTTCCCTTGCGAAAGAGAATGCCTTACTTGTTTCCAACGAAAAAAGCTTGTGATCTCGACTGAAAGGTTTAATTGGAGATAATTTTGAAAATGCCATGGATCATTTGGAGAATAGTTGTTCGGCTTTAATCCAATATCTTACCTCGCAGAAGGAAGGTAGTCATAGAAATTAACTGCCTCATCTATTCTTCCTTTATCAAGTCTTCATATTTTTTTGTTTGTATAATTCCTTTTGTTCTTTGTTTTTGCAGAGTCTGAGAAAAATCTTCACTCCTCCATTACCGCTTTGAAATCCGACTACTCAAAAATTCGCAAAGAAAATGGAATACTTGCTGCCTCCCTTGCTCGTTCTCGCGACAGAGCAGAAAGAAGATTCGACTGTATGCGTGACTGTAAAGATATAGAGAGTAAAAATCAGTAGAAAGCACTCCTTCGTCAATTTCATCTTAAAGCCGAAGTTCTTGTGAATGATGTTTTACTATCTAAATCTCTTGATCCTGTATCTGTCGAACCTCTGGAAGTAAGCGATGATGAAGTTCCTAATCCTCCCGATAGCGATTATGATTATAATAGTGGCGAAGAATTCGCAAATGAAGAGACTATCTCTCCCAATAAAACTGTCAATGACGATGTCGCGAATGAAGATGTAGGTGAAGAAGGATCTGGTGGAAATATATTAACTAGCGAAAATATAGATAAAGTTACTGAAGAAAACCCAGTACTTCCTTCTGGTGAAAAAACTGATATTTGAGAATTGACTTTCTCTTGTAATCTTTCATCTTTTTGATGTGTTCATCTGCTTATTACTACTCTTTCTTTCAATGAGTATAATTTTTGGTATTTAATAATTGCTATTTTGTTTTCAATTATTTACATTGAAATTCATCATTGCGACAAGATCGCAGGACGTCTTTACATTTTCGTGTAATGACCCATTGATCTTGCCTTATCATTGTTTTTGTGTGTTTTTATTTTGCCTTCCTAGTTAAAGGTCTTATTTTGCCACCCCTCATTTTTGCGACAATATGACAGGCCTAAAAATTCTTGCGAACTTGAAGCCCCATGACATTGCCGTCTTACGACAAAATCGCAGGACGTCTTTACACTTTCATGTAACGACCCATTGATCTTGTCTTATCATTTCTTTAGTATTATTGCCTCTGCAGGATGTTTTTGTTGCGACAATATGACAGGCCTAAAAATTCTTGCGAACTTGAAGTCCCATGACATTTCCGTCTTGCAACGAAATCGCAGGACGTCTTTATACTTTCATGTAAAGACCCATTGATCTCGTCTTACCCTCGCGTTAGTATTATTGCCTCTGCAGGATCATCGCACAAATATGACAAGCCTAAATTTTCTTGCGAAAATAGAGCCTCATGACATTTGCGTCTTAAGACACTTATCAGCTCCCTAATGGAGGGTGCCGCCCTTATCATCTCCCTGGTTGCCCCTTCAAGGAGGCGTACATCGGCCATACAAGACTAGCTCCTCCCATCCGGTCTTAACAACAACCAGTTGTTTTCGCAGCCTCTTATCCCTTATACCTATAGGGCTTATGGTTACGAGACTGCACCCTAAGTGGAGTTTTCTTCGGGCCGAGTGCAGCATGTGCCAAGACTTTCCAAGAATGGCCGAGACACTTCAAATGCCCCAGGCACTCTTGGCTCAACCGTGTACCTCGGCGCCTTGGTCATACACTGACTCCTTGGAGGTGACCCTCGGTCGTCCAACCAGGGTATAACCTTATATATATATAGTTGGAAATCCAAGGTATCTCCCCCGGATGGGCTTTATTGACCCCAAATTTTCATGACTCAGGTTCCAGGGGCGGTGTAACCTTTTCCCTGAGCCATGTCAAGAGATACCCCCTTATATGACGCACTTTAGGTCTTACATTTGCCTCTTACGAAATATCATTCGCGAACTAGGGTGTACGCCATAAAGGTTCGTCCCATTCACTCACTCATTCATTTCTGTCAATTCGTTCAATCATTCATTTTTGATTATCTCTTGTTATTTCATTTGCGAGATAGTCGCACATTCTTTCTTTATTTTATGCAATTTCGCAATAACTCTGTCGCAGGAACATTTCATATGAATTCATTTCGTTTCATTCATTCAACATTTCGGAACTTATTCTTTCCCTTCCATCTTCTATGGGTAATATTTCTTGAGATATAATCTATTCCACGGTCTACCCAATCTCTGGCCCACATCTTTTCCCTCAGGATCCATTAATCTATATGCCCCCGTTCCAACTATCTCCTTGATGATATAAGGTCCATCCCACTTTTTCGCCAATTTGCCACCACTTTCTCGCTGATATATTGGTGTTTCTCGCAATACCATATCACCCGGTTGAAATTCGCGTGTCTTGACACGTTTGTTATATTCTCTGGCTAATCTTCTTGATAATTCTCCATATCTTTGTAGTGCTCTTTCTCTGTTTTCCTCTAATTCATCTAATTTAACCAAAATGTTTCCCGCACTAAGATTTTTCTCCCAAGCTTCTCTCTTTGTTGTTGGAATAATAACCACGTCGGAAGTACAGCTTCAACTCCATATGTAAGACAAAATGGTGACATTCCCGTAGCTTCTCTCCTTGTTGTATTGTAAGCCCATACTGCATTATGCACTTGTTCACACCATGCCTTATTATGTCCTTCTAACTTCTTCTTCAATATATCTGCGATTGTTTTATTTGTTGCTTCCGCCTGTCCATTGGCCTGCGGGTATAAAGGAGTTGATTTCCCACATTTTATTTGAAATGCATTAAGCAACAATTCTATATTTTGTCCCTCAAACTGTTTCCCATTGTCAGATACCAACTGTGCTGGAATTCCAAATCTACATATTATGTTTTCGAATATGAAGGTAAAAACATCTTTATCGCGAATGTGTTGTACTGCTTTTACTTCTGCCCACTTTGTGAAATAATCTGTAGCGACAATCAGATATCTCCGCCGCACTGCACAGTAAAAAAAGGTCCTACAATATCTAATCCCCACTTTCCAAAAGGCCATACACTTGTTGAAGAGGTTAATGGTGCTCCTGGTGCATGTATTTTGTTTCCATGCCTCTGACAATCTTCGCAACGTCTTGATACTTGTTTCGCATCTTCATGCATATATGGCCAATAATAGCCTTGCATTTTCGCCTTATGTGCTAAATATCTTCCGCCACTGTGATTGCCAGCATCCCCACTGTGTAACATTTTTAACACTGCTTTTCCTTCCTTTCGTGTTAAACATCTAAGCGAGGGTCCATTAAAGGATCTTCGGTATAATACCCCGTCTCTTAATTCATAATTTGTTGCACGGCTTTTTAATTTGTGCATCTCTAATCTATTTCTTGGTGTTTCTCCTTTCATTAGATAAGTATGAAGTTCTGTTCTCCAATCTTCGCAACTGGGCTTTTGTGTTTCATCTTCTATGAGCATTACTTCTGCTTCTGCTTCTTCCTCTTCCTCTTTGTTGATTGATGGTGATAGAAGTGTCTGTATTTTTATGCATCTCCCAGCTGGATCTGTCATCATACTTGATATAAAAGCAAAAGCATCCGCGAGTCTATTGTCTCTTCTTGATATGTGTCTCCATTTTATTTTTGGTATCTTCGCCGACAATTCTTCAACAAGTTTTTTATATTTTTTCATAGATGGTTCATTTGTAGTATATTCTTATTTTATCTGGCGAATAGCTAACTGGGAATCACTGGTGACCCTCACGTTCTCCAACTTCATTTCTATTGCGAATCGCAAGGCATGTATTATAGCTTCATATTCTGTTTCATTGTTGGTAGACGCAAATTCCAATATGAAAGAAAAAGCCATTTTATTACCTTAAAGCGAAATTACAATGATCCCAATTCCGTTACCTTCTCCATTTGACGATCCATCTACCAATATTTCCCATCTGTTTGGCTCGGTTAATAAATCCCTTGGATTTCCATGTTCTTCTTCTATATCCATCATCTCTTCCACTGCTTTATCCTCTTCTAATGGAAATTCTGCTAAAAAGTCTGCCACAACTTGTGATTTGGTTGAGGATAATATTTCATATTTGAGTTTGCAATGACTTACTTGAGTATTCCATCTTTCAACTCTTCCTGACCTTTTTGAATTTTTCATCACTGACTCAATTGGTACTTTTGTCATTACCTTTACCGTGTGTGCTTCGAAGTAGATGCGAAGTTTAAATGTTGCGTAAACTAATGCCAGAATTAATTTTTCAATTTTTGAATAATTTTTCTCTGCGGCATTGAATGTTTTGCTGATGTAATAGATTGGTTTTTCCACACCTGCATCCATTCGCAATAATACTGCACTTAGTGCATGCGAGGTTGTCGCGACGTAAATTAGTAATTCTTCCCCTGGCTCTGCTTTTTGTAAGATTGATATATCCATTAGATGTTCTTTTATTCCTTGTAACGCCTTTTCACATTCATCTGTCCATCTAAATTTCGCTCCCTTTTTAAGTATGTTGAAGAAATGCTTGCACTTATCAGATGATCGCGAGATGAATCTTCCTAGTGAAGCTAATAGTCCATTTAATTTTTGCACATCTTTCACTATTGCTGGTGTCGGCATATCGCGAATTGCTTGTACTTTCTCCGGATCAACTTGTATTCCTTCTTTTGACACAATGTATCCTAAAATTTTTCCATATGCCACCCCAAAGGTACATTTTTCTGGATTTACTTTGATATTGAAATGTCTCATTTGTTCAAAAATTTCCTTCAAATCTCGTATATGAATTTTTGCTTCTTTGCTTTTTATTAACATGGCATCCACGTATACCTCTAATGTTTTATGTATCCATTGTTCGAACACTTTCTCTACCATCCTCTGATATGTTGCACCAGCATTTCGCAGACCAAATGGCATTTTTGTGTAACAGTATAATCCTCTTGGAGCGAAAAAGGCAGTATGTTCTTGGTCTTCTTCAGCGAGGGGAATTTGATTGTATCCCTTATATCCATCAAGAGAGGATATCCTTTCATTTCTGTTTCTTTGATTCAACCATGCGGAATATCGGCAAGGGAAGACTATCTTTTGGACAAGCTTTGTTTAGATCAGTAAAATCTATGCAAATTCTTATTCCTTTTTTCTTCTTTGGAACTATGACCATATTTGCTATCCATTCGGGATATTTTGCTTGTCTAATAATTCCGGCATCAAGCACTTCTGTAACTCTTCTTCTATTTGAGGATGATATGTTGTTGCAATTTTTCTAATTCTTTGCTTGAATGGTCTTGCATTTTTATCAATCTCTAATTTATGGCACGCTACAGATGGATCTATTCCAGGCATCTCATCCATATCCCATGCGAAAATGTCTTTGTAATCTCGCAACAAATCAATAGTCTTTCTTCCCTCATCTGCCTCCATTTTAGTCCCAATTTTTAACATCTTTGGTTCTTCTTCAGTTCCAATATTTACTTCCTTTGTTGGTTCTGCCGCAGTGTAACTAGCCTTCGGTTCTCCCATGGGCGTTGGTCCTTTTACTTCCTTCGCGAGATCATTCTCTTCACCATACATTCCTTTTCCTTCTTCCTCTCTTATCATGTAAGTTCTAAATTCTTCTTCCTTTTTCGCTGCTTTTGCCATCTTCTTGCGATCTTTTCGCCTCTTCACATGTTCTTCATAATGTCTTACTTCGATTTGATGATATATTCTTCCTTTATCTGTATCTCCTTTGATTTCGCCAATTCCACTCGGTATAGGAAATTTGACGCATTGATAAAATGTTGATGCTACATCTTTTATTGCATGTATCCATGGTCTTCCCAACAACATGTTATATGGTGATTCCATATCCACTACACATAACGTCACATGTGTTTCAATTTCTCCCAACAAAATTCGTATTTTTATTTCCCCTTTAGGTTTTGTTATGGTTTTGCCGAAACCATTGATATGATATGTTGCGGAAGTCAATTCTTCAACTTTGTACCCCAATTTCTTATAAGCATGATAAAACATTATATTCACTGAACTCCCTGTGTCCACCAAGGTTCTATTTATTGCCCATTCTTCCACTGTTTTTATTAATTTTCCCTCTTCTTTGCTAGCACTTATCGTAATCACTAATGGAGATGTGTGATTTAAATTCTCTCCTGATTCCGTTGCAGTGAACATAATCTTCTGTTTTTCCCATTCTTTCAAGGGTGATGATTTCTCTGCTGTTATAATCTTCTTTCCTTCAAAATCTCTTTTGTGTATTCTCCCTTTGATACTTTCATGAAATTGATTAACCATTGCTTTTGTAATCATATTACATTCCAATTCTTCATTACTCTCTTTGATTCTAGTTTTCTCCAATTTATCCATCATACTCTTGATTTTAACAATTTTAGTGACAATATCCAATCTCTTATCTTCAATTGGTCCCTATTTCTAGCGCCAATATGTAGTTGCAGGAAATCCTACACTACACCCCTCACAATAATCCACACAACTAAGATATTTGAAGATGAATAACAATGATTTTATTGATTAATTCCTTGAATGTTTACAAGATAAAATAGAAAAGAGCTAAAGAAATTACAATCACCACAAACTTTCTCTCTCCTAATGACTTGTCTAACACTCCGAAAAAGATCTCCCTACAACAGGTTTATTCAGCTCTTTATATAGGGTAGTACACAGTGGATGACAGCTAAGCTGTCCTTTATTTTCGGGAATGACTTGCGAAATATCGCAAGTGTACAAGTATTCATTCTCGCATCTCTCCTAAACTTCGCTAGGTCCTCACACCTTTCTCGTGTTCTGGCTGTCGTCATTCATTGTGTCATTTATATTACTCTTCTGCGACGCCCTCGCAATGCTGTCGTTTATTGATCTCGCGAAGTATTGATGTCGCGATATTCTGATCCTACAGACTTATCAAAGTGGAGGTTTCGGTTATTCAAGTCTAATCGAATGCCTTAACAAGAAATGCTAGTTAACTAACCTAGTATTTGTCTTGTTTAAAAGTGAAAGGTCTAAGTTATTATTTGAATAATTAGAACCTGATGAGAAAAATAAAGTTAATTCTGATCTTTATTTTGGTCTTATCGAACAAGCGATTGTATTTGTACAATCGGTTTAGCAAAAGAACTAAGGTGCTTAGTCGATTTTTGATTTGCTAAACTATTAGGGAAAATTGCTTCGGGCAATTGTTTCCTTGGTAACATATCAAAACAAAATTACTTTGTAGTTTCGGTTTTGATATTGGTTATCAAAAATGGTGTGTGGAACTGATAGACGCATTTATGTGTCTATTTTGATCTCGATTTTCTATATTTTTAGTACCCATTTTTGTACTTATTATGGTGTTTTGTGTATTTGTAGGTATTTTTGGGAAATAAACATTTTTGGAAAATTCGGCTCGAAAAGTTGCTAAAGACACCTCCAGAGGACATCTGCTAAAGGGACTCTTATTTTGGATAAGGGGCAACCAAACTGTTAAGAGCCACCCACCTGCTATTCGCACCCCAACAGAGGATAGGGGCGACCATCTTCTACATTTGAATTATCAGTTTTGGCGGGAAAAGAAACCAACACGCCTGCAGAATTAGGGTTGAGATTTTGATCGAGTTCTATGGAGACTAAAAGGCTGAATTTGATTGGGTTTACTTCTTAGGCCTAAACAGGCCTGGTAAAGTCGTTTGTTTGAATCCAAATTGGCTAGAACTCGAGTTGGAGCAAAACAGCAACGGGAGAAGTTCACGGGTCCCTGTTTGATTAATTTTGGAAATTTAAGGAGATTCAAGGTAAGAAACAGATTTCCTAAGAAACTTATATGCCTAATAAATAGTTTGGAAAGAATTGGATAGGCCAGAAACACGTAAAGAAGACTTGGAGAGGAAATTTCGTACCTTGGCAGCAAAGAAAAAAAAAGAGAGATTTAATCGGGTTTTAAAGGGTTTGGAGGTGTATAAAAGGTGTGCTCGAGTCCCATAGAGGGGTATTGAAGTTTAGAAGAAGTTAGGGGAAGTTTAGAACACCACAGAGCCGAGAAATCAAAGTTGCAGGAAATCGGGTTTTGCTGCTGCTGCTGAAGCACGAAGAACATTAGACCCTTCAAAACAGTCTTTTAGTCTACAGCATATATCTACTATCATTTCCTGTAACAGTTCATATTGCAACAGTGCTCTGTAACAGTCAGTTTGTAACGCCCGTTAAACGTTGCAAGCTGTCTGCTTTATTAGTTTTCTCTTGTTTTTCATCCTTTTGAGCTATGAACAACTATTTTGAGCACGTGAATAATATGAGGAGCTAAACCCCTTAGCTGAGGCGACGGAGGAAGCTATTTTTCCAACAATCATGTGGTAAAAATTATTTTTTTAATTTTTGCAATTCTTTTTAGGGTTATTTGGTTTTTGGTACTTACATTTTGACCAACATTAGTGTTTGGTCTAACTTTTGTCCAAGTTAGTGCTTGGTACTTGGAAATGACGTTGACCATGTTTGACTAACTAGAATCTTGACTTGTTTAGTATTTATTTTTATTTTTAAGATAATAATAATTACTTAACTTGGTAGATTAACATACTTAGAATTAACACGTGATTTTCTTATAGTCACATGACTACAACTTTATTATACGGTCCAGATTCCCTAGATCTAACGGCTTTGATTTTTATTGTTTCAAAAATATGACCGTTGGACATTACCTATAAAAGAACATTTTCTTCTCCTGAACCTGCAAATTCTTATCTTCATCGTCAACAATCTTCTGCACCCACATTTCTTCACCCAGAAGCATACATAATGGAGGGTTCTAGCTCATCTTTACATGAAAAGTGTCATCTATGTATTTCTGATGGTCATGTTGCTCGAGATTGTCCACAGGAAGGCACAAAATGCACCCTAACCAACTGCAAGGGGTACTTATTTCTCAGAAAAGCTGTAAAAGGCAAAAAAGGTTTCCAACCTTATGTGAAGTGCAACTATTGTGGAGTTTTCATCTGGTTAGATGCTTATGTAGCATCACTCAAAGGAATTCCACCACCTATTCCACCCCCTCTGAATGATGAATACAAATGGCTGAAAGATAAACAATTCTACTGCTACTCATGTGGGGATGCTGATCACATGGCTTATAACTGCAAAATCAACCTCTTACCATGCACAGATCCAGGCTGTGATGGTAAGATGAAGCTGCTGACATCCAAAAAACCTGAATCTATTGGCAACAAGTACTACTTATGTCAAACATGTAAGAAGGTTAAGTTTCTTTAAGAATATAAGAAAGTGGTGGAAGATGTATGAACCCAGCTAGTTGTAATACCTATGATCTGCTAATCTAAGTAAATTGTTCTATATTGTTCCTAAACTAACAAGCAACAGTAAATTATACAACAACAATCCATTCATACACACATAGTTTATAAAGATAAAAACTTTGAAACTATTAACAGTATGTTCATTAAGCAATAACAGTTGAGGTTCCAAAAAAGTTTAGAAACTTAGGTCTAATTGTTCATAAAGATGAAAACCTAGATACGGGAGTCATATAGTAGTTCATAAAGCAAGCAACTGCATATGTTGTTCAAAACATGTAGAAGTGTAAATAAAAGCAAGCTAGAGTTGTCAAAATAGTGAAAATGTGGACTTAAAGCATAAATGATCATTCTTAGTAAGATCAATAGTTATTCCATTGAGGGCATTACCTATAGCCCTTTGGATCCTTCTGCTCCTTCTTGGTGGTGAAGGCAATACAGGTTCAGGCTCAGCATCAGGTTCAGCCTCATGCTCTGACTCAGGTTCTGGTGCAGGTAGTAGTGGATCAGGCAGCAAGGGCTCAGGAGTTTGTGTTCTCCTTTTCTGTTGTACACCACCACCTCTTGTTCTAACACCACCACCTCTGGTTCTAACACCACCACCTCTAGTACTACTACCACCAAAGTTTCCTGTCATAAAACAACCATCTAAACCTCCAATAGGCACTGAAGCTACATATGGATGTTGCACAGCAAGAGGAATTGGTTCTTGCAAAGCATCAAGAATGGGTTCTTGCGGCACAGCAGCAGCTGGTGCAGTCTAATAAGAAAATACCAGAAAGTTTGCAGGGATTAACACTTGAAGGGATTAACTAGTCCAACACTTGAAAAATAGAAGTATGGTGTCAATTTGCGGGGATTACGAGCCCTTCGAGTCCTTGGGCCGCATCCTCACATAGAAGACCTATACCAAATATGCGCCCTCTCTTTTTATGAACACCAAACGTCGAACCCCTCCTTCCACCTCTACCCCCACCTCTAGTACCTGAGTCCAACCACCTCTTAGAAAGATCTTCCGGGAGGGACCCAAAGCTGGTGCGGTGGTGATCTGGTGCGTGCGGAGATGGTCTTTGGTGCGGTGAGTCTTTGTGCAGTTTAGTCTTTGGTGCGATTGGTTGATTACATCCCCAAAGAGCAAGTATTCAGCTCCTCTCCCACCTGTCATGCCACCTCCTTCTGCCACCTCCTCTCCCACCTGTCCTGCCACCTCCACTGCCACCTGTCATGCCAACTGTCCTTCCACCTCCTCTGCCAACTGTCCTTCCACCTCCTCTGCCACCTCCTCTCCCACCTGTCCTGCCACCTCCACTGCCACCTGTCCTGCCACCTCCTCTGCCACCTCCTCTCCCACCTGTCCTGCCACCTCCTCTCCCACCTGTCCTGCTACTGCCACCTCCTCTTCCACTATTCTGTTGTTCATTTAGATACTCTACAAAATCCATAGCTAGATTCCTCATCACTTGTGGTTCACCCCCTGCAAACAAAGAATATCATTAAAGTTAGTCAAAACAAGACAAAGACAAAGATAAAGATAAAGATAAAGACAAAAAAAAATTAAAAGTTCACCACCTTGGGCAGCTTCAAATTCAGCCTTTCTAGGACAACCCCTCCTGTTGTGCCCAAATTCGGTACATAATTTACTTTGCTTCCTCTGTCTATTTCCACCTCTAGCTTCATCTGCATCTCTTCTCCTTTCGGTCCTTGGCTGCCTCTTTGCCTCTCATATGGTGGAGGTTTTACTTTATGTTGAATTTCATCCAATGACTTCCATTTACATACATTGTCCATTGGACCAACCATACCAGCATATGTGGTTCTGTACTTGTCCACATGATGATATTCATCAACATACCTGCAAAACAAGAAAAAAACAAAAAAAAAATGGATTAGATAAAGTTGTTAAACATAAAATTTCATAAAAAAATAATTTAAGACAAACATGAAATAACTTACTCTTTCCGATTGACATTTTTGTTGAAAAATGAAGCATTGATTGCATGTTCACAAGAATCCAGTGACATCCCAAAACCTACAAGAACATTGATGCTTAGGCAAATCAACAACCCAAGAACATCCATTCCTGTGATCAAGGACCTGTCCACACATCTTTTCTAGTAGGGACCCTTTCAAATCTTGTTGCTTTTTGCTTTTGTTCATATAATAAATCTCTTACGCCTTAGGACCACACCTCCATCAGGATAACTCTCACCTTGTAGTCTCCTATCAAACATCAACCTTGTCACCATCAGGTGATACTTCTCAAGAAACTTACAAACAGGTAGACCTCTAATATCCAATATCCATGCATTAAAAGCTTCACAAAAGTTTGAAGTTATGTGTTCTGACTTGATGAAGTATCAAAGAAAGCCCTTGCCTTTGTAAAGAATCTTCTCTCTGTAAATAAGCCGCTTTTACGGTCTTACATCCATCATCTTCTTCATTTCTATATCATGATCTTCCTTCACATATGACCTTCTTTGCATTCCATGCAAGTGCTTCAAGATGCTTTCCAGGGTGATATCTTTTCATGTTCTTGTACATATGTCTAAAACAATACCTATGGTAATGATTCACATCGGCAAAGTTTGTGTCAACAGCTGATATGAGTCCCTTCTCCCTGTCTGATATGAATGTAAGTGCTCTTGGATGTAGTTTCAAATATGGGGCAACAATCCTAAGAAACTCAGTCCAATTCTCTTTGTTTTCCTTTCTACATATGAATATAGCAATTGGAAATAATCCATTGTTTGCATCTAATGACATAATGCTTAAGCAAACACCTCCATACTTCCCTTTCAGAAAACAACCATCTAAACCTAGAATAGGTCTACAACCAAGTCTAAACCCTTCTAGAGAACATTTATATGCTATACGAGAGATGCTTGAACTTACGGCTTCATCACATTTGCACTGACTAGCAATACTACCATCATTCCTCTTCGATGTTGCTCACAACATTCAGGACTTAAAGCATAACTTTCTTCATAGTTTCCAAAAAATCTTTCCATACACATATGCCAAGCATGCCAAGCAGTCCAATAAGAGATCTCTACATAGTGAACCCTCTTCACTTCAGACTTGAAATCCTTTGGTTTATAGTTAGGATGAGCTTTAAAGGCATCTAACATAACCACTGAATACCCACCTACAAACACAAAACAGTTCACACACATTAGATACCTAAAGTAATGTTGAACATAAAAAATAATAACTTAAACAACATTTGTAAACACAATTACCTTGCTTTGGCCAAGGGATTGTTGATTCCATGAGTGGTTTTACAAGTATGCTCAAAATCACCCTTCTTGCACCTAAATGTAACTTTATCCCAAATTCTTGAGCAATATACATTCCATTTACAGTTTGGGTCCTTGCATTTATCTTTACTTTGTTGAATTTGATATTCTTGACACTGGACAATGTCAAAGTTGAAATATATTTTGATCCTTGATGTAATCCCTGCATTCTTGGCATGAAGCCCATTCTGCCCAACAAACATCTTGTCGAATAGTAGTATCACTATTCCAAGTCTTCAACTCTTCCTCTTCATAGACTCTTCCTGTTTTCTTCACATAGTCATGATACTCTGCACTCTTCTTAATCACACTTGCTAACTGCTCAGCCATGTCATCATCTTTCTCAGTGGAGTTCTGATAGGTGTCGTAAAACACCTAATTTTATATATAGTATTTATGCTTTCTTTGCGAGTTTTCTTGTAAATTATGTATCTTATGTGTGCTTTTGAGTTTATTAGGTGCAATGGAGTCATTTGGAGCAAAAAGACCCAGTGGAACTCGTTCAAATACAAGATTTCTACTTTTCATTGTGTAGAGGACGAAAAGATGAAGCCAATGGCGAAAGAACGGAGTCATTCTGAGCTCGTATGAAGGAGTTATGAGCAAAATGAGAATCGGAAAGAAAAGGGCAAGATGGTCATTTCAGGGGCGAACGCTATCTGGAGCTGACCCAAGGTTAAGGGGCAACTCTTCTTAGAGAGGAGTGCTAACTACAGACCAGTAGGGGGTTAAGGGGAAGGCCAACTGGGTAGTCCCTTATCAAGTGAATAGGGGTGTTGAACAACTTCTCCTCCTCTCCCATAACCCTTATCCCTCCACAGGTGGATATATCTTCATCACTTCCATTATTTCCTACACCTAAATCGAGAAATCATTCTCAATTGAATCGGAAATGGAGGCGAGAGAGAGAAGTAAATTTGAGAGTGTTCTTGTAGAAATAGATCAAATTGAGTGACAAGGTAGGAATTGGTGGTTGTTCATATGAATACGTGAAGTTAAGGAGATGTTGTAGGCTGAGGGTTTTAAATGGATCTAAATTAGGGGTTCTCTCTTGCCATGGATGAATCGGAGGTTATGAAGAAAATTGGAGATGTTGGGTTCTTTCGAGTTATTAGAGATGAAATGAGGTAAGGGTTGATTGAATCCAAAACGGAGATCTTGATGAAATTAGGCCGAAATTAGGTCGGGATGAGCTCAAGACAAGAGCCTATATTGCATCCACAAAATCGTTATGGCGGGGAGAGGATGACTTCTCGTCCAAAGAAATTAAGGAGCACGACAAACACATCGAGACCCCAATTGGCAGTTTGAGATAGCGAGGTTCAAGAAAAGTGGTGGTGGAAGAAGCTGAAGGAATGGAAGGTGGAAATAGGAGGTGATTAATGGGATGTTTGAGTTGGAGAAGTAATATTGATGCTTCGGGAAAGATAGTGTGGTTGAGTAGTGGCTTGCGGGTTTGAGAAGCAAGTGGGAGAGTTTGAAATGTTTTAAATGGTTGAGAGGTTGCAGGTTGGCTGAGAGCTAGGTGGAGGTCTTGGCGGTGCACGAGATGGAGCTGGGACTGAGAATAACTGGGAGATGAAAGCTGCAGCTGAGATGTGTTGGTGGTTAGCTGGTATTGCAGGTGGTTTGTGCAGTCTTTGGTAAACGGAGTTTTGCAAGGCTGGAGTGGTTTAAATCTGAGAGATTACTGTAGGTATTGATGGTGGTGTTTGGTGGATTCAAAGGCGGGCGAGTTTGTGAAGTTACAAATGGGGTGGCGGATTGTGAATAGTGGTGATTTTGAGCCCTCTGGGGGATTGTTGGTGTTGGAGCAAGAGGCGGTGGTGAAGGAAGCATTGCGGGTGGTGCGGTCAGTTGCGAGGCAAGTTATTAGACACAGTAATGAGATGAGCTTAAGCGAGGTGCTATTGCTTGTTTCCGTGGGTGATGATGGTTATAGTCGGTGAAGAGGTCATGGGGTGATTGAGGCGGGTGGCGCTATACGAGAAGAGATAGTCATGAGATTGTAGCCTGAGATATGGCGGTGGAAGCTTGGGTGAGAATTGGCACTGGGTTTGTCTTGAGTGTTGGCTGTGTGATGGTATTGAAATGGTAGCGGTTAACTCTGTGCAGGGAAGGGAAAAATAAGATGGGTTTATGAATGATATTATCAGGTTGACAGGGAAGGATCAGCAGCTACGGATGGGATTGGCTATGGACTGCAATAGATTGATGAGCCATGAAGAAGCAGTGGTGTTGCGAGATACATTGCGAGGCCCGAGGCAATGGAATTGCGGTGGTGGGCCCGAAGGTTTGGGAAGTGGTTTTGCTTGCGGGTATTAATGATGCAGTGTGATGCACTAAGCTGGATGGTGCTTTTGAAGTTTCTGTGGATGAATTGACTGTGTTTGGAGTTGGTAGTGGAGAAGTTGCAGGGAAGGCAGCCATCATGGCTGAAGCACAATGATTGTGCTACACAACTCGAGCCCCTTTACCCAGCATGGATTAGGCCTAGGCTAGTTGAGCACGACTCTCTAACTCACTCGACACCCCCGACTCACACCACGACTCGGTCGGGCCAGGAGTTGGCAAGGTGACTCTTGATTTCTGGCCGAGTTAACTTCGTTGGCCCGGCGTTTTGGCCGGTTGACCGGTGGTGGGGTTTGACTTTGCGGTCACACGAAATATTTTCCGGCGACTTTTCGCCAAGTTAAGCCATAATCCCGATTTTCGGCGGCGTTTTTGGGACATAATTTTTACACGGGTTTCTCTCCATGGTGGGCCGGGTGAATTTCCAACTAATGGACGTGAATACAAAACCTAATTTTGGAAGGAGTATCCTTTATGGAAATTGAGGAATATATAAAGAGAGGACTTCTATCTTTTTGAGGATTATCTTACAACGTTTTATTATTATCTCTTCTACTTTATTCTAGGGTTTACAACCATGAAGTTTCTTCTCTTTCTTCTTGTGATGAACTCCATGAATATGAGCTAGATTTTATTATTGGTTATGGAATAAGTTGGATTTCCAAACATGGGTTTTTGTGCAATAAATTAGTTTTCTCTCATATTATCGTTTATGATTCACCATGAATATTGTTACATGATTTGAATGCTTGTTAGTCGAGTCGCGAATCGATTGAGTTTGTTTTCATCTCTATTGCTAGATTAGGGTTATTATACGCAAAAGTGATAATTCCGGATTGCAAGTAGCATAAATATGATTATAGTTTGTAGTGATATATTCTTGTGATCATATGTGAACCATAACCTTTGTTAAATCGGATTAGTGCGCTTTCCACGTTCGATTGCTTTGATTGGCCTGATTTCATAGAACTTAACGCATCTAGGGAATTAAACTTGATTAGTGCTTTACACGTTAGGTTGTTCCTTTAGGTAGAATTCATATTCGCATCTTTTAATGTGTTTGTTGATGACATGAGGAGATTTGCGGGATATTCTTGCGATCAAGGTATTCTAGGGTCTTTGATAGAAGTTGAGATTAAAATATCAATTCTAGTTATTGTGGTGAAACCATGTTTGTGAATGAAAAGCGAAATCCATATCAATATCTTCTTATCCTTGATTTTATTTGTTTGCTTATTTATTTATTTGCTTTTAGTTTATTTTATTTTCATAAAAATCAGAAAACTCCCGGTGATTATTATAGGAAACCATAACAATTTGACAACCTAGACCTCTCTGTGGGATCGATCCTTTCTTGCCCTTGCTATATTTATATTTTGAGTAGTAAGAAAGTGTAATTATATTTTGTGTATTTACGAAAGCGATCAAATTTTGGCGCTTAATTCTTGGGGAGCGCAGCGGTTGTTAATTGTTTTTGGTTTCTTATTTTTGTTTTTACTTTTTGTTTTACTTTTTCTTATTTTCTGGGTTTTAACCTTGGTGTGAGAATTTTATTTCAGGTGCTTATTTCTCATGGAAGGAGCATATTGGAACAATGGATACGGTTTTCAACAACCTCAACAATATGATAACTACCAATTCCATGGGTATAATCAAAACCAATTCATTGGTTACGACCAATATTCCATGGAACCTTGAGGTTTTCCTCAACAACCTTATGGTGAGTATGTGTGTGAACAACAACAAGGATGGGAGGATTCTTATGCTCTTGAACAAAAAGTCTCTAATTTTATAGATAAAGTTTCCAACTTTTTAAAAGAGGAATTTCAAAAAGCTAAAGAGACTACAAACGAGCAACTCCAAGAACTTCGTGAAGGTATGACTATCTTGCGAAGAGACATTGATCAATACAAGGAAGATATGGATAATTCTAATGTGCATATGGTTTGTGATGAATATTTGGTTGATGCTAATGTTGAAAAAGGCCAATCCTTGGGCACTTTCGTCGATAATTGTGTAGTTAACTCAACTCTTGATCTTATTAATGATCATTCACCTATTCAAAAGGATGAGTTAGAGATAAGTAACACTAAATTCAGCGAGGAACAACCTTATGTTGACTATGATAGTGACGGTGATTATGATACATTGTTTGAAACAACTCATGGTGACATCTCCGAGGAGTCTTTTTGGGATCAAGATGAAGACGAAGAGGAATATGATGACACTTGTGTAGATTACTCAAGCATTGATCTTAATAATGATCAAGAGCCTATTCAAAGGGTGGAGCTTGAGGATGATGCATTTTCAAGTGTTCTAAAAAAGTTTCTTATGATAAAATTTGGATCCGCAAAAGAGTATGTGCCTTACAACAAAAAGGAGGAGTGTGTTGAGAATGAGACCGTTATGACCAATATTGTGGAAGACCCAATTGAACTTGTGCATGATTGTAATGATGATGTTTATGTCGACACTTTGGTTAAAAACTGACAGACGAAGAATGGTTGCAAGGTTTGATAGAGGACCATGATATAAAGAGGTGAATAATTCACTTGAGTTTTCAAGGATGAAGAGGATTCCATAATACAAGAGATTGTGAAAGGTTTATCTAACCCTTTACCTATTGTTTCTTCTCCTTTACCTCTTATTGGTTTGAATGTATGTGCTTGAGAATATTGTTGAATGACTTTGTTTCTCGTTTTCCGCCATTAGAGATACTTGATTCTCATACTATGCGAGGTTATGGAACCGAAACCGTGGAGGTACCCGACTTCTATATTCTTTATACACTTCCAAGTGTGGACAAGAATAAGTGTGGGGAAGCTTTTATCGGTTCATAGCTTCACTTTTGCTTTATGTTACTAATATTTGTGTGAAGCTAGTGTTTGCAAAACAGGTTCTATGGACGGATCCCCAACTTTTCAGATTATTGGTGTATGGGGAATGAATCTTACAAGAAGCTAAGTCGGGCCGTCGACTTTAACACAAGCGCTTAGTGGGAGGCAACCCACCGGTTTTGTATCTTTTATCCTTTTGCTTTTTTTTTTTTTTTTTTCGTTTTTTACTGTTTTTATATCATATTTGCATTCCTATGTTTAATTTCATTGAGTCCGGAATCTATCTTAGAAGAGAATTATGACGAATACCTTTTCGTCAGAAAATTTCAGACTGCGCGTAGTTCAGTCCAGAGACCATAACTGTCAGACCGTTTACTGAAACACTGTGAAATTTTGACACTGTGTAGAAAACACGTAGGTGAACAACTTTTGTGAAATGGAGTTTTCCAAATTCCTTACCAATTTGCACAGTTTTTGCGTTTTATCTGCAGTTACGTCAGAATTCAGAACTTTCGGTTTTACACATTGAGGACAATGTGAAGTTTAAGTGTGGGGAGCATTATATGTTTGTATAGTTTGTTTTTGACACCATTAGTGGATGGAACCATTTTGAATGCAGGAGTTGAGGAACCAATTAACTAAAAGGGACGAATATAGCTCAGAAATCACAAATTAACATGATAGTTGTTACCATATCTCGGAATATCACCATATCACATTCTATTTTTATTTTTCCACATTTATCTATTGTTCTCTAAGTGCTTTGGTGGGTCACTAAACATCGACGTGTTATTACTGCTAGGATGAAATAGAGTGGTTGAGTTACTAGAAAAAGACAAAAAAAAAAAAAAAAAAAAAAAAAAAGAAAAAAATATATGAAAAAAAAAAAAAAAGGACCGATCAATTAGACCAAAACGGAATAAAAGACACTTGGGAATAGCAGTATGTGTGAAACGTAGTCCCTGTCTCCGTCGCCTAAACAAGCGTGGAATGCAGGATCCAAGGCAACTATCATGTACTTGCTGACAAGAAGCATGCGCTTGGATCCAAAAGATCTAATCATGCCGTCTAAAAAAAAAAAAAAAAAAAAAAATTGGATCCAGTTTGATCCAATCATAAAAAAAAAATTATTATTGTGTTGAATAAAGTCACTCTTGGTTCCCTTGTATATGCCAATTGATTTGATGTAGCATTCAGCACCAAGTAGCTCAATCCAATAGGATTAGGTTCATCTTAGCGGTGACCTTCAGACAGATATGGGAAACATCGAACACTTGTGAATATTCGCCAACATCTACATCTATATCCATCTTCTTAATCTTTTCATTGTGATTGTGGTTTGTTAGTTTAAGTATTGTGGCTTGTTCGACTATCTAATTAGAGTTTATTTACTAATAATTGAATTGAATTTGCAAGGTACCTCCTCCTCCTGTAGTCAATTTGGATTCGTTCATTGATTTGTCACGAATAGACGGAGTTTGAAATATAGGTTTTGTAGGTATATCTCTAGTAAACCTTCACGAGACTATAACTCGTCCACTAGGGACACCTAGGGGTTTAAAGGCTTGTTATTTATGCTAAAATTAACCGTAGCCTCGACGACACGGAGTTGTTGTATTTTAATTGTTTTGTTTGATTTGCTCGAGGACTAGCAAAGTCTAAGTGTGGGGGAATCTGATAGGTGTCGTAAAACACCTAATTTTATATATAGTATTTATGCTTTCTTTGCGAGTTTTCTTGTAAATTATGTATCTTATGTGTGCTTTTGAGTTTATTAGGTGCAATGGAGTCATTTGGAGCAAAAAGACCCAGTGGAACTCGTTCAAATACAAGATTTCTACTTTTCATTGTGTAGAGGACGAAAAGATGAAGCCAATGGCGAAAGAACGGAGTCATTACGAGCTCGTATGAAGGAGTTATGAGCAAAATGAGAATCGGAAAGAAAAGGGCAAGATGGTCATTTTGAGGGCGAACGCTATCGGAGCTGACCCAAGGTTAGGGGCAACTCTTCTTAGAGAGGAGTGCTAACTACAGGACAGTAGAGGTTAAGGGAAGGCCAACTGGGTAGTCCCTTATCAAGTGACAAGGGTGTTGAACAACCTCTCCTCCTCTCCCATAACCCCTTATCCACTCCACCTGGGTGGATATATCTTCATCACTTCCATTATTTCCTACACCCTAAATCGAGAAATCATTCTCAATTGAATCAGAAATGGAACCGAGAGAGAGAAGTAAATTTGAGAGTGTTGCTGACCGAGAAATAGATCAAATTGAGTGACAAGGTAGGAATTGGTGGTTGTTCATATGAATCTGTGAAGTTAAGGAGATGTTGTAGCTGAGGGTTTTAAATGGATCTAAATTAGGGGTTCTCTACTGCCATGGATGAATCAGAGGTTATGAAGAAAATTGGAGATGTTGGGTTCTTCTCAGAGTTATTAGAGATGAAATGAGGTAAGGGTTGATTGAATCCAAAACGGAGATGCTGATGAAATTAGAACTGAAATTAGGTCAGGATGAGCTCAAGACAAGAGCCTATATTGCATCCACAAAATCGTTATATGGCAGGAGAGGATGACTTCTCGTCCAAAGAAATTAAGGAGCCTGACAAACACATCGAGACCCCAATTGGCCAGGCTGAGATAAATGAGGTTCAAGAAAAGTGGTGGTGGAAGAACTGAAGGAATGGAAGGTGGAAATAGGAGCTGTTAATGGGATGAACCTGAGTTGGAGGAAGTAATATTGATGCTTCAGGAAAGATAGTGTGGTTGAGTAGTGGCTTGCGGGTTTGAGAAGCAAGTGGGAGAGCTGAAATGCTTTAAATGGTTGAGAGGTTGCAGGTTGGCTGAGAGCTAGGTGGAGGTCTTGGAGGTGCACGAGATGGAGCTGGGACTGAGAATAACTGGGAGATGAAAGCTGCAGCTGAGATGTGTTGGTGGTTAGCTGGTATTGCAGGTGGTTTGTGCCTGGTGCTGGTAAACAGGTTTTGCAAGCTGGAGTGGTTTAAATGCAGAGATTGCCTGTGGGTATTGATGGTGGTGTTTGGTGGATTCAAAAGGCAGGGCAGAGTTTGTGAAGTTACAAATGGGACTGGCAGATTGTGAATAGTGGTGATTTTGAGCCACTACTGGAGATTGTTGGTGTTGGAGCAAGAAGGCAGAGCTGGTGAAGGAAGCATTGCAGGTGGTGCAGTCAGATTGCAGGCAAGTTATTAGACCTGGTAATGAGATGAGCTTAACTGAGGTGCTATTGCTTGTTTGCCGTGGACTGATGGTGGTTATAGTCAGTGAAGAGGTCATGGGACTGATTGAACTGGTGGCGCTATCTGAGAAGAGATAGTCATGAGATTGTAGCACAGATATGGCAGGTGGAAGCTTGGACTGAGAATTGGCCTGGGTTTGTACTGGTGTTGGCCTGTGGCAGTGAGCTGTTGAAATGGTAGCGGTTAACTCTGTGCAGGGAAGGGAAAAATAAGATGGGTTTATGAATGATATTATCAGGTTGACAGGGAAGGATCAGCGAAGCTACGGATGGGATTGGCTATGGATGCAATAGATTGGTGAGCCATGAAGAACGGTGGTGTTGCGAGATACATTGCGAGGCCCGAGGCAATGGAATTGCGGTGGTGGAGGCGAAGGTTTGGGAAGTGGTTTTGCTTATGGTATTAATGATGCGGTGTGATGCACTAATTTGGATGGTGCTTTTGAAGTTTGTGGATGAATTGGCTTTGTGTTTGGAGTTGGTAGTGGAGAAGTTGCAGGGAAGGCAGCCATCATGGCTGAAGCACAATGATTGTGCTACACAACTCAGGCCACTGCAACATGGATTAGGCCTAGGCTAGTTAGACCTGACTCTCTAACTCACTCTGACACCCTGACTCACACCCTGACTCGGTCAGACCGAGTTGACAGAGCTGACTCACTGATTTCCTGACCGAGTTAACTCGTTGACCCGAACGTTTTGACCCGGTTGACCCGGTGGCCGGTTTGACTTTGCCGGTCACCTGAAATATTTTCCGGTGACTTTTCCGGCCAAGTTCCGGCCATAATCCCAATTTTCCGGCGAGCGTTTTTGGGACATAATTTTTACACGGGTTTCTCTCCATGGTGGGCCGGGTGAATTTCCAACTAATGGACGTGAATACAAAACCTAATTTTGGAAGGAGTATCCTTTATGGAAATTGAGGAATATATAAAAGAGAGGACTTCTATCTTTTTGAGGATTATCTTACAACGTTTTATTATTATCTCTTCTACTTTATTCTAGGGTTTACAACCATGAAGTTTCTTCTCTTTCTTCTTGTGATGAACTCCATGAATATGAGCTAGATTTTATTATTGGTTATGGAATAAGTTGGATTTCCAAACATGGGTTTTTGTGCAATAAATTAGTTTTCTCTCATATTATCGTTTATGATTCACCATGAATATTGTTACATGATTTGAATGCTTGTTAGTCGAGTCGCGAATCGATTGAGTTTGTTTTCATCTCTATTGCTAGATTAGGGTTATTATACGCAAAAGTGATAATTCCGGATTGCAAGTAGCATAAATATGATTATAGTTTGTAGTGATATATTCTTGTGATCATATGTGAACCATAACCTTTGTTAAATCGGATTAGTGCGCTTTCCACGTTCGATTGCTTTGATTGGCTCGATTTCATAGAACCTAACGCATCTAGGGAATTAAACTTGATTAGTGCTTTACACGTTAGGTTGTTCCTTTAGGTAGAATTCATATTCGCATCTTTTAATGTGTTTGTTGATGACATGAGGAGATTTGCGGGATATTCTTGCGATCAAGGTATTCTAGGGTCTTTGATAGAAGTTGAGATTAAAATATCAATTCTAGTTATTGTGGTGAAACCATGTTTGTGAATGAAAACGAAATCCATATCCAATATCTTCTTATCCTTGATTTTATTTGTTTGCTTATTTATTTATTTGCTTTTAGTTTATTTTATTTTCATAAAAATCAGAAAACTCCCGGTGATTATTATAGGAAACCATAACAATTTGACAACCTAGACCTCTCTGTGGGATCGATCCTTTCTTGCCCTTGCTATATTTATATTTTGAGTAGTAAGAAAGTGTAATTATATTTGTGTCGCTTACGACAGCGATCAAGTTCTCCTGTGGAACTTCTATTGGATCTTGTTCTTCATCTGACTCTGACTCACCAGCTGATATATACTTCTCTTCAGGATTACACTTGTTGATATTGAGGACCTTTTTCTTAGTTAGTTCCATGACTGACTTCCTCTACTTGAGTAACCGATTCAATTTGGCTCAAATCCACATCAACATAAGATCCACCTTTGGTTCACTAACACTTCTACCCAAACCATTTACACAACTACTTGACCTAACTTCATTAATGACTTTGCTATCTCTCTTCTTGTACCACCACCCTCTTTAACAACTTTCCTAACCTTTCTTGTCTTGCCACCCACCTCTTTAACACCTTTCCTAACCTTTTTGTCTGCCACCCACCTCTTTAACACCTTTCCTAACTTCATTTACACCACTACTTGACCCACCTACATGTATTCAAATTCTTTGTCACATTTACATTGACATTTAAATCATCCACACGACTTACATTCACATTTAAATCATCCACGACTTACAACAGTTTCCTCTTCAATACCTTTGGTGCTATTTGGCTTGTCATACTTGTGTAATTGTGAGAGCCAATCTAGCTCCTCCTCGACCAAACAATCAGGCCTTCTTGCATTTAAATGAGAATCCTTTTTGGCCCTACTAGTCCCTACCAAATAACCATCTTTAGTTGGGTAATATTTAGGCGATTCAGAACCCATCCATTTACGCACATCAACATCACACTACAAATTAATACATTGCTTACTTTAATCAAAGGACCACTTCACCGTATACTTTAAAATCAAATAACCACTTCACCGTATAAAGATAAAACCATATAAGAATTTGTGGAAACCAACAAAAAAAATCAAACAAAGTAACGATTAAACAAACAAACCCCACGTTCTATTTCCCCTTTAAAGTCTTAAAAACACCCAATTCCAAAAATCCCGAATTAAAAAAAACCCTAACTTTATGAAATCGAAAAAGGAAAGAAATCGGACAAAACACGACATTTAAATTACTCTAAAAGGGTGAATCATATCAAAAATAATGAATCTAATGCAGAAAACTAATAAAATCGTACACAAATCATAACACTTACCACTTGTAATCGATAAACAGTACGGGAAGTTCCTTTCACAAAAATCCTCTAAATAAGTCTTCAATAACTAAAACAAATTGATAAAACCTAACAATAACACTCGATTAACCTAGATTCAATCACGATCTGAATCTCTCCTAACATTTTCTTCGCTCTTCTCTCACGATGGTGGCGGGTATTCTTTTATGATTATTTGCATTGAATCAAAATTGAAATAATGATTTTTATTGACTTGTTGTGTTTTCACTTGATGGTGCATACTTAGCTTAGGGCTCTTGATGTTCCATGCTTGAGATTAACAACTAGTAATTTGAAAATCTACCATTGGCAATATTTTAGAATCACAATTTCTTTTGGAGCAATATTGTCTAGAATTGCATGATAAGTATTAATATTGAATCACATGAAAAATTGGAAAATAGTGGAATCCATAGTCTCAGTTTTCTCTAAAATCTTGATAACAACTTCAATTTAGTTTTCTTTATTTTTAGTTTTCGAAACTTACGTCTAAAATCAAATCTCTACAAGTCTGAGAAACGAACTTTTGTTACCACTTTCTACAACACATCAGGAACCCTCGTGCTTAACTCTTATAGGTTGCAAGTCTTTTGAGATAATGGAGGTTTTTAAGAAAGTTACCATAAACCTTCCATTACTAGAAGCAATTAGGCAACTGCCGGCTTATGCCAAGTTCCTTAAGGATATGTGTACGCGAAATCGAAAGCTTAGTGTCCCTAAAAAAGCCTTTTTAGCTAGTCATGTAAGTTCGATCATTCAGAACACCACAACTCCTAAGTTTAAAGACCCAGGTGACCCTACCATTGCTTGCACGATAGGAAAACACATGGTAGGGAAAGCTTTACTGGACTTAGGAGCTAGTGTGAACTTACTGCCGTACCATGTGTACTTACATCTAGGACTTGGTGAATTGAAACCTACCAAGATAACACTGCAGTTAGCTGATAGGTCTGTTAAAATTCCTCGTGGTGTGATAGAGGATGTTCTTATTAAGGTCGACAAGTTTATTTATCCTGTGGATTTCGTAGTCCTAGATACACAACTTTGTCCCACGACCCCAGAGAATCAAATACCGGTAATTTTAGGTCTCCCATTTTTATCCACGTCTAATGTTGTTATCAATTGTAGGACGGGACTTATGAACTTATCCTTTGGTAATATGACCACTGAACTAAATTTCTTTAATTTTACTAGACAACCTTCTGATGATTTAGAGGAAGTGAATATGATTAGCACTTTAGTTCATGATCTAGTTCAGGACAATTGGGACGACAATTTTTTTGGTGATTCTTTGGATGAATTTGATGAGACAATTCTCTTAGGTCAGATAGATGGCCAGACTTTAGACCTAGAAGAAGCTCTCGAACATTTTAAGGACTCTACAGACCCAGAAATTAGGGGAATAGTGTTAGGTCTTTCTAAGAGTAATGATGAACCTAAGTTTGAGGGTAGCGAATTAGAAAAAGCTTTTGAGTATTTTAAATACTTTGAGGATCCGAAAATTCAAGCTATAGTTAAAGGTCTTACAGAGAGTAGTGATTACCCTAAGATTGGGGGTAGTGATCGTCAAGTATCCTCATTGGAAGTCCCTAACTTGGGACTCGAGCCCAGTGTGCCTGATGTATTACCTGAGTCTCTTCCGACTCCACAACCCGATCCTCCTGATACTATCAAGGAGGAAATCCAGCTATTTGATACTCGTTATTTGGGTAAATCCGTTTGTCAAGACACTCATATGAAGCCCAATTGGGTGCCTCAGAAAAACCTAGTTGTCTTGCAAGAAATTTTGGATGAGGATGTGCTCTGTCTGTTCATTTTTCTGATTTGGTGCAGTTGTCTCATTTTAGTGGCAGTATTATTTGGTTTTGATGATCCACAGTTGTTTCGACTATTGATATATGATTTGAAAAGGTAATTAGTCATTTGTGGTATTTAACGTCTGGCTGAAGACTTTAAACTTAGCACTTCTTGGGAGGTAACCCAACATCCATGTGACACAGTAATATCTTTCCTTATCTCTTTTGCTTTAAATGGTAACAATTTCTCCTTGTTCATGCTTTTAATTTCATATTTAGAACATTGAGGACAATGTTAGATTTAAGTTTGGGGGTATGGGAGAAACTTTTTAGTTGCATTAATAAACCCCAGAGCTTACAAATTTATGCTTATTAAGGATGGCACTAACCAATCTAAGTGGATGGAAGCATTTTGGTTGTAGGAGTTGAGGAACCAATCTGATTAGATGGAAACATCTAAAGAGTCTATTCATAAAAGCACAGAGCTCAAGTGTTAGAATTAAAGAAAAAACATGGTAGTTTCGCCATATCTCGTTGAATCCTTTTCACTTATGTTTTTATTTTGTTTTCTTTAAAATATGTTTCTCCAAGTGATTAGGTGGGGCTCACGATTCAAGTTGTTACCACTGCTAGGGTGAAATAGAGTGATTGAGATACCAAAAAAAAAAAAAGTTGAAAAAGTAAAAAAAAAAAAAAGAGAGACCGGACCAACCGGAATAAATTCAATAAAGTCGACCATTTGGTACCCTTGTATATGCCAGTGAGTTGACCTAGAGTTAGGATTATCGTATTTGGTACCCTTGTATATGCCAGTGTGTTGATATTAGTCCAGACCAGTATCTCAGTCCATTAGGATAGGTTCGTTTTGGCAGTGGCCTTCAGACATATATGGGAAACACCGTTCACCTTAGTCAACATCAAAACCATCTACGTTTTACTCTACATCCATCTTCTTAATCTATCCATGTGATTGGTTGACTCTGGTTATGATGTCCGGAAACTATCTGAGTAGAGCTATGTCACTTATATATGAATTTTAGTATGCTTGAGTGCAAACTCGTGTACATCAATTGGAATTTCGCATTAGGGTACTTCCTCATGTAGTCAATAAGTATGCCAACCAAGGAGATTCTTTAGTGCCTTCCAAGGTTCTGCGTATATAGCTAGGGTCTGGAGTTTAAAGGTTTTGTGGGTATATCTCTTGTAAGCCCTCCTAAGACTATAACTCGGCCACTAGGGCCACCTAGGGTTTAAAGGCTTATTGCATACGCTAAATGCAATCGACGATGCCTGCGATAGTGAGTTAGGATTTCATTTTATTTTGCTCGGGACTAGCAAATAATAAGTTTGGGGGTATGTGATAGACGCATTTATGTGTCTATTTTGATCTCGATTTTCTATATTTTTAGTACCCATTTTTGCACTTATTATGGTGTTTTGTGTATTTGTAGGTATTTTTGGGAAATAAACATTTTTGGAAAATTCGGCTCGAAAAGTTGCTAAAGACACCTCCAGAGGACATCTGCTAAAGGGACTCTCATTTTGGATAAGGGGCAACCAAACTGTTAAGGGCCACCCACCTGCTATTCGCACCCAACATAGGATAGGGGGCGACCATCTTCTATATTTGAATTATCAGTTTTGGCGGGAAAAGAAACCAACACGCCTGCAGAATTAGGGTTGAGATTTTGATCGAGTTCTATGGAGACTAAAAGGCTGAATTTGATTGGGTTTACTTCTTAGGCCTAAACAGGCATGGTAAAGTCGTTTGTTTGAATCCAAATTGGCTAGAACTCGAGTTGGAGCAAAACAGCAGCGGAAGAAGTTCTCGGGTCCCTGTTTGATTAATTTTGGAAATTTAAGGAGATTCAAGGTAAGAAACAGATTTCCTAAGAAACTTATATGCCTAATAAATAGTTTGGAAAGAATTGGATAGGCCAGAAACGCGTAAAGAAGACTTGGAGAGGAAATTTCGTACCTTGGCAGCAAAGAAAAAAAAGAGAGATTTAATCGGGTTTTAGAGGGTTTGGAGGTGTATAAAAGGTGTGCTCGAGTCCCATAGAGGGGTATTGAAGTTTAGAAGAAGTTAGGGGAAGTTTAGAACACCACAGAGCCGAGAAATCAAAGTTGCAGGAAACCGGGTTTTGCTGCTGCTGCTGAAGAACACGAAGAACATTAGACCCTTCAAAACAGTCTTTTAGTCTACAACATATATCTACTATCGTTTCTCGTAATGATTCATATTGCAACGATTATTCAGAATGATCGATTTTGTAACGCCCGTTAAACGTTGCAAGATGTCTGCTTTATTAGTTTTCTCTTGTTTTTCATCCTTTTGAGCTATGAACAACTATTTTGAGCACGTGAATAATATGAGGAGCTAAACCCTTAGATGAGGCGACGGAGGAAGCTATTTTTCCAACAATCATGTGGTAACAATTATTTTGTTAATTTCTGCAATTATTTTTATGATTATTTGCATTGAATCAAAATTGAAATAATGATTTTTATTGACTTGTTGTGTTTTCACTTGATTGTTAGCTTTGTTATTATAATGTCAACAGCGGCATGTGGATTGAATGTATACATGTTATTGTGCTGTTGAATTTGGGAATCAAGCGTATGTATAATGAATTCTTGTAATTTGTTTATCCATATGATGTAAGATTTTTGTCACTAAAATTGACAAAGGGGGAGATTGTTAGAGCATAGCTCGGTTGAACCCACCAAGCGTTGGTATGTCAAGTTTGGTTGTCATATTTAAGTGAACCAAAACTCATTTAAAGAGTCACTTGATTATTTACTAGAGTCAACTTCGTATAAGTTTACTAGAAAGTTATTAGGATATGAGACTTACAATTATTACGTGAAGACTTGAAGAATGTGAAGAATTAAAAAGCTACATCGACGACATCATCCTTCCTCTTGAGGTTAGTAATATTTGACTTGAACTATTTCATTCCTAACGTATCTTTCAAGTCGTGCATATTGAAAACATAACTGCGAAGCTGTGAATGATAATACTCTAGTTAGACATAGTATTAAGGAATTACAATACGAAGTATAACGTCTATCTTTTAAACTTCGTATATAAGACATCGACATAATCGTATGAATGCTATTGTGATTATGTGTATGGGTATGGGTATGGGTGAAGATTTCGTCCTAGGAAACAATGTTTTACATTTGTTTAAAGGAAGTACAATTCATAAACTTATTTTGTGAATCGAAAGGGAAATCGCTAGGCTTATTGGTATTGTTATTCATTGCAAAACTTTGGATTACCAATATGTGGGTTTAATATAACCACTCATAACTCGTTTATGTATCTTGGTAAAACTATTCACAAGGCCTGTGATCGGTGCCTAATAACGCATATTTCTAGATCATTTTGTTATCTTTTATCACATCTCAGGTGCTTCAATGTCCTATTTTAAGACAAATTGTGCATTTTACGTCTTGAGGCATCAATAACCTTATTTTGGTAAATATTGATATTTTGTGTTTGTTCTGTGATTGTAGGGAATACTAAATATGGGTCATGTGACTAAAGAGATTAGAGTGGTAGTGGCTATGAAAAAGGAGTGTAAGAAAGACAAAACAAGTTATTATACATGAAAGAAAGTAGTTCACTTGGGTTTACACATAATCAAATAGATATTTGTTTACCTGACGTGAGAAGATTATGGAACTGGAGTTGGGCTCATGAAAAATGGATCTAAGTGAAGATTAATTTCAAAGATGTCCACCACCACAAGTCAACACAAGAAGGAAACCCATTTTCTGTTCACACGACACACATCAATCCCTTACCTTCTCTTTAACCTACCACCCATTATATGTCTGATGTTTCCCTATCTCTCACCTATCCTCCCTGTATGCGACCATCACGAGCTTTCTCCTCCAAAAGTACCAACTCCCTGATTGTTATTGTTGAAAAATCAAATCCATCACCACTCTTATCAATTGTCTATTCAAAGCAACCTACCAATAGGTTGATGGTCTTGGAAGTGGATAGTTATGGCTTTCTTGTTCTGTGCAACTTTATTCATGGCAGCCTATTCCCTGTCAACAATAGACATGGGTGAAGAAATCTCAGCACGAAATCAGTGAGTGTGTGATAATTATAACGGTTTTAATATTGAGTTCTAATGTGATTTGGTAGTAGTGATTGATTGGTTAGGTTGGAGAAAGTTTCTATAAATTGGGGGAGTCTGTATTGTAAAACTCATGCCCGGAATAGCCGGTTCTCCAAGCTTTAGTTATAATTTAGGTTTAATTTCAGTTTTCTCCATGTTTTGGTTTTCTAACTAGGGTTGAGATGAAACCCCTACATAATCAGAATTTCTTGATTTGGTTTTACTTTTTATCCATGAATTTATATTGAAAAGCATGAATTAATCTCTGGATTCATATCAATTTACTCTCACCTTGTATGTCATGCATCCTTGGTAGTTTGATCAATTCTTTGATGTGTATTCAAGCTTTGTAAACTGATTTAGTTCAATTTGTGATTACCTATGCCTTAAACAGATAGGTAATGCTACGAATTGACAATTATAGTTCAGTCTTTGATTGGTTGTGCCGTAACAAGACAACCAATGCTTGGGTTTGACAGATTTTTAGCTTGAGGTTGATTCATCCATTTTTGCAAGTGATTTATCACATCTTTAAGTTAGTTTGAGGCTAGAACCTCTATAACTCCTTGATTGAAAAGAGAACTGGTATATCAAAGTAGGGGATTTCTATGCATTTAGGCGGTGGATTCGAAACCATAGTTATCTTTATTCTGTTATTAATCTTGTTCGCATAGTGTAATCATTCACATCTTATCGTATCGACACAACAAACACCCTTTGGTTACATTGTGATATAAATCAGTTTAGTTTTCCTCTAGCTTCAATTCTACACCCACCAAGTCCCTGTGGATCGACCTGTGCTTGCCCTGTGTTGCATATCTGTAACAGCCCTACTTTCCATATAACCCCGGCCGATGATTAAATAGAAAATATGCCGTTAATTTCCTGCAACAAGGTACATAACCCATAGAAAACTAGGAACACAGTTCCATTACAATTGAATATGCAGAAGGGAATTTTATTTCTTAACAAAAATAACGATGTCAAATAAAAATGGTGTTCTTGACTTCAATAATATAATCCACCTTTAAAAAGGAACTAGCAAAAGAAAAAAATAAAAATAAATAATGAAGTCTACCCAAAAGCAATTATCCCCAATGCCTCACAACTACGTAGCGGAAATGAAATAAAAGAAGAAGTGTAGATATCCACCCTCAATAAATATCTTCAGAATATCCACCGATACTGGAATCAATCAAACTCCTTCACGATCCCTAACAACACCTGAAAAGATAATCAACGGGAGTTAAACTCCAAGCAAGTCCACTCGATCGCCGAGTCACAGACGATATAAAAAGGATACAAAATAAGTTGCAAACCAAGTATGTCACAAGTGAAAAGTAAAACAATAAGCTATTTTAGTTGGCTACAAGTAGAATGACACATAATTAAGAATATGAGTTTCTCCTAATTCAAACTATCACTACCAATAAATATGCTAATCTCCTTACATAACGAAACTCTACCGTTGTGCTATACCGGGACACATCCGCAATAACACCACTACAAGTCCAGAACCCATCCGCAACGAATCATTCAAAATACACAACCGTGTATACAATTGCACCTGGAAATGCATTCCTTTTCTCATCATACTTGTTCTCAAATGAGATGAAAGACCACCGGTTCAAAGACCTACATAAAGCCTCTTGGCATACAAAATACCAATCTTGATTCATAGGATTAATCATCCTAACAACCGGAACTGTCCAGATTACACTCCCCAGTCATAAAGGGGAAACAACAAAACAAATAAAAGAACATCTCACGTCAAGAGAAAACCTGTTCTCGAGTTTCCATGAACCCATTAATCTGCAGGGTAATTTGCTACCTGAAATTTGACTAACAAATGTAGAAATACATTTTTAAAAATGAATCATGGATTCCCGCACTATTTGGTTACAGAACAACCAGTGACCTGTACCTTCCTTTAGGCACTAGTATATAATATCTACTTATATACTGACATTAAGAACTTAGCCTGCAACATTCCTAAAATTCCATGAAGTCATAAAAATATTCCCTTTCCACTTGCAGGCAAATAACTAATGGCTTAATGTATAACTAGATTAACTAAATCATACAATAGTTGAACGCCCTGTATGTCTGGAACTAAGCGATACCTATGAAATCATCCACTAAAAAACAGTCAATTAATTAATGATCCAAAGAACATATGATTAAATCTAGGTTGATAGTGCTCTTTTACTGTGTCAACAAAGAGCCCGCTAAACCCACCCTTGAAAACTAGTAATGATTAAGAAGAAAGGTTAGATAAAAACATTACCATATAAGAATTTCCAAACAGATCAGAGGATAAGAAAATGATTCACTCAAAAGCCACACAATTAACAAATTATTTTATAGCCATTTATACATCCATCTGAGACTAAGAAACCGAACAAACTTGCCTCAACTTCCGACGAGCAACCAGATTGATCCCTTATGCAGAAGTTTCCTCAATTATCAAGCCCTAAGGGATAAATAAATCAACAAACAGAGAAGGAATTACAGAACAGTAAGTACAAATCAAGAAAGAATGATCAAAACTAAGTAAATCCTTACCACCTACACCAACGCTCTACTGATTTTTCCTATCTCCTCTCTGTTTAATTAGCCGCTTTGGTGTAACCCTATTCCCGTAGAAGAAAAAATATATAAATTCTGCTAACCCTAGTTATTAGTACTAAGTCAAAAGTTTAGGGTCTACTAAGAAAAATACTATTGATTGATACGGGGTACCTATAATTCAAGTGACCCGTAAACAAAAATGAATCAAAATATTAATTTATCTACGCTACGAAGTTAGGTTCGATGGATATTACAATCTACACCACTAGGAAGAAGGATTTCGTCCCCAAAATCGAATTTACCTCTGTAGTAAAAAGATGCGGGTGAGAGCGACGAATAACATCCTGACGCTCCCATGAGGCTTCTCGCTCGTTTTTAGGATTCCATTGCACTTTGACAAATGGTAGTGCCGGAGACCGTAGTTGCCTTACTTGTCGCTCTATAATACAAATTGGCTTGTCTTCAAAGGTGGCATCCGATTTCACAACCAACTCACTAAGGTCTGCTTGTTGAGCTCGCTCCTCATCTCTTAAGTGTTTACGTAGCATAGAAACATGAAATACGTTGTGCACTCCAGATAACTGCGGTGGTAACTCCAGCTGGTATGCCACATTTCCAATCTTCTTACTTATAGGGAAAGGTCCAATAAATATAGGAGTCAATTTACCCTTCTTCCCAAACCTCATCACTCCCTTCATATGAGACACATTAAGTAGAACTTCATCTCCAACTTCCAACGGCAATGGTCGACGCTTCCTATCTGCATAACTTTTCTGTCTACTCTAAGCTTTACTAAGACAATCCTTAACCACTAGGATCTTCTCCGTAGTGAGCTGAACCAAATCAGTCCCCAAAAATCTCTTTTCACCCACTTCTACCCAACACGCTGGTGAACGACAAGGTCTTCCATAAAGAGCTTCAAAAGGAGCCATACCAATACTCGACTGATAACTATTATTGTAAGCAAATTCTGCCCATGGCAAATAATCATCCCAATTTCCTTGGAAATCTAGCACACACGCTCGAAGCATATCCTCCAATATTTGATTAACTCTCTCTGTCGACCATCGATCCCGAGGATGAAATGAAGTACTAAAATCCAAAGCTGAACCCAAAGCTTGTTGAAAGCTTCTCCAAAACTTGGAAGTAAATTGAGCACCCTTATCAGAATTAATTGATACTGGCGTTCCATGCAATACCACAATCTTCTCTACATAGAGCTCGCATAATCTATCTACGCTGTAGGTAGTATGCACTGGTAAGAAGTGTGCCGACTTAGTCAACCTATCTACTATTAGCCAAATAGAGTCATGTCCTCTCTTTGATCTCGGTAGTCCAACTATAAAATCCATGGAAATATTTTCCCATTTCCATTCTGGTATTGGGAGTGGTTGTAATTCTCCAGCTGGCTTTGGTGCTCAATCTTAACTTGCTGACATGTTCGGCATTTAGAAACATATTCTGCAATATCTCTCTTCATACTTTTCCACCAAAATTGTCTACGCAAATCCTTATACATTTTTGTAGCTCCGGGATGGATAGTGTAGCGACTACGGTGAGCTCCATCTAATACCTCACGTCTCAACTGGGCATCCACGGGTACACATAACCGACCTCGAATCCGAAGCCCACCATCCATCCCAACATCAAAATCTTCACTTAAGTCTCCAGATCCAAATAGTTTCACACACCAATCATCCTTAGACTGAGCATGGACAATACGGCTAATAAGTGCAGGTTGTACCACAAGATTTCCCAAAAATGCTTGAGAAGTAGAAGAATTCTTAACGTCTAAGAAAAACTCAACGACTGTCTATAACATCTTCCATTCTTCTGCCATCATGAAAGCTAAAAAACCCCTTGGTTTTCGACTTAAGGCATCAGCAACAACATTCGCCTTACCATGGTGATATTGTAAGCCGAAAGTATAATCATTGATGAGCTCCATCCATCGACGATGTTTCATATTCAAATCCTTCTGGGAAAATAGATACTTGAGACTCTTATGATCAGTGAAAAGCTCAAATCTCTCGCCATACAAGTAATGACGCCACAACTTCAGAGCAAAAACTACCGCTGCCAACTCCAAGTCATGGGTTGGATAATTCTTCTCATGAACATGCAATTGCCTAGATGCATAAGCAATAACCTTACCTTCCTGCATCAAAACACATCCCAATCCTAGAAGTGAGGCATCAGTGTAAACCACTAGATCCTTTCCTTCTTCGGGTAAGGTCAAAACTGAGTCTTTGAAGTAAGCTTAATCTTAAGCTCTGAAAAGCGTCTTCGCACTTAGAATCCCAAACAAACAATACTCCCTTCTTAGTTAGCCTAGTAAGAGGTCCCGAAATACGAGAAAAATCTTTAATGAAACGACGGTAATATCCGGCTAAACCAAGAAAACTTGAATCTCTCCGAAACCGTTGTAGGTTGTTTCTAACTCAACACCGCCTCAATCTTGGAAGGGTCTACAAAAACTCCGGATTCGAGATATCACATGCCCAAAAACTTAATCGATTGTTGCCAAAATTCACATTTCGAGAATTTTGCAAACAACTGATGCTCTCTCAAAGTCTGCATCACTAAGCATAAGTGTTCCATGTGTTGTTCCCGAGTCTTAGAGTACACAAGAATATCATCGATAAAAACAATAACAAACCGATCAAGAAAATCTCCAAATACTCGATTCATCAAGTCCATAAAAACCGTTGGTGCATTCGTAAGCCCAAAAGGCATCACCAGAAACTCATAAGAACCATAACGAGTCAGGAACGCAGTCTTAGAAATATCTTGCTCTCTAACAAGAAGTTGATGATAGCCTGATCGTAAATCGATCTTCGAAAACCATATAGCCCCTTTCAACTGGTCAAAAAGATCATTAATCCTAGGTAAAGGATACTTGTTTCTTATCGTGACCTTGTTTAGTTCACGGTTTTCAACACACAATCGTAGAGAACCATCTTTCTTTTTCACAAATAAAACAGGAGCACCCCATGGTGAAGAACTACGTCGAATAAATCCTTGACATAAAAGCTGGTCAATCTGAGACTTCAACTCCTGCATTTCCTTTGGAGCCATTACAGCAAGGAGCACGAGCAATTGGTGTCGTACCTGTTTGAAGTTCGATGCAGAACTCCACTTGCCTATTTGGAGGTAACCAGGAACCTCTCGGAACAAATCCGCAAAATCAGACACAACTAGTAAACTCGCAATCTGTAGAGACTCATTATCTACTACTTCACCCTCAATATGGCTAAGGAAAGCTTCTACAAACAGACTTCGAGATGTAGTCTGCACCACTACCTTAGATTGACCGGCTTTGCAAAAGTGATTGTCTTGTCAAAGACAATCCAATTGCACAAAGTTAGAAGATAACTTGAGTCCATTCCTAATATTACATCGTAAGGAACCATCTCTAACACATAAAGATCCGCCAAATGCTCAACATCTCCAATCATAATAGGACAAGAATCAACCTTGTTACTCAACTCTACCATACTACTCGTAGGAGTAGCAACACATAAAGGAAATTCACACACTTTCATAGAAAGATTTACCATGCGAACTAACTTAACAGATATGAACGAATGAGTAGCTCCGGTATCAATTAAATACTAACAGGCTCTCCTAAAATAAAGAAAGTACCTCCCAAAGTAGCATTCTCCGTCTCAGAAGGTTGCACAGCAAAGAGTTGACCCTGGCCACGAGGCTGCACATTACGGTTTGCAACCCCAGTGTTTGGTTGCTCACGTCTATCTGTTGTCTGAACTTTCTCTTTGGTACATTCTGATGCCTTGTGCCCCCTTTCACGAAAGTTATAACAAAACCTATAGAAGTTAATTGGTTTGGCAACAAGAGCCTCGCCCTCAGCTGGCACTACTGCCCCTTCATTACCACCGTTCTTCTGACCACAGTTACCTTGATTCCAATACCCCTTCCTTTTCTTCCCTGGCTTATCACCTTTTTGAGTAACATTCTGGGTCTGCTGGTTCCTACCACTTCCATGTTGACCTGAAGAAACCTTTGATGCACGGTCGACCTTATTGTCCTTCTTCAAGTATTCCTCATCCCTCTTATGAGCCAAGAAATCTTGCTCAAGCTCTCTGGCACATTCAACAGCCTTAACATATGTGTCAATCATATGATTTGCAACAATATGCCTCCGATACACAGCATTCAGACCATAAACAAACCTACGTATATTTTTCTCTTCAGTATCCACCAAGTGAGTTACAAACATCGACAATCTTGAGTATTCAATCTCGTACTCTGTAACAGATAAAGTACCATGCTTAAATGAAAGAAACTCTCTCTCCTTAGCATTTTGAATACTCTGAGGGAAATACTTGTCATCAAACATACGAATAAAGTCTTTCCATGTCATGGTGGCATGATCCAATCCACGTGAAGCTGAAGTCCACCAAGTATGAGCATCTCCAGTGAGCTCAAAGGTAGCTAATCTCTGCTTGAAGACTTCTGTGCAAGAAGGTCATATGGCCCTAAAAATCTTGACCATCTCATCCTTCCATTAATGGGCTATCACTGGGTTATCATACTTTCCAGAAAATATGCCGTTAATTTCCTGCAACAAGGTACATAACCCACAGAAAACTAGGAACACAGTTCCATTACAATTGAATATGCAGAAGGGAATTTTATTTCTTAACAAAAATAACGATGTCAAATAAAAATGGTGTTCATCCACCTTTAAAAAGGAACTAGCAAAATAAAAAAATAAAAATAAATAAAGAAGTCTACCCAAAAGCAATTATCCCCACTGCCTCATAACTAAGTAGCGGAAATGAAATAAAATAAGAAGTGTAGATATCCACCCTCAGTTAGATATCTTCTGAATATCCACCGATACTAGAATCAATCAAACTCCTTCACGATCCCAAACAACACCTAAAAAGATAATCAACGGGAGTTAAACTCCAAGCAAGTCCACTCGATCACCGAGTCACAGACGATATAAAAAGGATACAAAATAAGTCGCAAACCAAGTATGTCACAAGGGAAAAGTAAAACAATAAGCTATTTTAGCTGGCTACAAGTAGAATGACACATAATTAAGAATATGAGTTTCTCCTAATTCAAACTATCACTACCAATAAAAATGCTAATCTCCTTACATAACGAAACTCTACTGTTGTGCTATACCGGGACACATCCGTAATAACACCACTACAAGTCCAGAACCCATCCGCAACGAATCATTCAAAATACACAACCGTGTTGCACCTGGAAATGTATTCCTTTTCTCATCATCCTTGTTCTCAAATGAGATGAAAGAACACCGGTTCAAAGACCTACATAAAGCCTCTTGGCATACAAAATACCAATCTTGATTCATAGGATTAATCATCCTAACAACCGGAACTGTCCAGATTACACTCCCCGGTCATAAGGGGGAAACAACAAAACAAATAAAAGAACATCTCACGTCAAGAGAACACCTGTTATCGAGTTTCCATGAACCCATTAATCTGCAGGGTAATTTGCTACCTGAAATTTGACTAAAAAATGTAGAAATACATTTTTAAAAATGAATCATGGGATTCCCGCACTATTTGGTTACAGATGTAGGACCAGAATATCGCGACAGCAATACTTCGCGAGAGTAATAAACAACTACATTGCGAAGATGTCGCAAGGAAATAATTTAAATGACGCACCGGATGACGACAGCTAGAACATAAGAAAAGTGTGAAGACTTGGCGAGATTTAGGAGTGTCGCAAAGAAGAATGTTTATAACACTCGCGACACTTCGCGAGTTGTTCCCGAAAATAAAGGACAGCTTAGCTGTCATCCACTGTGTACTACCCTATATAAAGGGTTGAGTTAGTTTGTTGTGGGGGGATTCTTTTGGAATTGTTAAGCAAGTCATTAGGAGAGAGAAAATTAAGAGTGATTGTAATTTCTTTAGCTCTGTTCTACATTTCTTTGTAAACCTTTCAAGAAAACAATTAATAAAATATATTGTTATTCATCTTCAAATGGGTTGATTAAACAAATTCGAGTGAGGGGTGTAGTGTGGGATTTCCTGCAACTACATATGCGCTAGAAACAGGGACTGAAGAAGATTGAAGATCCAAGAGTGCAGTTAAAATCGTTTAAATCAAGAAAATGAGAAAGGAAAATGTTAAATCAGATGAGGTAGAGGGGTTAAGAAACAAGGAATATAACGAAGATATGGAATACAATTCAATTACAAAAGCAATGGTTAATGAATTCCACGAAAATATCAGAGGAAGGATACATAAACGAGATTTTGAAGGAAAGAAGATTATAGATGAGGAGAAGACATTGTCTTTGAAGGAATGGGAAAAACAGAAAATAACGTTCACAGCAGCAGAAATGCCTAGAGAAAGTTTGAATCATACATCTCCACTAGTGATCACGATAAATGCAAGCAGAAAAAGAGAAGAATTGGCAAAAGCAGCGGAAGAATGGGCAATAAATAGAACTTTGGTGGATACATGGAGTTTGGTGAGTATCATGTTTTACCATACCTACAAAAAAGTAGGATATAAAGATGAAGAAATGAGTTCCCCAAGGTATTATATTCATGGTTTTGGAAAATCTATAACAGTACCTAAAGGAGAGATAAAATTACGAATTTTACTCGGAGAAATTGAAACACAGGTAACATTAAGTGTAGTGGATATGGAATCGCCGTATCACATATTGTTAGGGAGACCTTGGGTACATGCAATTAAGGCGGTAGCGTCAACACTCCATCAGTGCATCAAATTTCCTATGCCGAGTGGAATTGGTGAAATCAGAGGAGATATTGATAAAGGAAGAATATATCATCAAATCGAAGTAAAGCATTATGAAGGGCAAGTGAAGAAGCGAAAAGATCGCAGGAAGATGGTAAAAGCAGCTAAGAAAGAAGAAGAATTTAGAATTTACATGATAAGAGCAAAAGAGGGAAAAGGAATACCTAGCGAAATCATGGGAAAAGGGAGTGAGTTCGCGAAGGAAATGAAAGGACCAACTCATATGGGTGAACCGAAGTCTAGTTATATCGCAGTAGAACAAACAAAAGAAGTGAACGTTGGAACCGAGGAGGAGCCTAAAATCTTAAAAATTGGGACTAAAATGGAAGCGGATGAAGAGAGAAGAACTGTTGATTTGCTGCGAGATTACAAAGATATTTTCGCATGGGATATGGATGAAATGCAGTATAGATCCATCGGTGGCTTGCCATAAATTGGAAATTGACAAGAATGTAAAACCATTTAAACAAAGAATTAGAAAGATCGCGACAGCATATCATCCTTAAATAGAAGAAGAATTGCAGAAAATGTTGGACGCATGAATCATTAGACAAGCAAAATATCCCGAATGGATAGCAAATATGGTTATAGTCCCAAAGAAGAAAAAAGGAATAAGAATTTGTATAGACTTTACTGATCTAAACAAAGCTTGTCCTAAAGATAGTTTCCCATTACCAGATATTCCACAGTTGGTTGAAGCAGCGGCAGGAAACGAAAGGATATCATCTCTTGATGGATATAAGGGTTACAATCAAATTCCTCTCGCCGAAGAAGATCAAGAACATACTGCTTTCTTTGCTCCAAGAGGATTGTACTGTTATACAAAAATGCCGTTTGGTTTTACGAAATGCCGGTGCGACATACCAAAGAATGGTAGAAAAGGTGTTCGCGAGATGGATACACAAAACATTAGAGGAATATGTAGATGATATGTTAATAAAAAGTAAAAAAGCAAAAGACCACATACAGGATTTGAAAGAAATTTTTGAACAAATGAGGCAATTTAATATCAAAGTAAACCCAGAAAAATGTACCTTTGGAGTCGCCACTGGAAAATTTTTAGGGTACATTGTATCCAAAGAAGGAATTCAAGTCGACCCAGAAAAAGTACAAGCAGTTCGCGATATGCCAACACCGGCGACAGTAAAAGATGTTCAAAAGTTAAACGGGTTGTTAGCCTCGCTAGGGAGGTTCATCTCGCGATCATCTGACAAATGCAAGCACTTTTTCAATATCCTTAGAAAGGGATCGAAGTTTAAATGGACAGATGAGTGCGAGAAAGCCTTGCAAGGAATAAAGGAACATTTAATGGATATATCAATTTTGCAAAAAGCAGAAGAAGGAGAAGAATTGTTGATTTATCTGGCGACAACCTCGCATGCATTAAGTGCAGTGTTACTGCGAGTGGATATGAGGAGTAGAAAAACCAATTTATTACATCAACCAAAACTTTCAATCTTTGCAGAAAGGAATTACTCAAAAATTGAAAAATTAATCTTGGCATTAGTTTATGCAACATTTAAGCTTCGTATATATTTTCAAGCGCATGTTGTTAAGGTGGTGACAAAAGTACCGATAGAATCAGTAATGAAGAATTCAAAGAGGTCGGGAAGAGTTGAGAGATGGAATGCTCAAATAAGTCATTGCAAACTCAAATATGAAATACTATCTTCGCCAAAATCACAGGTTGTCGCAGACTTTCTAGCAGAATTTCCTTTGGAAGAGGATGAATCAGTGGAAGAACTGATGGATGTGGAAGAAGAACATGGAGATCCAAAAGATTTGTTGACAGAACCGAATAGATGGGAAATATTAGTAGATGGGTCGTCAAATGGAGAAGGAAATGGAATAGGAATTGTTGTGATATCGCCAGAGGGCAATAAAATAGCTCTTTCTTTCAGATTGGAGTTTGCATCAACAAATAATGAAACAGAATATGAAGCTATAATACATGCTTTGCGATTTGCAATAGAAATGAAGCTGGAGAATGTGAGGATTACTAGTGATTCACAATTGGAAATTCGCCAGATAAAAGAAGAATATGCCATAAACGAATTGTCTTTGCAAAAATATAAGAAACTTGTTGACGAGTTGTCGATGCAGATACCAAGAATAAAGTGGAGACATATATCAAGGAGAAATAATAGGCTCGCAGACGCTTTTGCCTTTATATCAAGTATGATGACAGATCCGATTGCGAGAAACATTAAAATACAAACACTTTTGATGCCGTCAATTGACAAAGAAGAAGAACAAGAAACCGATGTAATGGTAGTAGAAGATGGAACACAAACACTTTGCGAAGAAGATTGGAGAGCAGAGCTTCATGCATATTTGATGACAGGAGAAACACCAAGAAATATATTAGAGACACACAAATTAAAAAGCCGTGCAACAAATTATGAATTAAGAGATGGAGTGCTATACCGACGATCTTTTAACGGGCCCTCACTTAGATGCTTAACAAGAAAGGAAGGGGAAATCATATTGAAGATGTTGCATAGTGGGGATGCTGGTAATCATAGCAGTGGAAGATCTTTAGCACATAAAGCAAAAATGCAGGGCTATTATTGGACGTATATGCATGAGGACGCGAAACAAGTGTCAAGGCGTTGCGAGGATTGCCAAAGGCATGGGAAGAAAATACATGCACCAGGAGCTCCATTAAGTTCTTCAACAAGTGTTTGGCCATTTGGAAAATGGGGTTTAGACATTGTAGGACCATTTTTACCAGGAACGGGACAGAGAAGATATTTAATCGTCGCTACAGATTATTTCACAAAATGGGCAGAGGTGAAAGCGGTACAACATATTCGCGATAAGGATGTTTTTACTTTCATATTTGAGAACATTATATGCAGATTTGGGATTCCAGCACAGTTGGTATCTGACAATGGGAAGCAGTTTGAAGGACAAAATATAGAATTCTTTGCTTAATGCATTTCGGATACGATGTGGGAAATCAACTCCTCTATACCCGCAGGCTAATGGCAGCGAAGCGACAAATAAAACAATCGTGAGACATATTAAAGAAGAAGTTAGAAGGATACAATAAAGGATGGTGCGAACAAGTACCCAATGCGGTGTGGGCTTATAATACAACTAGAAGAGAAGCTACATGCATGTCCCCTTTTTGTTTAACATATGGAGTTCAAGTTTGTACTCCGACGGAAGTTAAGATTCCAACTACAAAGAAAGAAGCTTGGGAGAAAAATCTCGGTGCGGGTAACATTTTAATCAAGTTAGATGAATTAGAAGAGAAAAGAGAGAGAGCACTACAACATATGGAGAATTATCGGCGAAGATTGGCCAGAGAATATAACAAGCGTGTCAAGATACGTGAATTTCAGCCAGGTGACTTGGTGCTGCGAGAAACACCTATATATCAGCGAGAAAATGGTGGCAAGCTGGTAAGAAAATGGGATGGACCTTATATCATCAAGGAAATAGTTGGTACAGGGGCATATAGATTGATGGATCCTGAAGGCAAAGATGTAGGACAAAAATTAAATAGGCCATGGAATAGGTTATATCTTAAGAAATATTACCCATAGAAGATGGGAGAAATGGAATGAGCTATGTGATGTAATGTTTTTGCGACAAATAGATTGCGAGATTGAAGAAAATAAAGCAAGATTGTGCGAATATTTCGCAAACAATGCATAATAACAAAAATGAATGAGTGAGTGAATGGGACGAACTTTTATGGCGTACACCCTAGTTCGCGAATAATATTTCGCAAGAGGCAAATGTAAGACCTAAAGTACGTCATATAAGGGGGTATCTCTTAACATGGCTCAGGGGGAAGGTTACACCGCTCCTGAAGCCTGGGTCATGGAAATTTGGGGCCCATGGAAGCCTATCCGGGGGAGATACCTTGGATTTCCAACTATATATATAAGGTTATACCCTGGTTGGACGCCCGAGGGTCTCTTCCAAGGAGTCAGTGTATGCTCAAGGCGCCGGGGTACACGGTTGAGCCAAGAGTGCCTAGGGCATTTGAAGTGTCTCGGCCATTCTTGGCAAGTCTTGGTATATCTTGCGCACTCGGCCCGAAGAAAACTCCACTTAGGGTGCAGTCTCGTAACCATAAACCATATAGGTATAAGGGATAAGAGGCTGCGAAAACAACTGGTTGTTGTTAAGACCGGATGGGAGGAGCTAGTCTTGTATGGCCGATGTACGCCTCCTTGAAGGGGCAACCGGGGAGAAGATAAGGGCGGCACCCTCCATTAGGGAGTTGATAAGTGTCAAAAGACACAAATGTCATAAGACTTTATTTTCGCAAGGAAATTTAGACTTGTCATATTTGTGCAATTATCCTGAAGAGGCAAAAATACTAACATGAAGGTGAGGCGAGATCAATGGGTTTTTTCATGAAAATGAAACAACGTCCTGCGATTTCGTCGCAAAGCCGACAATGTCATGGGATTTTATGTTCGCAAGAATATTTAAACCTGTTATATTGTCGCAAGTACAATATCCTGCAGAGGCAAAAATACTTGCGCAATGATAAGGCAAGGTCAATGGGTCATTACATAAAAATGTAAAGACGTCCTGCGATCTTGTCGCGATGAGGGATGGCAAAGTAAGACCTTTAACTAGGAAGGCAAAATAAGACCATACAATTAATGGTAAGACAAGATCAATAGGTTTCTTCATTGTGAAGAAATCCTGCGATCTTGTCGCAATAATACATTTCAACAAAAATAAAGGTAAACAAACATGCTTGCGAGATTATAATTGCGAGGCAAGATATATAGAGAAAGTAATAAGAGATTAATCATCAGGGAATTTGTCCTCCGAATCAAAAGAAGTACTTCAACAGAAATTCAAAAGCATCCTATGCAAAATGTCATCCAATTAAGGGAGTTCAAATAAAAATTACAGAGAGAATTCAATTTTCAACATCAACTCTCTCGACAACAGGAGATGTTACTGGCTCTTCAACAATTTTATCAGCCTCTTTTTCGCCAGTTGGACGATTTTCATCAGAAGTTCCTTCGTTTGGATCCTTACTAAAAATTTCATCAATAGCGACTTCTTCGCAGCTTTGATAATCATAATCACTGTCAGGGGAATTGGGAACTTCATCATCACTCACTTCCAGAGGTGAAACAGATACGGGATCAAGAGATTTAGACAGCAAAACACTATTCACAAGAACTTCAGCCTTAAGATGAAGTTGACGAAGGAGCGCTTTCTGCTGGTTTTTACTCTCTATATATTTGTAACCGCACATATAGTTGAATCTTCTTTCTGCTCTGTCACGAGAATGCATAAGGGAAGTAGTAAGCATTTTATTCTCCTTGCGAATTTTTGAGTGGTCAGACTTCAAAGCAGTAAGGGAAGAATGAAGATTTTTCTCAGACTCTGCGAAACAAGGAATAAAAGCAAAAAAATATTATAACAAACAAAAATTATGAAGCACCGATAAAGGAAGAATAGATGAGGCAGCCAACTGTTATGACTACCTTCCTTTTGCGAAATAAGGTGTTGGGTTAACCTTAGAACAACTATTTTCCAGTTGGTCCATGGCGATATCAAAGTTATCTCCAACTAATCCTTTCAAACGAGCTCGCAGATTTTTCTCGTTAGAGATAAGTGTGGCATTTTCTTTCGCGAGGGAAGAATTGGATTTCTCCAATTGGGAACATTGATCCTTGAGTTGGTTTGCTTTTACACTTAAAGTTATTCTACCTTGAATAAGTTTATCCTTCTCGATAGTAACTTCTTCAAGATTATTTCTCAGCGAACGAAGAGATTGTTCTTGCTCTTTACACAATTTTTGACAAATATCATACTGCTGCGAGTAAACTGACACCTTGTTTAATAAAGTTCGCTTCTCTTGAGAAAGAATTCCATTCTCATCTGATAAAGTTTCCAACTCTAAATTATCTTTAGTTAAAGAATACGAGAGGCGAGATAGGTCATTACTTAACAAGTCGTGTTTCTGAGCTAAATCAGCATTTTCCTTAGAAAGATTATTTATTTGGTCAACAACATATGTATGAAGATTATCTAATTGGTTATATTGCTCCACCCAAGAATCTTTATCAGCTCGAACTTCTTCAACAGTAGATTCCAACTGATATATCTCCATTTTTCGTTTCTGGTTTAAAGCTTGAAGGGTGAACAAGGACTTGAGTCTTCAAAAAAAAAAAAAAAAAAAAAAAAAAAAAAAAAGTAGAGGCAAAATGTACCTTTTAAATCTTCATTCTTCTTGCGAAGATTGTCGCAATCCAGTGAAATGTTGAGAAGATTGTTCTTTAAGATCTTAATTTCTTGCTCCAAAGATGTTTGCGACACTGTGTCAGAGCCAAAGTATTTATTCAAGGATTCAAAAACACAAGACTTGATAGGATCAGTGGAGGTTTTCTTGACATCGTTCATAGTATCTGATAAAACTTTAAAAGCTATATCTATCCCTTTTAAGTTTTCTTTGGTAAGAGGGATAGACTCAGAGGAGGAAGAAGGAAAAGTTTGAATCATTCTTGATCATAAGAATGCCGATTTGAAGAAGAAGTCTGGTAAACAGGTGAAGGAGAAAGAGAAGTATTAAGAGAAAGAGTGGAGAGGGGTACATTTTGAAGAATTTCATTCACAGAAAACTCAGGAATTGATTTATCCTGCGAGGATATCGCAGGAGAGGATGGATTATCTTGAAGAGAAGGGGTTGGTTTCTCTTGCGAGGCAATCGTTGGAAGAGATGAATCGCTTTGCGAAGGCACAACAGGAGAAGAAATAAGTTTGAACCCAGGAAAGGAAACAGAAGGTGCGACAGGCTTAGAGTGGCGATGCCTCTTGGGAGAGCTACCTTCATTTTTGCCATCCTGCGAATTACAAGTTAAATAAGAAACAGAGGCAACAATATTGTTATTAAAAGAGTAAATGTTTCTTAAATACCTTGCCACTCGCAGGCTGCCTTTTAGAAGCGAAGGATTTCAATTTTGAACCTGAAGAAATATTAGGGTTCTTAACGGTGAATTTGGAGCTGGGTTTGTCTTGTCTGAAATAAAAATGGTGGGAGAAATATTAAAAGAAGAGCAATATTCAAATAAAAGACTACAATAAAAGAGATCAGTCATGAAGTAATCAAAATTGGTAAAATCAACAGACCTTGATGCCATAGAAACAGTAGCAGAAGAATTAAAGCAGGAAGATAATGAAGGAAAACGGCAGAGAAAAATTGCAGACAATAAAGAAGATGAAGTAAAAAGAGGAGAATTTTCAAAGGGAATTCCTCTTTAAATAGACGAGAGAAGGGTAACCGGACGAACCGGTAAAAAATAAGATCTTAGATACGTGTAAACAGTCATCCCTAAATTCACGGAATCTTGTCGGTAAAAGAAAAACGAACGGAAACTAAACGGTGGCGACACATCGAAACTGGTTCTTCAACATTAGTTCTCATGACATTCTCTACTTCGCAGAGAATACATGAGAAGAGGTAAGATGTAGGACCAGAATATCGCGACAGCAATACTTCGCGAGAGTAATAAACAACTACATTGCGAAGATGTCGCAAAATAATTTAAATGACGCACCGGATGACGACATCTAGAACATAAGAAAAGTGTGAAGACTTGGCGAGATTTAGGAGTGTCGCAAAGAAGAATGTTTATAACACTCGCGACACTTCGCGAGTTGTTCCCGAAAATAAAGGACGACTTAGTTTGTCATCCACATGTACTACCCTATATAAAGGGTTGAGTTAGTTTGTTGTGGGGGATTCTTTTGGAATTGTTAAGCAAGTCATTAGGAGAGAGAAAATTAAGAGTGATTGTAATTTCTTTAGCTCTGTTCTACATTTCTTTGTAAACCTTTCAAGAAAACAATTAATAAAATATACAGTACAACTTCGATAAATTAATCTTCGATAAATTAATTACTTCGCTAAAATAATAAAAAACCTTTCTAAATTTTAACTCGATAAATTAAAACTAAAATAATAATTAATAAAATATATTGTTATTCATCTTCAAATGGGTTGATTAAACAAATTCGAGTGAGGGGTGTAGTGTGGGATTTCCTGCAACTACAACAGAACAACCAGTGACATGCACTTTCCCTTTAGGCACTAGTATATAATATCTACTTATATACTGACATTAAGAACTTAGCCTGCAACATTCCTAAAATTCCATGAAGTCATAAAAATATTCCCTTTCCACTTGCAGGCAAATAACTAATGGCTTAATGTATAACTAGATTAACTAAATCATACAATAGCTGAACGCCCTATATGTCTGGAACTAAACGATACCTATGAAATCATCCACTAAACAACAGTCAATTAATTAATGATCCAAATAACATATGATTAAATCTAGGTTGATAGTGCTCTTTTACTGTGTCAACAAAGAGCCCGCTAAACCCACCCTTGACAACCAGTAATGATTAAGAAGAAAGTTTAGATAAAAACATTACCATATAAGAATTTCCAATCAGATCAGAGGATAAGAAAATGATTCACTCAAAAGCCACACAATTAACAAATTATTTTATAACCATTTCTGCATCCATCTGAGACTAAGAAACCGAACAAACTTGCCTCAACTTCCGGCGAGCAACCAGATTGATCCCTTATGCAGAAGTTTCCTCAATTATCAAGCCCTAAGGGATAAATGAATCAACAAACAGAGAAGGAATTACAGGAACATTAAGTACAAATTAAGAAAGAATGATCAAAACTAAGTAAATCCTTACCACCTACACCAACGCTCTACTGATTTTTCCTATCTCCTCTCTGTTTAATTAGCCGCTTTGGTGTAACCCTATTTCCATAGAAGAAAAAATATATAAATTCTGCTAACCCTAGTTATTAGTACTAAGTCAAAAGTTTAGGGTCTACTAAGAAAAATACTATTGATTGATACGGGGTACCTATAATTCAAGTGACCCGTAAACAAAAATGAATCAAAATATTAATTTATCTACGCTACGAAGTTAGGTTCGATGGATATTACAATATCGACACTGTGCACTTGCAGTTTATTAATATTGTAGGCATCTTCTAGTCTTATCAGCCTGACTTTTGTATTGGTATGACTTTTATTAGTGAAACCAATCTTAAGTAATCACCTAAGATGGTATGATCGATGTGTTGTAATTGGTATGACCAACTCTAGACAATGGGGAACCGATCCTAGTAAGAGGTGCAACCGATCACAAGTTTGTGGAATCGATCCTTGTAAGAGGTGCAACAAGTCTTAGTTATTGGTAACCGATCCTATGACTTGTGCATCCGATTGCAAGTTAAATACCATAAATATGTGGTAACCGATCCTAGTACCTACTCAACCAATTTTTGGAAAGCTAGTATGACTGATCCAAGTACCCACATGGAGGTAGAACCGTGAAACCCATTAATGGTGATTTGATAGGATAATCAATCACATAGTTCTTGGATGTCAGATGAACCAATTCTAAACTTGTTTGAAAGTGTGGCAAATCGGTTCCAAGATTGTAAATATGAAAAAGGATTTACAAAGTAAAGATGTCGACATACTTTGAACATGTGCAGTAACTCTTACTTTTATTGTTCAAATATATTCCTTAAAATCTAAAGGAGAATCCCGGATCGAAATAAATTGAGAATCTTTTAATTAAGGTTTTTAGTTTTATATGCTTTTAATTTCCAGCAATTAAAATGCATATATTTAGAAAATAAAAAATTGGTAATGTGCATTTACTAATTGGAGATTTTCTACTGAGATTTCGGTCAATATTTGGACAGAGCATTTCCAGGAATTATGGAAACCGAATTTGGAAATATATTGCATATCTTGAGAATATTTTCGGTTTTGGAAATTCCTTGGTCTATAAATATTGAAGTTTGCATTTCGAGCAAACTAATCGTCAGAGCCAAACAAAACTTCCTTCTTTGTGTTATTCTTGGTGGAGCCGTATATTCAGAGAGGAAAGTACCCTAATTAGGTGAAATCTCTTACGACCGCTCGTTTTAAAAACTTCTTTGGGATTGGGAAGCTCTACGAGTACCGTTGGTGGGAAACTAGATAATTACAGTTTATTATTAGTTTTCGGTTGATTTAATTGACTAACGGTTGTTGAACTTTGATTGCACCTAGTTTGTTTATGCTTGAGAATCTTCTCTTCTGATATAAGATTCACTCAAACTAGATCGAAGTTTCAATGGGGATCTTTAGACTGTTTATAGATCTAAAGACGTCTTGTGATAATCCATTGTTAACAGACTCCGTTCTGTGTGTGATTGATCACAAGTTGATTGTGTGCAGGTGTTTATTGAAGATTTAAGAAGATTTAAAGACAAACAAGATTTCTGATTTGAGTTCATAATCTTTGGTGTGCACAAAACTTGATCGGCTGGGGATCCAACTATAATCGGTTTATCTTTGTGATAACCTTGATTGATTAGTTGAGTAGATCGGCATCAATACAATTCTTTGTGATTCGAAGTATTGATTGCATAGTCTAAACAATTACTTTGGTAGTTGTTGATAGATTGATTTAAGAACTTGACAAAGGAGTTTATTGGGATAAACGGAAGAGCCTTTTGTCAAACTCATATCACGTTGTTTGAAAAGAGTTGTTACCGAACAGATTTGTTGTTCCTTTACTGCTTGGAATACGAACCAAAGGAATTGTTCCAAGTGCGTGACTTACTGCAAGTTAGAGGCGCAGGGATACAGATGGAACTAGGTGAACTATAGATTTAGTTGCTTGGTCTCAACTATACAAAGTTGGTTTAGATTTTGTATAGCGGCTTAATCCTGGACAAGGTCCCGGGGTTTTTCTGCATTTTCGGTTTCCTCGTTAACAAAATCTTGTTGTGTCTTTTACTTTTCTATTTCCGCAATTATAAATATTTTTATTGTAATTAGAAGTAAAATACACCAACGTTAATTCCTAATTACTTGATAGCAATCCTATTGTGTTTGGTTAAGTCCGAACCGATTATCAAGTAATCATACTTCGTTGTTGTATTGTCTCAATGTTAAGTGCATATTTTGCATATATTTTGTGTCGAATACATGATAGTAATTGCTTAGTTTCTTGCAAATTATTGTATATTACGTTTGTTTTGTTTTATTTATGTTTTGCGAGGTGAATCATCCAAAAGAAGTGAATTTGCACTTTATAGTGCAATAAAAGAAGTTATCCGCAAGCGGAGAAGGGCCAAACATCAAGTGGAAATCGTTCGAATCCAAAAGTTCTTGATATCATATCAAAGAGGACGAAAAGACGAAACAAATGGCGAAAGAATTGAGTCATTCCGATGTCCTATGAAGAAATGACGGGCGATTGAAGCGAGTGAAAGTTGCGAAATTTTGTTAAGCCTACAGAATTATTATAGGCACCCGTAGAGTTTGCTCAGGGCACACCACCTTCTTCTTCAACACGTTTCACGGCAGTTCAGGGAAGTAAAGATGAAGCTGAATTGTATGATGCTATTGATCACGAAGATGGAATATGATGATGCTGTTAAGGAGCTCGTGAAGATGGATGCTGCTATGTTCGGGTAAGACTTCAGGGAAGGAAGTGAGAACGGTGATCGGTGGAGCTACAGTATTACTGCCATTGATGGCAGTAAACAAGAGATGATGGAACTCAGGAAATGAGCTGGAGGCTTGGCAGCAATGGAATGAGCAGTAACAAGGAGGATGAGCTGCTGCTAGTGATCAGAATATGATGATGGTGCCGTGATAAATGGCAAGTGATAGTGTTTTTGATCAGCGATAGAAGTGAAGGATAGCGATCGATGAAGTTCAGTTTAAAGCAAAACAAGAAGCATCTCAAGGTTTGAGGCTGTGGTTGCGAAGAAGTTGTGATGGAGGAGATGCTGCATTGGCAGTGAGCTGTCGAGAAGCAATGGAAGAGTGATTCGTGGATTTTGGTTCGAAACAGCAAGTGAAACTCGTGATGGCTGGCAGTGGTGACTATCGAGATGCAGCTGGTAGTGGGGATTGAAAGCTGTGCTATTATCGAAAGAAGAATAGAAGTCGTGTTTGTTGGCAGAGACAATGATGTTGTGGTGAGCTCGGGGCTGTGATTGATGAACTCTGGGTTGATAAAACAGAGAAGGTGGAGCTCGAGATGCTGCCTGCTGGTATTGTTAGTTGGAAATACGAAAAGTCAGCTGCAATGGAGAAGGAATGAGAATGGGGTCATTTAACATTATAGAGATGGAGAGCTGCTTTGAGAGTTGAGCTCGAGTCTTAGGGAAGGATATATCTTGGCTTACAAAGAAAGAATATGACGCCGAGTGTCATGGGAGCTGTGTTTCTTTGCCATTAGCAAGGAACTGGGATGGAAAGCTTGGGAAAGAATGAAATGGCTTGCTGCCATTGTAATGGAGTCATGCATGGTGGATGGCCAGGGAAGAACTAAAGCTTGATAACTCAACTCAAATTCAGTTGAGATGAAGATGGGTGATCGAGATTCGAGAAGAGTTGAGTGATTGCAGATGATGGAGTTTTGAACACAACAAAGCCATGAATGATTGATGGAGCTCAGTCGAGTTTTGGCAGAACTCAGATGTTTGAAATATTCACGTATAGCCTGGTATACGTGAGTAACTGCTGGAAAAGTAAAAACTTCAGGGACTTAAGAGTTTTCACGGAGACTCTGGTATCCGCGGGAGTTATCGGCTTGAGTTAAAAATCCAGGGAGAAAGAATTCTCACGGAGACTCATGTGTCCGTGATTCTGACGGGAGAGAACTGAAAATCCAGGGGAAATTAATTTTCACAGAGGGGTATCTGTCCGTGGGAAATCTGAAGGAATAAGGGGAATGGGATGTCAGTTCCAGCGAACTGACAAGCCAAGACGTTAATGGACTGGATTCTTTTACAACTTGTGTAAGCCCATTAGCTACTTTATCAATTTCTTTACACGACTAGCCTTGGCCATGACCTCTTTTGGCGAGTTTTGGCAACCAAGTTCGCACGGGATTCGGCACGGGCGCAATAATAACTTGGAGACCTATATAAGAAAATCTTCTAATATTTTTGAAAAAAAAAAAAAATCTTTTATCAAGCCATTGGAAAGGAGAACTCAAGAGAAGAAAAGCTAGGGTTTTGGAGCGATTCATCACCGTAACTATTTGTTTACCATTTTATCATATGAAACTCATGGGTTTTGTTAGTACCATGAGTAGCTAAACTTCTTAGTGATTGGGGATGAATTATAAGTTCTAGACATGATTTGAGTTATTATATAAATCTATTTTGAAGTTCTCCACATGATTATTGATTGTTTATACTAATTAAAATAATTATGATTGATTGATAGATTGTTTAGGTGGCCAATGAATTAATTTGTTGATTCAATCAAATGCTAGTATTCAGTTAGGAGATAACTAATAGTCGAATAATTCATACAAAAGTAGAGAACACAAGACCTTGCAGAGGGATTCTGTGTAGTGATTGTGTGTATAAACAACACTAGAAAGTGGACCTTGAGCTAAGAGTTTAACTACTAGGATCAATCTATAATTCACAAAAGATAAAGCATTCGGACAAATTACACCTTGAGTGAGCTACTACTAGGTGGTTTCGAAGAATAGAATCTGGTATTAGTGAGCTTCCGTACCCAAAGTGATTTAAGGAATTTAGGGGATATCTTGAGCTAGTTTGTTATTCCCACGTTGGTAATAATTTGTGATTAATTGTATTAATGGATGAATATAATAACTTGATGACGGTTTAGTAACGAATAAGGATTCCCTGATCATATTTCTCTCCATTGCTTGCAAACTTTATTACTTTCAATTGCTTTGTTATTTACTTTGAATCAAAAATAAACCCCCATTGTGACACTTTTTGACAACTAAATCTCCCTGCTCTTCGTGGGAACGAACTTGACTTCCATTATATTATTTTTAATTGAGTGGAAATAAGATATTAATTTGATTGCACCTACGACACACATCAAATTTTGGCGCTGCTGCCGGGGAGCAGTCGGTAGCTTTAGTTGTTATTTCTTTTTGTTTTATTTTTGTTTTTAGTCTTATTTTTAGTTTTTGATTTAGCTTTTTGAGAATTTTGTTCAGGTACTTAATCCCTGGCACCGAAAGATTGGGATTACCTGAGCATCCACAGTTACAACCAGAACTTTCTACAAAAGAGATGGTTAATACAGACGAAGAGATAGATCCTCCACCTCCGGAGAGGAAGTTAAGAGAGTTGACATCTACATGCTTAGATTCGCAACCACTGTGCATTGCAATCACTAACCCAGTGGAGCTGAAGTCGAATCTACTTCATCATATACCAAAGTTCAAGGGACATCCAGGTGAAAATCCAAATCGACACCTTCAACAGCCGAGAACACAATGACAAGTCCGAGGCATGTAACCGCAGGTAGAGATATGGCGATGCTACAAGCCTTCCGTTCTCATTGTGAGACTTAACGAGAAGAATGGTTGTATTGTCTTCCTCCGGGAGTGTTACAACATGAATCGAGATGAAAAAGCTATTTACGGAGAAAATATTTTCCTGCTTCCAAAGCGACATCCGTTCGGAAGGAGATTAGTGGCATTCTACGGATGTCCTGGGAGTCTCTATATGAATATTGGGAGAGGTATAAGAAGTTGTTGGCAAGCTGCCCACACCATAATATATCCTCAATACTTATCATTCAATACTTCTAAGAAGGATTACTTCGAACAGAGGAATTTGATTGATGCGGCTGTCGGTGGTTCACTTCGAGAAGACAATCTCATGAGCAACCAGTTTGATTGAGAGTATGGCTTCCAATGCTCAACAGTTCTACACCGAAACAACTCTAATGTCGAAGTGTTAGCGATATGGGAGAGTCTCGCACACAGTCGAGCAACGGATGAACAACATAGAAAAGGTAGTACAACGAATGGCAGCGGTGATTATTCCTTCTTATGAAGAAGAGTCCGAGCAATTGAATGATGTGTTCCCTAATCGAGAGGCCAAGGTATGATCCCTACTCTAATACTTATAATCCAGGTTGGAAAGATCACCCAAATTTGATTATGCAAATCGAAAAGCTGCAGACTCCTAATCCTTATGGGCGATAGAGTGGTTTTCAACAACCACGAGTTCCGACCACAACCTCCACCTCGGCCTCAACAACGAGACTCAAAATTCTAGTTTAGAAGAGATGATGAAAATGATGATGCAAAAGCAAGATGCAAATGCTCAGCGTCAAGATACCATTCTGCAGAAACAAGATATGGCTATAAAGGACTTGCAAACTCAAATTGGACAGTTGATTACAGACATGAATGAACTAAAAGCACGAGAATTCAAAGCAAAGTTGCCATCACGACCTTTTGTGAATCCAAGAGCGAACATAAATCTCTGTGACTCTGAGAAGTGGGAAGCAAACTGAAGAGCCAAAACAACAAGAAAAGGTTAGTCACGACTTGGAAGAGGAATTAGAGGTGAAAACTGTTCCAAAGGAAAAGCCAACCTCAACTAGCCAACCTAAGGACACAGTTCCTACTTTTACCACACCACCTCCTTTTCCTAGTCGTTTTTCCAAGTCAAAGAAGCAAGCTCTAGACAAGGAGATTATGGATATTTTCAAGCAAGGTGCATATCAACATTCCATTTATTGAGGCCATCGAGGCTGTACCCGGGTATGCCAAAGTTCGAAGGATTTGTGTACAAGGAAGGAGAGGTTGATTGCTAACGAGATCACTCGAGTGGGAGAAAGTGCTTGACTATGTTGCTAAAGAAGATGCCTGCAAAGTGTAAAGATCCTGGTGGTTTTACAGTGCCAGTTACTATTGGTGAAAAATGGTTCGAGCGTGCTTTGCTTGATTTGGGAGCTTCCATAAGCGTGATGTTAGTCGATGTTTATGATTCATTGAATCTGGGACCTTTAAAGGAGACAGGGATTATCATTCAATTAGCTAATAAGTCTAACATATATCCTAAGGGACTCGTGGAAGACGTGTTGGTGCAAGTGAATGAACTAATCTTTCCGGTTGATTTCTTTGTTGTGGATATGCAGAATGGGGACAATTGTTCGTCTACTTCATTACTTCTTGGGACACCATTTATGAAGACTGCTAAGACGAAGATTGATTGTGATCTTTGGGACACTCACTATGGAGTTTGACAAAGAGGTTATACGCTTCAATATTTTTGAAGCCATGCGTTATCCAAGTGATATCCATTCCGCATTTTTTCGTTGATGTTATTGGTTCGTTGGCACAACAGATGTTTGATTTGATCAACGAAGATGAACTTGAATCTGTGCTACAAAATAGCATTGATTTGGATGTCCATGGAATGCCTAACTTGGACGTTGATATTCCCAAGGAGTTTGTTGAGACATGTGGTGCTTTAATGACATCACAAGAAGTTAGAAGATGTAATATTTCATATATCTCTTTACCATGAATCGATGAAGTTGCTTTACCTACATTGTGCGGGCACCTAAATTAGAGCTGAAACCTCTACCTTATCACTTAAAGTACGCTTACTTGGGTGATGGGGAAGAGCTTCGATCATTATTGCAAAGAATCTCACAAAGCAATACGGGAAGAATGCCTCCTTAGGGTTACGAAAGAGCACAAAACGGCTATTGGTTGGACAATTGCTGACATCAAAGGCATTAGTCCAGCCATGTGCATGCATATAATCCTTATGGAAGATGATATCAAGCCAGTACGTGATGCTCAGCGTAGGCTTAACCCCCCAATGATGGAGTCGTGAAGAAAGAGATCCTCAAATTACTAAGTGTGGGGGTGATTTACCTAATTTCTAACAACAAATGGGTTAGTCCGATGCAAGTGGTACCTAAGAAATCAGGTGTCACTATTGTTAGAAATCAAGATAATGAACTTGTTCCTACAAGAGTTCAAACAGGATGGCGAGTGTGCATAGACTACAGAAAGCTCAATTCGGCTACCCGCAAGGATCACTTTCCTTTTCCTTTCATTGATCAGATGTTAGAGAGGTTAGCGGGACATTCTCATTATTGCTTTTTGGATGGTTATTCGGGCTACAATCAAATTGTTATTGCACCGGAGGATCAAGAGAAGACTACTTTCACTTGTCCTTTCGGTACATTCGCATATAGAAGAATGCCATTTGGTCTTTGCAATGCGCCTGCCACTTTTCGGAGATATATGGTTAGTATATTTTCTAATTACGTGGAAAACATCATTGAGGTATTTATGGACGACTTCAGTGTTTATGGTGATTCATTTGATATTTGTTTAAATAATCTTGAACTTGTGCTTAAAAGATGCATAGACACTAATCTTATTTTAAACTGGGAGAAATGCCAGTTCATGGTAGACCATGGAATTGTACTTGGCCACATCGTGTCCTCTCAAGGGCTCGAGGTAGACAAGGCAAAGATAGACTTGATTAGGAACTTACAATACCCCACTTCGGTGAGGGAAATTCGCTCGTTTCTTGGTCATGCAGGTTTTTATAGGAGGTTTATCAAAGATTTCTCCAAAATCTCAATGCCGATGTGCAAATTGTTGCAAAAGGAGGTTGCCTTTAACTTCGACCAGGAGTGCAAGGATGCCTTTAATAAATTGAAGGAATTGTTGACTACTGCACCAATTATTAAGTCACCTGACCGGAGTTTGCCGTTCGAGTTAATGTGTGATGCAAGTGATTATGCAGTCGGAGCTGTTTTGGGTCAAAAAGTAGACAAGAGGTCACATGTGATTTATTATGCATCAAGGACCCTAAATGATGCTCAAATCAACTATTCCACTACTGAGAAAGAGTTGTTGGCTATAGTATTTGCATTAGAAAAATTCAAAGCTTATTTGGTGGGTACCAATGTGATTGTATATTCTGATCATGCAGCACTACGATACCTATTAAAAAAGAAGGAGGCTAAGCCAAGACTCATATGTTGGATTCTTTTTCTACAAGAATTCAATATGGAAATTAGATATAAGAAAGGTGTTGAGAATACAGTTTCCGATCATCTTAGTAGACTTATTGTTTCCGAAGAAGAACTCCCCTTACAGATCGTTTTCCAGACGAACAACTTTTCTCGATTGAAGAATCAACACCTTGGTATGCTGATATAGTGAACTATTTGGTTACAAGGCAAGTACCTAGTACGATGTCTAATTTTCAAAAGCTAAAGCTTAAGAAAATAGCCAAGCAGTATGTGTGGGATGAGCCCTACTTGTGGAAATATGGTGCTTTGATCAAATTATCCGCGAGTGCGTACCAAACTACGAATTTCAGTCAATTCTATCTTTTTGTCATTCTTATGCTTGTGGTGGTCACTTTGGTGCAAACGTCACCGCTCTCAAAGTCCTTGAGAGTGGCTTTTACCGGCCTACCTATTTGAGGATGCATATGCTTTTTGCAAATCTTGTGATCGATGTCAACGAACGGGCAATCTAGGTGCTCGAAATTAAATGCCACTCAATCCTATTCTCACTGTCGAGATTTTTGATGTGTGGGGCATAGATTTTATGGGTCCTTTTGTTAATTGGAATGGAAAATTTTATATACTTCTTCTTTGTGGATTATGTTTCTAAATGGGTGGAAGCTAAAGCCACCCCTACTAATGATTCTCAAGTTGTTTGTGAGTTTGTGAAGGAATATATTTTCTCTAGACATGGTACACCAAGAGTGGTTATCAGTGATGGAGGTTCGCACTTTAAGAAATCCTTCCATGCTCTCCTCAAGAAGTACAACATTACACACAAGATTGGTACGCCGTATCACCCATAAACTAGTGGGCAAGATGAAATTTCAAATCGTGAGATTAAGTCCATCCTTGAGAAAACCGTTAACACTATACGGAAGGATTGGAGTTATAGACTCAACGATGTACTTTGGGCGTATAGAACAACATACAAGACACTGATTGGTATGTCTCCATATCGATTGGTCTATGGAAAAGCTTGTCATCTCCCAGTTGAACTTGAGCATAAGGCATTATGGGCGGTAAAGATGTTCAACATGGAGTATGATAAAGCGGGGAAACATAGGCAACTACAAATCAATTAGCTAGAGGAGATACGTAATGATGCTTACGAGAGTTCTCGTATATATAAGGAAAAGACTAAGCTTTTCCATGACAAGATGATTTCTCGGAATAATTTTGTTGTGGGACAGAAAGTTCTTTTATTTCATTCTCGTCTTAAGTTATTTCCTGGTAAGCTAAGGTCCAGATGGATTGGACCATATGTTGTTACTAATGTTTATTCTCATGGTGCAGTTGATATCACTAGTCTTGAAGATGGGACTACTTCTAAGGTCAACGGCCATATATTGAAGCCATACTATGAAAACATCGCTTATGTGAATGTGGATGAGATAGAGCTTAAAGATTTACTCCCTCTGGAGGAGTAGCATAAGGAGAATGCCAAGTCGGGATGACGACTTTAAACCAAGCGCTAAATGGGAGGCAACCCATAGGTTTTGTATCTTAAACCCTTCTATTTTTGTTTTTTATTGTTTTCATATCATATTTGCATCCCCATGTTTAATTTCATTGAGTCCGTAATCTATTTTAGAAGAAAATTATGACGAATACCTTTTCGTCAGAAAAATTCAGACTGCGCGTAGTTCAGTCTAGAGACCATAACTGTCAGACAGTTTATCAAAACACTGTGTCCTTTTGACACTTTGTATAAAACACGTAGATGAACAACTTTTGTGAAATGAAGTTTTTCCAAATTCCTTACCAATTTGCACAGTTTTTGCATTTTATCTGTTGTTATGTCAGAATTCAGAACTTTTCGGTTTTACACATTGAGGACAATGTGAAGTTTAAGTGTGGGAGAGTATTTTGCATATATATTTTTCAACTTATTTGTATATATTTGAATAAAACCTCCAACTTGTAGAGATTTTAGAGTCACTAGCATACTTCTAGGTATGTTTACATAGAGATTCTGACCGACATAACTGAACTTGGAAGTGTTAGGGAACTACATTCGGATTTCTTACGAATTGGAGTGTTAAATAATGGATTTAATCATGCCGGTGATGCAAATTAGGAGCAGGGAGAAATGCATTATTAGAGTTGCTGATCAATCATTAGTGGAGACTACCCATTTTATATCAACCAAGGCACCAGACCAAATTTTCTTTGTAGCTGACTAAAGAGCTTTCTTTTGAGTGTGTGTCACCGTACGTTAATTCCGGGTAGAATGGTGAGCTACCCAACCTCCCACCAATAGAATCACTATCTTTGATCTCTTGAGTGCTAATTTTGTCAATAATAAGGGTGACGTCTATAGATGAAAACCACCTTCTTGTAGTTTGATTTGCAGTTAGCACCATTCTCTCTCTCGACAACAACAGATCCATAGAAACACCATCATCATCAACAAGTGGAGCGACATCAAAATTTACAAAGAAAGTTGAAGACGTTTGAGGTTTACAAGCAACAATACAAGGAAGAGCGAAATTTCATATTCAAGTAAAGCAACATATACATGAGCAGATTTTTATATACATGTTGAAGACTTACATATAATGAGCGGAATTCTATATCTAAGTATGAAGACTTATTACAAGAGCGAAGAAGATCAAAAGATGAGAGTTATTGAAGTTTATGATACAAGGGCATTACAAGTTGTGAAGATCAAAGTGGTAACGTACTTCTTTCATGGCCATGTTAATTTTATTTCATATTTATTGTTTTAGTTGCAATCTCTCTTCAAAAAAAAAAATATATATATATATATATATATATATACAAAGAGATTTGCATTTAGGTTGTTATTTGTTCAATAAGGCCATGTGGAAGAAAAATATATAAAGAAGTTTCAAGCAACAAGGAAATTGAGGAAAAGAGTACAAATTGTCGAAGTTCTACAAGTTCAAGAGTTTATCATCAACAGTTGAAGACCGAAGACGAAGACCAAAAAGATGAAGAAGACGAGCCGAAGGAAGACGTTTCTATTGGATGCTGTGAGAGTGGTGCTTTCATCATTGCAATCAGATGTGAAGGTGGTAAGTACTCTCATCCTTGCTATAGTGGTTGATTTCCTTTCGTAGAGATCATCAGAAAAATATCTTTATTTTCCACGATTTTGTGGAGTCTCCAAAAATAATTCGGAAGGTTTCCTTCCCACCATTCAACGTGTGAAGGATTCTCTCTTCATTCCTACCAGCACACATGTGAGACCCATAAAAAAGCCGTCTTATTGAGTGCAATTATCATAAAATCCTTTTAAATGAGGCAGAAGTCGAGGAGAAATGCTTATTGATCGCTCTCAAACATGTGTTTCTCTTATTATGGTGTGGTTATTTCTCACTCAAGATTAAAGAATGAATATGTTCTTTGGTATTTCTAACTTCTTATTACTAGCATGCAGAAATTCTATGTACTCATAGCTCTTTGGATGCTTGGGAAGCTGGAACGCTTTGAAGTTGGAGTATGTTTTGTGGGTATATCTCTCGTAATCCCTCACGAGACTATAACTCGTCCACTAGGGACACCTAGGGGTTTAAAGGCCTGTTATTCATGCTAAGAGTAACTATATCCTCGGCGACATGGAGTTGTTGTATTTTAGATTGTTTGCTCGAGGACTAGCAAAAGCCAAGTGTGGGGGAATTTGTTAAGTGCATATTTGCATATATTTTGTGTCGAATACATGATAGTAATTTCTTAGTTTCTTGCAAATTATTGTATATTACGTTTGTTTTGTTTTATTTATGTTTTGCGAGGTGAATCATCCAAAAGAAGTGAATTTGCACTTTATAGTGCAATACAAGAAGTTATCCGCAAGCGGAGAAGGGCCAAACATCAAGTGGAACTCGTTCGAATCCAAAAGTTCTTGATATCATATCGAAGAGGACGAAAAGACGAAACTAATGGCGAAAGAATTGAGTCATTCCGATGTCCTATGAAGAAATGACGGGCGATTGAAGCGAGTGAAAGTTGCGAAATTTTGTTAAGCCTACATAATTATTATAGGCACCCGTAGAGTTTGCTCAGGGCACACCACCTTCTTCTTCAACACGTTTCACGGCGGTTCGGGAAGTAAAGATGAAGCTGAACCGTATGATGCTATTGATCACGAAGATGGAATATGATGATCTTTGTTAAGGAGATCGTGAAGATAGATCTTTGCTATGTTCGGGTAAGACTTCGGGGAAGGAAGTGAGAATGGTGATCGGTGGAGATAAAGATATTTCGCCATTGATGGCAGTAAACAAGAGACGATGGAACTCAGGAAAGGAGTTGGAGGCTTGGCAGCTATGGAATGAGCAGTAGCAAGGAGGATGAGCTGCTGCTAGTGATCAGAATATGATGATGGTGCCGTGATAAATGGCAAGTGATAGTGTTTTTGATCAGCGATAGAAGTGAAGGATAGCGATCGATGAAGTTCAGTTTAAAGCAAAACAAGAAGCATCTCAAGGTTTGAGGCTGTGGTTGCGAAGAAGCCGTGATGGAGGAGATCTTTGCATTGGCGATGGCTGTCGAGAAGCAATGGAAGAGTGATTCGTGGATTTTGGTTCGAAAAATCAAGTGAAACTCGTGATGGCTGGCAGTGGTGACTATCGAGATGCAGCTGGTAGTGGGGATTGAAAGCTGTGCCATTATCGAAAGAAGAATAGAAGTCGTGTTTGTTGGAAGAGACAATGATGCTGTGGTGAGCTCGGGGCTATGATTGATGGACTCTGGGTTGATATAAAACAGAGAAGGTGGAGCTCGAGATGCTGCCTACTGGTGTTGTTAGTTGGAAATACGAAAAGTTAGCTGCAATGGAGAAGGAACAGAATGGGGTCGCTGCTGTTATAGAGATGGAGAGCTGTTGAGAGTTGAGCTCGAGTCTTAGGGAAGGATATCTTTGGCTTACAAAGAAAGAATATGACGCTGAGTGTCATGGGAGATGTGTTTGCTGCCATTAGCAAGGAACTGAGATGGAAAGCTTGGGAAAGAATGAAATGGCTTGCTGCCATTGTAATGGAGTCATGCATGGTGGATGGCCAGGGAAGAACTAAAGCTTGATAACTCAACTCAAATTCGATTGAGATGAAGATGGGTGATCGAGATTCGAGAAGATTTAAGTAATTGCGAGATGATGGAGTTTTGAACACAACAAAGCCATGAATGATTGATGGAGCTCGGTCGAGTTTTGGCGAACTCGGATGTTTGAAATATTCACGTATAGCTTTGGTATACGTGAGTAACTGCTGGAAAAGTAAAAACTTCAGGGACTTAAGAGTTTTCACGGAGACTCTGGTATCCGCGGGAGTTATCGGCTTGAGTTAAAAATCCAGGGAGAAAGAATTCTCACGGAGACTCATGTGTCCGTGATTCTGATGGGAGAGGCGAAAATCCAGGGAAATTAATTTTCACATAGGGGTATCTGTCCGTGGGAAATCTGAAGGAATAAGGGGAATGGGATGTCAGTTCCAGCGAACTGACAAGCCAAGACGTTAATGGACTGGATTGTTTTACAACTTGTGTAAGCCCATTAGCTACTTTATCAATTTCTTTACGCGACTAGCCTTGGCCATGACCTCTTTTGGCAAGTTTTGGCAACCAAGTTCGCACGGGATTCGGCACGGGCGCAATAATAACTTGGAGACCTATATAAGAAAATCTTCTAATATTTTTGAAAAATAAAATAATCTTTTATCAAGCCATTGGAGAGGAGAACTCAAGAGAAGAAAAGCTAAGGTTTTGGAGCGATTCATCACCGTAACTATTTGTTTACCATTTTATCATATGAAACTCATGGGTTTTGTTAGTACCATGAGTAGCTAAACTTCTTAGTGATTGGGGATGAATTCTAAGTTCTAGACATGATTTGAGTTATTATATAAATCTATTTTGAAGTTCTTCACATGATTATTGATTGTTTATACTAATTAAAATAATTATGATTGATTGATAGATTGTTTAGGTGGCCAACTGAATTAATTTGTTGATTCAATCAAATGCTAGTATTGAGTTAGGAGATAAGTAATAGTCGAATAATTCATACAAATGTAGAGAACACAAGACCTTGCAGAGGGATTCTGTGTAGTGGTTGTGTGTATAAACAATACTAGAAAGTGGACCTTGAGCTAAGAGTCTAACTACTAGGATCAATCTATAATTCACAAAAGATAAAGCATTCGGACAAATTACACCTTGAGTGAGCTACTACTAGGTGGTTTCGAAGAATAGAATGCGGTATTGGAGAGCTTCCGTACCAAAGTGATTTAAGGAATTTAGGGGATATCTTGAGCTAGTTGTTATTCCACGGTTGGTAATAATTTGTGATTAATTGTATTAATGGATGAATATAATAACTTGATGACGGTTTAGTAACGAATAAGGATTCCCTTATCATATTTCTCTCCATTGCTTGCAAACTTTATTACTTTCAATTGCTTTGTTATTTACTTTGAATCAAAAACAAACCCCCATTGTGATACTTTTTGACAACTAAATCTCCCTGCTCTTCGTGGGAACGAACTTGACTTCCATTATATTATTTTTAATTGAGTGGAAATAAGATATTAATTTGATTACACCTACGACACGCATCATCAATCTCGTATCCATAGAGGATCATACGAAGTGTGAACCGATTAGTTGTATTGTCTCGACTCAGTCCATAGACAATCACTTTCGGAGAAAGGACTTATGGGTGGAAAAGTTTTAGATTGAGGTATATTTGGGTACCCTCGTCTTTTCAGAATAGACTTCTGAGTGATAGATAAGTTTTAGTCTCCACGTACCTTTTGTTGATGAATTTCCTCCAAGCTCTTTAGTAGATCTTCTTCTTCTTCTTCAATTGGTGATCGCCGTGAAGTCTAAATCTCAGCTACACTTCTATCCTAATCCGAGACATAGCTATAAGTAAACTAGAAATCAAGTATATAGTTTTGATCAACTAAACTTGACAAACAAACTTGAGATAGCAACGCTTGCGAGTTCGACCGAGTAGTGCTCTAACACATTTCCATTGAAATCTGCCATTCACCATTCACAATTAAGTCACACACCTTTAATTCTTTGTTCGTAAAATATATTCATCAAATTTATGTCTTTCAATAAGAGCATATTCCTTCACCCATTTATCTCCACACTAAAATACTTTCATTTCCCACAACCCATCTACTACCTTCATTAAATTCATTCATATTCATTCGTGACCCATTTGAGTCCAGGACAAATTGAAAATTGCTTATAGCCCGTGAACTTAGTGTTGTTTATAGGGATGTCAACGACACTTAATGTAATGGATATTGGCTCAGCCGTTGCCGTTACCATTTAAATTAACGGATATCCGATATCCATTAAATTCCAACGGAAATTTGAAATTCAATTCCGATTCCGTTACGTTGGACTTATCGGATATCAGATATTTTTCCGATAAAATCCGTTATGTCACAGAACACACAGAACACAGAACAAGTTATAAATCTTGTCGCACAAAACAAGTTATAAATCCAAGAAAATCAGTTCTAAATCCATGCCACACAAAATGAAAAGATACAGATGTTCCAAATGGACCAAATTACATGTTCAGATGTTCTAGCAAAAGAAAAAACCATGTTCTTGCAAAAGAAAAGACAAAGAAACTCCATCTCCATGTGTTGCAGCCTGTAGTGCAACTGCCAACTGCAAATGCATTCCTCCTTAGTCCTCTCCGAATCCTTACTTCTTACTCCTTAGTCTCGAACTCTCGCATTTTCAAAGGAAAATCAAAAGTGTTAGTTAAGCTGGCAATGTCGGTGCAATAAATATAAAAGCAAATGAAAGATTAAGCTGGAAAGTTATCAGTAATACAACTATCACTGTCACTGAGACTAAGATCTGGCAGCCAATCACCCAAACAAAACAATGCTTGAACAAGCTCTTGAGCTAATGAACTCGTCCTATGAGATGTGAGAACCCTACCACCAACACTAAACATTGATTCGATGCTACACTTGTCACTTTGGAACAGCCAATACATCTCTTGCAATCCTTGAGAGAGCTGGGTACTTAGGAGCATGATTCTTCCACCAACTTAAGATACCAAACCTCATTTCTTCAGTGGATGTGCCTTTAGGAAGAACTGGTTCTGCTAAGTATGTCTCCAACTCTGACTTCTGAACCTCAAACACATTGTTTTCCATTAAAAAATCATCATAACCAAATTCATTTGATGTAGCTGTAGAGATCTCCATTCCAGCTGAATTCATTCCACTATCAAAATAATCTGGAGCTGTAGTGTTGGTTTCATAAGCACGGTAAAGAGCATTGAGTGAACTCTGAAATTTGTTATAGTGACTTTGATAGTTTTGCACACCATGTACTCTCTTCAAAACAAACTCCACCCATATAGCCTTATACCTAGGATCTAAAACAACTCCAATGCCCATCAAAGTGTTACTTACTTTCCAGTAGCTATCAAATTTTGACCTCATATTCTTCCCCATGTCTCTGATATACTCATGCTCACTTAATTTCCAGGCCTTAATGCATTTATTAACTTCTTGCACCCCATTGTAATACAAATTTGTTGTGGGATACTTAATCCCAGCAAATTTGGTTGAAATCACATCAAATATTTCCAAACATTCACATATATGTACTCCTTGTTGTCACCTTTGAGAAGTTGGTAGTATCTTGAAGTCATTATCCAAATCATCTAGCCTAACAAAAGCTTGTCTCAAAAAAATTGCATCTTTAAGCATCTTAAAGGTGGAGTTCCACACAGTATCCACATATAAACCAACGAGACCTTGAAGCAGGAAGCTTAACTTGGGCAATAGCACATTCAAATCTCTTTTTCTAGCCTGACTTGACTTGAGATATTTCACACACTCTCTAATTGCCTCTATAAATGGAAGTGCTAATTTCATTCCACGCAACATAATCAAGTGCAATACATGATTACTACACCTCATTTGGAACAAATCCCTTTAAGAACTAGACTATCTTTGCTATCAAGCTATGACTTCATATTTGCCATCATAACATTGTTGGAGCTAGCATTGTCAGCAGCTACAACAATTTTTTATTATCTATGTTCCAATCTAGAGCTACTGATTTCACTACAGATGCTAGAAATTCTCCAGTACGTGGTGATGGCACTAAAATGTATGCTAGTGTTTTCTTAATCAGTTTCCACTCATCATCTATGTAATGCATTGTCACACAACAATAACCATCTTTTGTATGCTTACATGTCCACATATCTGTTGTTAAACTACATTTGATGTAATTGTGTCAAATTGTTCTTGTGATTGCAGTTTGAACTCAGCTGTTATTTTCATGATATCATCCCTAACTATATTCCTAGTGTAAAGCTTAGCAGTGGGATTCAGAGACTTAACAAACTCTCTAAAATATGGATGCTCAACTATAGTGATTGGATAACCATGCTTAGCAATCATCTTGGCAACAAGTTAAAAAGCGGGGGTACAACAACCACACCCAATATTTCACTTAGCAATCTGTATGGACAAACTCCAATATAGAATCAACTAGACAGTCAGAATCAATCTAGAGAAAAGTATATCAAAGAGTTTATATCTCAATCTCTCAATTTGATCTTTACTCAAGCAAATAGAAATCTGCGAGTCTTTATCAAAGAGAGATAACTTGGATGGTACCAAAGACCAATATCCAAGTGTCAATCAATTTAAATCAACAACCAAAAGGTCGGATATTCTAATTGATTGAACAACGCACAACCTGTGATATTTCAATTATATAAACAAATATAATGCGGAATAGAAATAACATAGACACCAGAATTTTGTTAACGAGGAAACCGCAAATGCAGAAAAACCCCGGGACCTAGTACAGATTGAACACACACTGTATTAAGCCGCTACAGACTATAGCCTACTCCAAATTAACTTCGGTCTGGACTGTAGTTGAACCCCAATCAATCTCACACTGATCCAAGGTACAGTTATGCTCCTACGTATGTGATCCCAGCAGGATGCTACGTACTTGATTCCCTTAGCTAATCTCACCCACAAATAAGAGTTGCCATGACCGAAAGTCGAAGACTTTAATAAACAAATCTGTATCACACAGAAAAGTCTACGGTAATAGATAAATCCGTCTCCCACGAATATAACTACGAGTTTTTGTTCCGTATTTTGATAAATCAAGGTGAACAAGAACCAATTGATAATCCGGACTTATATTCCCGAAGAACGGCCTAGTATTATCAATCACCTCACAACAATCTTAATCGACGCAGCGAAAAAAGATATTATCGAATCACAAACGATGAGACGAAGTGTTGTGATTTCTTTTTATCTTGCCTATCGGAGATATAAATCTCAAGCCAATTATTCAAATTGAACTCATACGATAGAAACAACAAGATCAGATCACACAACTACAAGAAAGTAGTATCGGTCTGGCTTCACAATCCCAATGAAGTTTTTAAGTCGTTAACCTGGTTTAGAGAAGAAAACCCCAAGGTTAAAGGAGAATCGACTCTAGCTTATGCAACTAGTATCACACATAATGTGTGGGGATTAGGTTTCCCAGTTGCTAGAGTTCTCCCTTATATAGTCTTTCAAATCAGGGTTTGCAATCAATGTTAGCTTGGTAACAAAGCATTCAATATTCACCGTTAGATGAAAACCTGATTAGATTCAAGCTAATATTTCTCAACCGTTGGATTGAAACCTTAGCTTGTTACACACAAATGAAATGTCCAATTTTGGGTTTATGTAACCGTTCCCAAACATTGACATTTGTTGGTTCAACAATAGTTAACCAAATGGTTAGCCATATGAGCAATTTCATATCAACCATATTCTTCTTCACCATAACTAGTTCAAATGACTCAAATGAACTAGGTAGAGAGTTGTTCAATTGCTTAGATCTTATGTAACTACACAAGACACAATCGAAGCAAAAACGGTTTGATTCACTCGAATCGGTTCATGAACTTTATAGCCACGGTTTGCAAAAGCATTCCTTAGTTTATATAAACATGAGTTCAAGAACAACCGATTTTAGATATAACCTACTCAAGTTCGCGGACTGGGTTCGCGGACTTAAGCTCACTGAAGGAGTTCACAAACTCCAGCAGAAATTCTCGGGTCGAGAACTTCCACCAGTTCGCGGACTTGGCTCACGCCACATTCCGTTTCTCTTGATCAACAAAGTCGCAAACTTTGGTTCAAGGAATAAGGACTTATATACATATATGTGTTTCCACAACAATGCTTATATCCTACCAATGGTTATGTAATCTAAACTCTCATTTCAATCATTGAAACATTCTCAGAGAACGTTATATAGCCGTTATTCACAGACCATTTTTCGTCAGAGCAATTTACAAAGTGATTGAAGCATAACATGACATTCGGCACTAGGTAAAGATGAATTTGGCTAAAGCGAAAGCTTACCAACACATATTTCGATAAATAGATAGGCGAGTTAAACTCGGCTCGAAATAGCAAATGTGTATAATGAAAGTCTATATATAAAAATGACTTTTGTCTCAAGAGTAGGAGATAGAGTAAATAGACTTTTGGTGTGAGATAAGTTCAAGTCTCCACATACCTTTTAGTCGATGAAGTTCCACCAGTTCCTTAAGTAGTCATTCGTCTTGTATGATGATTGCCATGGAGTCTTGAGCTCAACTACACTTTCTATCCTAGTCCGAGACCTTTAGCTAAAATAGGCTAGAAATCAAGACTTATAGTTTTGATCACTAACATTGACAAACATGCTTGAGATAGCAAAGCATGCGAGTTCGACCGAGCAATGCTCTAACAACAAGTATCCTAGTAGCATCAGCATCATACTTCCAATTAGCTAACTTAGTTTGTGCATTACCTGTTTTGATTGTAGTAATCTTTCTTTGTCCTTTCTTATTCTCAGTCTTTTCTTTGCAGGTATTAGCATGGTGATGCAAGCGGCTGGTTCCTTGGTTACTGGGTGCAGGTATTCTCTTCTTACAATGTTTGCATTCAGCTATAAGTATCCCAACCTCCTTCCCTTTTACAATCTTCTTTCCAACTGACCTTTCAAAATCAATCCATACATCAGACCTTACTGAACGTAGTTTTTTCTTTTCTTCAGCTATAATTGGATCTTCATCTACTTCTATTTCTGCTTCTTCTCTAGGACGAATCACGGTGTGTAACAGCAGCAGGTGTTGAATTAATTCCTGAACCTTGAACTTGGTTTGATGCAGCAGGTAATTGTGATGCAACTGAAAGTGAGAGATTGTTTGAGGAACCAACATGGTTTGATGCTCTTTCGCTTTGGGACATGATTAATTTCACAAATCAGAATCGAGATGCCCTAATTTGAAACCCTAAATTGAAAATTGAGTTTTTAAGATTGAAATTAAACTCAAAAGAAATAGAAGAAGAAAACCTAGTTTTCTAATTCGTAATCACACATGATTTGTATAGAGGAGAAGATGATTTTGCACTAATTGAAAGGAAGGAAACGAAGAGGTGAGTTTTTGTTTCTTTTTTTTTTCTCTCTTTTGTGTCGACTGAACTGAAGAATGAGTGATTCATTCGAAAGATTTTTACCTAGGTATAGGAATTTACACGTGCTAAACACACGTTATCGGATATCGGAAATAAGGCTAACGGAAATAGCCTTACCGGTACCGTTAGGTTAAGATAAAAATATCCGTTATGCTATCGGATACGGATATCCGATTACCGATATGTCGGATGTTAACCTAACGGATTCCGGATATTTGGATTCGGCTAGCGGATAACGTAAAATTAGGCTAAGGCCCAACCCATGGATAACCCATAATATGAGGCCCTTAATTAAAAGAATTTAAATCTAGGCCCGAGTTATTAAAAGACATCCATGCCCTTTTATATATTTTCAACCCCTAAATTAAATAAAACAAGCCCAAAATTATTAAATCTAGGCCCAAAATTATTAAAGTATAGTGTGAATGTGTAAACAGAAGTTACATATGCATATGCCATGTGTATCCAGAAGTTACACATCCTTATGACGTGTAATGCAAAGTTACATATCAAAAAATAGACATCAAAAAGTACGCATAAAAAAAGTACATGTATTAATTTAATATTCATTTATAATAATTTCTTAACATGTGTAACTAGAAGTTACACACGCATCTGTCTAGTGTAACCGAGAGTTACATATGCATCCGTCTAGTGTAATTGAGAGTTACACATGCGTCTGTCTTGTGTGTTCGGTCAAATCCAATTCCAAGAGACCTAAAATATAACGACAAGCAATTAGTTTTTATAAGATTAAATGAAAAACAATGTATATTCAATTTCACATATATCTGAATAGTGAAACTAGCAGTTACCCATGCAACTGACAAGTGTAACTAGGAGTTACACAACCATATTGGAATTCAGCACACGAACTGAAAAGACGAGGGTACCCAAATACACCACAATCTTTTTATTTGATCACAACCTATTCAATCTCTACCGTGTATAAACCTCTTGGAGCAACGATCACTCAAGGAATATTTCAACACAAAGTGTCCACTTGAAATAGGGTTAATCCGAACGGTATAACATGTGAATAATTATATCAGACAAGTGGAGAATTCCAATACACTTTATGTGATCGTCTATGGATATGAATCGAGACAATACTACGACAAAGTGTTCACTTGATAACCGAAACCTTATAAGATAAATATCAAGTGCCTAGTTAACGTACAAGTGTAATTACTTTAATTATAATATAAAAACAATTATAATGCGGAAATAAAGTAAAGCACACACAGAATTTTGTTAACGAGGAAAACTACAATCTTGTAGAAAAACCCCGGGACCTAGTCCAGATTTGAATACTCAATGAATTAACACGCTACAAAAAGTAAACCTGCAACTTCGTGTAGACACTACTAAGTAAACTAAGATCCTAGTTACTCAGCTTCAGCAGTATTCTTGATTTTATAATATCTAGCAGAACCGAAGTTCTTAATAGATATTTAATACCCAATATCCTAGTAGAACAGACGTTCTCTTTAGCAGTAGATCTAGTATATCTTCTTAATGATTCACAACAACTTCTTCTTCAAATCTTCAAAATATTCAATCTTCGATTTAATCTTCAAAGTAGCAATCTGCAAAAACAAACTTGATTCCTTATTGATTTGTCGCATAAAACGGAGTCTGTTAACAATGGCAAATCAATGAATCTATCTTACGGATCTAGAAAGACTTAGATCCTTGAAAATGTTGATCTTTGATCTAGTTTGAGTGAGCCTTATATCAGAAGAGAAGGTTCTCAAGAATAAACAAACTAGGTGCAATCAAAGATTCAACAACCGTTAGTCAATCAAATTAATCGAAAACAAAGATAAACCGCAATTATCTAATTTCCCACCAACGGGTCGCGCTAGAGCTTCTCAATCCCAAAGAAGACTTTAAATTGAGCGTCCGTAAGAGATTTCGCCTAATTAGGTTACTCTCCTCTCCGAATAGGCGTCTACACCAGTAACAACAACAAAAGAGTAAATCTGTTGTTACGAAGGATTAGTTTGCTAGAAAGGCAAACTTCGTGTATTTATAGACAAGGAAGTTTGGACACCAAGGAATTTCCAAAACCAAAAATATTCTCAAGATATTCATAAAAGCACGGATTCGGTTTTCATAATTCCTGGAAATGCTCTGTCCAAAAATAACGATCGAAATCTTTCGGAAAATCTAATTAGTAAATGCACATTACTATTCTGTAATTTCCCTACAAAATGAAATTAATAACCTTAATTAAAATATTCTTAACTTACTTATGTTTCGATCTTGGTATTCTATTCCCTTAGCTGTTAAGGAATATCTTTGAACAATTATAGAAATAAACATTCACAGCACGTGTTCAAAGTTTGTCGACATCTTAACTTTGTAAGTTCTCTTTCACACTTACAACCTTGAAACCGATTTACCACACTTCCAAACAAGTTTATAATTGGTTCATCTGACTTTCAAGAACTATGTGATTGATCAAACCAACATTCAATCACAATCATGGGTTTACGGTTCTACCAAAACAAGTTTCGGTTTTACCTTCATGTGAGTATTGTGCATAGTCACACTAGCTTCCCAAAAGTTTGGTTGACTAGGTACTAGGATCGGTTCCTCACATATATATGGTATCTAACTTATATGTGTTGCACATGTCCATAGGATCGGTTCCCCTTTCTGCTATAAACCTTGCTGCACCCCATACAAGGATCGGTTCCCTTTGATGTAATGCACCCCTTACTAGGATCGGTTACCTTTCCCATACAAGGATCGGTTCCTTTCCCTTACAAGGTCAGACATACAAAATCCGATCATACCACATGTGATTACTTAAGATCGGTTTTACTAATAAAAGTTATACCAATACATAAGTCATGCCTTTGTGAACAGTTCTACCAAGAACACAAAAAGTTGTGAGCGGTTATACTCTATCACACATATTGGTTGTTCATAAGATATGCAATGAATAACAAAACCAATAACACTGGCAATTTCCTTTTCGGTTCACAAACAAGTTTATGAACTTACTTCCTTAGAACACATGTAAACATTGTTCCCTAGGATGAAATCCTCACCTCATACCCATACATAATCACAATAGCATTCAAATGATTATGGCGATGTCTTATCTACAAAGTTTAATGGTTAAGCAATAAACCTCGTATTGTATTCCTTAATACTATGTCTATCTAGAGTTCAAATATGCTTCGCAGTTATGTTTTCAATATGTACGACTTGAAAGATACGTTAGGGAATGAAACAGTTCAAGTCAAATATCACTAACCTCAAGTGGAAGGATGTTTGTTGTCATTGTAGCTCCTTGCTTCTTCACATCTTCAAGTCTTCGCAATACTTGTAATGTCTCATATCCTAATACTTTCAAGCTAACCTATACGAAGTTTAACTCTAGTACATAATCAAGCGACTCTTAACATGAGTTTTGATTCACTAAAATATGACAACCAAACTTGACATACCAACGCTTGGTGGGTTCAACCGAGCCATGCTCTAACAATCTCCCCCTTTGTTAATTTTAGTGACAAAACTCTTATATCATATGGATAAACAAATTACAATAATTCATTACAATCCGCTTGATTCCCGATTCAACAGCACAGTGAAACTTCTTACATTCAATCCTTGAAAATGTCGTTGTTGACATTATAATAACAAAGCTATTACTTCCCCTTAGGAAGATAGGTAGATATTCAATCCGCACATCTTTGTTATACCAATCATATGACATGTTATTCCCCCTAGTTTGTGCTTTCACTCTTTCGTTAGATAAAAACATTCAAGTACCAATGTTATTTTCCCTAGCGATGCCAATCAATATAAATATCAATGCCAGCATCACCTGTTTACTCCATATATTTCTCCCCCTTTTTGTCACAAAAATGACAAAGAAACGAAAAAAATAAAGGTCAACACGAAAAGAATCTTACAAATCTCAGAATAGACTTGCAAACCTGTAGAGTTAGGCATGAGGGTTCCACACATCATGTTCTGATAACCAATATCAAAACCGAAACTACAAGTAGTCTTATTTTGATATGTTACCAAGGAAACAATTGTCCGAAACAATTTTTCCAATTTAGTTTAGCAAACCAAAAACAACTAAGCATGTTAGTCCCTTTGCTAAACCGATTGTTCAAAAACAACCGCTTAATTCGATAAGACCAAGATAAAGATAAACTCCATTTTTCTCATCAGGTTCTAATTATCCATAAAATTAGAACTTTCAATTTTAAACAAGACAAGTACTAGGTTATTTAACTATCATTTCTTGTTTAGGCATTCGATTAGACTTGAATAACCGAAACCTTACTTCGATAAGTCTAACTAAGATCAGAATTAACTTAGTTTCTTATCCGGAATCGAATTGGACTAAACAAATCATCATGTACACATATTATTTCGTTAAACCATAAATAATTCATACAAAACAAAATAAATCAACTTGCATAATTATTCACCTCAACCGGAAGCAATTGAAACAACATAGACATTATAAGCACCGCAATTGCACCGTAATTTTGTAAGCCTAAACGATTGATACCATACAAAAGCAAGGTAACAATAGTTTTTCTTAACCGGAACCAATTGAATCACACACACACATCAATTGTACCGAAATTTTGTAAGCCTAAACAATTGATACCACACAATAAAGCAAGATAACAATAGTTTTTCTTAACCGGAACCAATTGAAATACACATCCACACACACATCATGGAATAAACATCAATTGAACCGAAATTTAGTTAAGCAAAAGCAAAATATGTGCAATAAAATCATGCTTTTCTTAAACAGGAAAATGATTAACTAACAAATTTGTTACCTCAAATTTTCGCATCCTCTTTTCCTCATTGTTTTTCTCATCCTTTCGAAAAGACATAAGAACAGCAAAAGCAACCTTTACCAGAGAAAGGTTGAAAAGGTTTAACTATTACGTGCCAATAGTAATAAGCTAATACCAAAAACTCATATGTATACTATATACACAACTTATGAGAAATAAATTGATAATAGTATAATCGTGACTCACATATGGGATTAATTGTCATCATCCTTTTATGATTATTTGATTAAGCAACCTAACATGTTAGATATGAAATCCGCTAAATCAAAAGTCACAAAATCATAAAAGGTAACCGATTATGAGACCTATCTCATAAAATGATGACAACATGTAGATACATTCATTTGTTCAAGAACGTTTAACACAATATTCTGAATGTCATGAGTATTGAAACTTATCATTCGAGTGTCATCATTGTGACTATCTTTTGATACTATCCCGGTTGTCTTTAGAGAAGACTTTGGACTCCATTTAGAAATGGGCTTTCTTCAAGCGACTTTGTTCTTCCTATTATTTCTTCCTGAAATCCAAGATGAATCTCTTGAGGAAACATTAGGGTAACTAAAATGTTGAAAACTCTTAGAGTTAGCCTTTCTCCAATTTGGAACATCAGATCTGGTCTTTACAAAGTTATCTCTCCTTTTGTAGTTTGAGCGGTTCCAGAAAACTTTTAGAAGCCCGATAAGCAAACTTTGAACTATCATTACAATAATTCTTTTGTTCATTTTTAGGACAATGATGTCCTGATTTAGCATTATTGAGTTCGACCAATTTTGCGGAAACACATGTATCTATGGCTTTTTCATTCCTTTTATGGAATCTCATCCTGTTTCCAAGTGTTTTTTATTTCCACAATAAGAGCAATGCTTAGTAACATACGAACCATGGGGTTTAGTGTTACCTTGTTGTGGATTTTCTTTCATTGGAGTTTGACGTAATTTACGTTTTCCATCTTTGTCCGAAGATGAAGGTGCTTTCTGATTTTTGTTTTATGGAAAAGCAATCTTTTGTGGCAACTTTTGAAGCAATTTCTTCAGAAGAGTCTTTAGGTTTTACAAACTTTGTCTCTGTTTAGCATTCAAAGTTTTCTTACCTTTGTAGCCCAATCCTCGCGTGTCACCTTGAGAACTCTAGTTGACTTCAACATTGAGTCAAGTTGTTTTGTGCTACTATCGAACTTTTTCAAATCCGTTTTTAGACTCATATTCTCTTTCTCCAACATGTTTATTTTTTCAAGAGCATCATCTAGATCAACCTTAAATTTATCAATTTGAACTTTATAATCTAAAGAAATTTCAGATTCGGTAGAATTACTTACCTTAGTGTTTTTTAGATTCTCCAGCTCTGTAAGTAGTTTCCTTTCTCGATCATGACTTTCTATGATCTGCTCTTTATAACATCTCATGCATTCAGGATAATTACCAGCACCAATAATCTCAATATCGTTCTTCAATTCATCAAGTTCCTCTTTCAATCTTTCATTCTCTTCACGAAGATCACAGTCGAGTGCCTTTAGCTCTGGGCCTTCTCGATCATCACTTTTTTTTTCTGTATTTTTCTGAGACTTCAAAATAAGTCTCACCATTGCTTACACGTTCTATATCCTTATATAGAATATCAAGTTACCTTTTAAGGTTTTCATTCTCTTTGTAGAGTTTATCACATTCAAGTGTTTTTTATTCTAAAGTTATTTCAATATCCTTTCCAGATGTGCATTCAACAGTTGCATGGAAAGCTTTGTTCTCTTGATTCTCGGAATAATTAGAGCTATCGAATTATTTTGTTCTTTATTCTCTACACATCGTGATTTTTGAGAAGGACAAGAATTCATTTTCTTTTGTCTTAATAACTTTCTAAATTGTCGTGTGATCGTATCAACACTGCAATTCTCGATTTTGTATCCGAAGAACAAGTCTTGGTTCTGACTTTGAGGGTAATACCCACTTCATTCTTGAATTGATATTCAAGGTCAAAGATCTTTAATTTACCAACTAGAGCACTTCTAGATAGTGTGGAAAGATCATTAGCTTCCATGATGGCATGCTTTTTAGATTCGTATCTTGGTGGTAAAGACGTTAGAATTTTACACACAATATCTTTATCTGAAATAGTTTTCCCCAAAGCATAAGAGGCATTCACTATTTCAGAAAGGTTTTCATCAAACTCATCAAAGGTATCGTCTTTATCCATTTGAAGATTTTCCTATCTAGAAGATAGGGTTAGAAGCCTAGCTTTTTTTTGTAGGCATTCCTTCAAATACGATATTAAGAATATCCCAAGCCTCCTTTGATGTTTTACACTTGGTTACATGATGATGAAGGTCTCGAGTTCTGACATGTATAATGGCGTTTAATCCATAAGAATTTTGCTTCAAAAGCAATTTTTCTTCATTACTGAATTCTTTCAATTCCTTTAGTCTAAACTCGGTGGTTGAGTTGTTGTAATTGCAGAAATCCTACAATACACACCTCACAGAATTCATAATATCTAACACATATTTAAGATCAACAACCAATATTTTTATTAATTGAGTTAGAAATTTTACAAAAAGGAAGTGAAATCAAGAATATTATTACAACTCTAAGCTTTTCTCTCCTCTAAAATTAATCTCCACTCTAAAAAATCTCCCCCTCTTCATAAGCCTATTCACTCTTTATATAGGACATTACATAATGGATGACATCTAAGTTATCCCTTATTTTCGGATCCGACTTGCGACATTCTCGCAAGTGTACAAATGTAAAACCTCGCAACACTCCTAAATCTCGCTTGGTCTTCACGTATTTCTCGTGTTCTAGCCGTCGTCATCCGTTGCGTCATTTATATTACAAATGCGATATCTTCGCAATGTGTCGTTTATGGATTTCGTAGGCGTTGGTGTTGCGATATTCGATCCTACATCTTGCCTCTTCTCATGTCTTCTCTCAAGGAGAGAATGTCATGAGAATTAATCTACTCAAAATGCCGCAAACTGTTCATCCTTATCTCTGCTTTTGACATGACTCGTACTTTTACACAAAATTTATTACACGTATCCCTTCTTCCATTCATTTCTTGACACGTCTTTCTCAACCGTCCTTTCTCAACCGTTCATGTCTACTCTTCGCATTAAATGTGTTTCCATTTTCGAGAATTCTTCACTCTATATATATTTTTTCTTACTCCTCTCTTCTTCTTTTTACTCTCTTTCTTGTTTTCTCTGCAATTTCTCTTCTTCATCTCTCCGTAATTTCCGTTTCTCCGCTTTGTAAATCTTTTTTTTTACTTCATTTGATCTTTAATCTTCTCTTCATTCCCATACTCAAACATGCCTCAAGTTGGACGCAGATATGAAGTTCTTTTGGGAGAGGTTCAAAAGGATTTGCAGAGAAAGGTTTCCCATTATCCACTATTCTCAATCAAGAATCTAAATCCATTCTCTCCGCAAAATTTTTACCGATCATCATTGTGATGATCAAAAAATCATAATTTCACTTAGGTCGATTCTCGCATTTGGTCTTCCCATTCTCTCTATAACCCAGATCTTCCTTTGTTTTACGAAATTCTTGCTCATGCAAAATTTCATGAGCTATATACCAATTAAGCGGAGATTGTATCCGCTTAATGCTTGAGTTCGCCAATCGTGGTGCCGGTAAGGGATCTCTACCCTAATGAAGTCAGGGATCCTAAATATGCGGACTTAGAGATATTGGGTCGAAAAGTATTGAGAGAGAATTTCTTCGAAAATTATGAAATAATAAACATGAAGAACGATAGAACTCATTTGGGTGCACGTTTGAAGAGAAGAGAAAATGTTCAAATGACAAAATACTTATGCAGGATATCGATTGGCATTCCGCAAGAACAACGTTCCTCGCCATTCCAAAGATGACAAATGGTGCGTCTTTCCGTTATTTTTGAATGGACCTTATATTTCAGGTTCAAATGTGCTTCGGCGAATCTCGCCGATTATCACCTTGGGTATTTAATTGGCCGAGAAAGCAAAAGAGGTATGCTTCCTAAATTTCGCTCAACTTGTAATCTTCACTTCTTTTTATATCTACTAATCTTGCTAAACTTTCAGATTATCAAGTTGAGGAAAAGTTACAAAAGAAAAATAAAGGAGAGTACCCTAGCAATACTCCGTTCGATCACGGATGAAGTAAGAAATACTTTTCTTTATTATTTTTAACAATATTGTTGCCTCTGTTTCTTATCTTCATTAGGTACGAAGGTTGGTGTTGAAATTGTTGGAGAAGAGGAAACTCGAGATTGGGAAGGCCAAAGGCAAAAGTAAGGGTCCTCTTCGCAAGGAGAAGTCTATTGCTCCACCTTCTAAGAAACGAGAGATCCATTCTCCTCTCCTTCACATCCTCAATCCAAATAAAGTTTTGATGATGAAGATAATGATGATGTTGATACTTCTCTCGCAAAGGAGAATTTTCCAACCGACTCTTCTATGGCACAACCGTCCAAAGATCTTCTCTGATTCCATGCAAGGGGATGGGAGATGATCGCCTCTCGGTCGTGCCAAGCCTTCGCGAATATCTGCGATGCTCCTTTGTTAGAGAGTAAATCTCTCCATGGGGTCTCGGATCGGTGACTCCCATCTTTCTAAATTCACTTGGTGTTTTGGTATGTCTTTATTCCCCTATTTCTTCATAGTGTTAATTTTAAATTATATCTTTTTAATTTCTTTGTTTTCTTTTGTAAGGGAGAGCTTACTTTGCTGTTGTTGATCTTTAAAAGAGGCGCAGTATTTCGAAAAAGAAGAATCTTCAATTTTGCAAGAAAAATGAAGAATTGGGAGTTGAAGCTCACTGCTCTTCTAAGAGAAATGAAGAATTAGAAAGCGGAGCTGCCACTATTCGCGAGAAGACCAAGCAATTAGAAGATGACTCGCCACTCGAAGAATAAGATTTCTAGCCTTGAGCTCCAACCAACAACTTTATAGTATGAAACTT